>CM059203.1:13170543-13708589 GCA_030323885.1 Branchipolynoe longqiensis
CCTAGGTGGTGTAATGGTTAGTGTAGTAGTCTGCACTGACCTCTCAGGCAAGGAGCCACATAGACAGGTAGGCGTGGGTAGTGTGGTGACATCAGGGAGCCTAGGTGGTGTAATGGTTAGTGTAGTAGTCTGCACTGACCTTTCAGGCAAGGAGCCGCATAGACAGGTAGGCGTGGGTAGTGTGGTGATATCAGGGAGCCTAGGTGGTGTAATGGTTAGTGTAGTAGTCTGCACTGACCTCTCAGGCAAGGAGCCACATAGACAGGTAGGCGTGGGTAGTGTGGTGACATCAGGGAGCCTAGGTGGTGTAATGGTTAGTGTAGTAGTCTGCACTGACCTCTCAGGCAAGGAGCCACATAGACAGGTAGGCGTGGGTAGTGTGGTGACATCAGGGAGCCTAGGTGGTGTAATGGTTAGTGTAGTAGTCTGCACTGACCTCTCAGGCAAGGAGCCGCATAGACAGGTAGGCGTGGGTAGTGTGGTAACATCAGGGAGCCTAGGTGGTGTAATGGTTAGCACACTGGCCTGGAATGCAAAGAGATGTGGGTTCGAGTCCCGCTCTAGGCACAATATTTCCCATTTTCATCACCCCGACGACACATTTGATAAGTCATTGGTTCCACTCGGCTGGGATTCCAGCTCCCAACCTTCCGCATGGGAAGCCTGCGCTCTACCGATTTGGCCACCGCGTCCGGTCGTCCCATCATCCCCAAGTCAAGAACGTGGGAAAACCTCGTACCATGAGAAAATCAACATTCTTAGCTCCCAATTAATTTGTATCTCACCGACCACACAATCCTACAATCCTACAATCCCACAATCCTACAATCCCTCTCGTCATCCTTCCTTCCAAAAACAAACACTTTAAGACGATGTACACACGCGAGTCCTGAGACATGGGTGGAAATTGTTTGTTTGTTGTTGTTTTATGTCCTAGCAACATCTACAATCATATCAGGACAGGTACCTACAGACTTGTGACAGTGTGCACTCATGGCGACTTTTATAGTGCTGCCCCACTGGAAAAATCAGGCCGCTGGCACCATGACCTGATATCCCACTCAGTCACATTTTCCTGGCACTGAGCCAACCAGTCCTTGCCATATCCTATTAATGCTGAGCGCCAGGCTAGGAAGCAACGAGTATCAATTTTAAAGTCATCAGTTTGACTCGACCGGGAACCAAACTCCCGAACTTCCGCACTCTAGGCCCGCGCTCTGCCGATTAGGCCACCGTGCCCAGTGATTTGTGGAAATTAGGTCAAGTTCATATCTCATATCTAAATTGATGGATGTGAAGCGCGACACTCCCATGAGGTGTACGAATGTCATACGCGTGTAGTAAGTGGTTCACTATGAGCCCCACTACCACATAGTGAGAACCAGTAGTTCACAACTGGCTCATCATCAAAGGCTGTGGTATGTGCTGTCCTGTCTGTGGGAAAGAGCATATAAAAGACACCTTGCTGCTTATTGGAAAGAGTAGCCTATGTGATGGAAACGGGTTTCCTCCAAAGAAATATGTCAGAATGACCATGTGTTTGACGTCCAATAGCCGATGATACAAAAATGTGCTCTAAAGGCGTCGCTAAATAAAACAAACTTTACCACATGGTGATAGTCTCGACTACGTTGATCCTTGCCGATCAGAAGTATCGGCAGTTGCCAGTGCGCTGGCAGGGCGGGTCCACGTTCCACCCATGGCTAGTGGCCCCACGTTCCACCCATGGCTAGCGGCCCCACCCCGCGTACGGTTATCTGTGACCTGGCTGGTCAGCGACAGGTCACTTCTATTCTGGCCTCGGTGGAATAAACCGGGGAACGGCCAAGCGTTTGAAGCAACTTCAGCATTACGTTGTTATTCCTCAAGCGGAGTAGAATGCAGTCCTTCACACACATATATATATATATATTTGTCCATCTCCCGGTTTGGTTCTAGTAAATTGATTCAGCCCTTCTATGCAGCAACAAATGCTTAATAAGTGCACCAGTGTCTAAGTTAGATACCAGGATCAAATCTAGCTACGCATTTTGGGTTTAGAAAAGTTCATACAGTAAAACCTCTCTAAATCGACCGACCTCGGGTCTGACTTTAACATTTAAGTGGTCTATTTAGGGAGGTGGGAGGTTTTGGGAGCTAGAATATGGTTACAATGGTATTGTTGGGACCCAATTAAAGCGATTGATATAGGAGAGTGGTCGATTTGTGGAGGGGTCGGTATAGAGAGGTTTTACTGTACTTCCATCGGACTATGCCGCTTTAAATACTAGGATAGCCATGATTTATTCAACCATTTAATCAGAACTTTAAAATAAAAGTGTTCCATGTTATTTATATTCACGTAAATATAAAACCCACAAAAATCAAATAAAACAGAAATTGCCTCGTGACACCTTGGACTTTACCCTGTCACGGGGCCCGGTGGCCGAATCGGTAGAGCACAGGCCTCGCGTGGGGAAGATCGGGTGTTCACGAGTTTGGTTCCCGGTCGAGTCAAACCAATGACTTAAAAATTGATACTCGTCGCTTCCTAGCCTGGCGCTTGGCATTATTAGGATAGTGCAAGTACTGGTTAGCTCGGTGTCAGGATAATGTCACTGAGTGGGATATTGGGTCATGCTGCTGGCGGTCTGATTTCCCAGTGGGGCAGCACTATAAAGTCACCATGAGTGTGTACTGTCACAAGTCGGTACCCATCCTGATATGACATTAGATGTTGCTAGGATGTAAAACAACAACAAACAAACTCCCGACACATGTGTGCTTATGTAAACAGGGAAGTTATGCAATTACATGCTGGAGAGCACTTGAATTGAGTTCAGCTGTCGAAGTACAGAACAGGCCATCCTGGTTTACGTATTTGTTTTGCAGTCATTTATGTGACCCAAATTTGAGCATGAACATATAATTATATATGTGTCATGTGGATGATGAGAATGGGAAATATTGCACCTGGAGACTCCCTGATGTCACCACACGACCCACGACTAACCATTACACCACCTAGGCTCCCTGATGTCATCACTCTACCCACGCCTACCTGTCTATGCGGCTCCTTGTCTGAGAGGTCAGGGCAGACTACTAGACTAACCATTACACCACCTAGGCTCCCCGATGTCACCACACTACCCCAGCCTCCCTGTCTATGTGGCTACTTGTCTGAGAGGTCAGTGCAGACTACTACACTAACCATTACACCACCTAGGCTCCCTGATGTCACCACCCTACCCATGCCTACCTGTCTATGCGGCTCCTTGCCTGAGAGGTCAGTGCAGACTACTACACTAACCATTACACCACCTAGGCTCCCTGATGTCTCCATACTACCCACGCCTACCTGTCTATGTGGCTCCTTGTCTGAGAGGTCAGTGCAGACTACTACACTAACCATTACACCACCTAGGCTCCCTGATGTCACCACACTACCCACGCCTACCTGTCTATGTGGCTCCTTGTCTGAGAGGTCAATGCAGACTACTACACTACTTACGACTTGCCAGGACCAAGAGGTCCTTAGCCGCTGCCGTATTGGCCACTCGTGGCTTTCACATGCTTTTCTGCTCAAGGGGGAACCTCCCCCTGAATGTATTGGGTGTCAGTCCCCACTGACACTCAAACACATTTGACTAAGTTGCGTTGATTTTTTGGCCCTGCACCAACAGTTCTACACTGCAGACAGTATGCATGACCTTTTTACTAAGGTAAAACAGGAAAACATTTTAGCCTTTTTGAGGGCAGCTGGACTGTACCACCTCATATAGTTTACTAAATAGATTCTATCAATTATTAATAAAACTTTTCTTTTTCTATGGGAATTTGTTTCCCTTGACCACAAATATATGATTGTGAGCTTTCTAATTTAATGAGTGTCTATTGGCACATAATTGATTGTCTGCTTTTACATGTAAAAGCGATGGTTTGAACAAAAAACAAACATTTCCCGCCGTGAATATGGCCTATGCTGCCGACACGGCGTAAAGCAACCACCAATCAATCAATCAATCACCTTACGACTTGTAATTGCAAGTATGTGACTTACAATTCACGGGTTACAAGTAGGTACAATGGTGATTGCATCAGGGAGCCTAGATAGCCTAATGGTTAGGACGCTTGCCATGGAAATGCACAAATCTGGGTTCAAGCCCTGTTCTAAGCGCAATGTTCCGATGACAACAGCATCTAAGGTCATATCCTCAGACTTGTGACAGTGCGCACTCATGGTGACTTTATTATAGTGCTGCCACACTAGGAGACCAGGCCACCAGCACCATGACCTGATATCCCACTCAGCCACATTATCCTGACACTGAGCTAACCAGTCCTTGCCATATCTTATTAATACCGAACACCAAGCTAGGCAACGACACTTATCAATTTAGTAAGTCATTGGTTTGACTCGATCGGGTTTTGTACTCCTGACCTTCAGCACAAGGATGGTTGGTTGGTTGTTGGAGTTTTACGTCCTGGCAGCACCAAAGGTCATATCAGGATGTGTACGGGAAATCTGCGTTCTAACAATTCGGCCACCGCGTCTGGGTACCGACCAAAGAGTTTGCTACAGTATGACGCACAGACACTGTGCTGTGAGAGATCAACCAACATTTCACATTATTTAACTTTCAGATCACTTCAAACCATAGCCTTTTATCAAATAAACCGCATGACCTAGATACGAAGGCGATCTCTGCTGAGTCTAAGCAGACAGCAGAGAGAAGGTCAGTACTGTCACTGTCTGGAAAACCTTTCGTTATATAGCATGCATAGTACCACTGTTTGTGAAGGTCTTCGTCATATTGTGAGTAAAATTACGCAGTTTTTTAAGATCTTCGTCATATTATTATTAGTACAGAACCAGTGTTTCAGAAGGCCATCATCATATTGTGAGTACAGTTAAGCAGTATTTAGAGATCTTCGTCATATTATTGTCGTGGGCGTGATGAAAATGGGAAATATTGCACATAGAGCTGCACTCGAACCCACATATCTTTGCATTCCAGGCCAGTGTGCTAAACATTACACCACCTAGGCTCCCTGATATCACCATACTGCCCACACCTACCTGTCTATGTGGCGCCTTGTCCGAGAGGTCAGTGCAGACTACTACACTAACCATTACACCACCTAGGCTCCCTGATATCACCACACTACCCACACCTACCTGTATATGTGGTTACTTGCCTGAGAGGTCAGTGCAGACTACTACACTAACCATTACACCACCTAGGCTCCCTGATATCACCATACTGCCCACGCCTACCTGTCTATGTGGCGCCTTGTCCGAGAGGTCAGTGCAAGCCACTACATTATTATCGTACAGTTCCAGTGTTTTGGAAAGCCATTGTGATATTGTGAGAACAGTTACACAGTTCGTGGAGATCTTCGTCATATTATTAGTACGCGTCCAGTGTTTCGGAAGGCCATTAATATATTGTGAGTATAGCTACGCAGCTTGTGAAGATCATCATATTATTAGTATATTTGGAAAGCTATGGTCAAATCTTTGTCATATTATTATAGTACAGTTCCAGTGTTTCAAAAAGCCATCGTCATATTGCGAGAACATCTACGTAGTTTTGGGAGATCTTCGTCATATTATTACAGTTCCACTGTTTGGGAAGATTTCTGTTGTCAAAATGAAACTAAATAAATATTAATAGAAATTCCAATAACTTCTCCTTTCTGTTTGATTGAAAACCAGAATCAACAAAACCAAAATTTCTAACTACAGGCGTTTTCACAAATAGTCAAAATAACAGTAAAAAAAACCACATTTATTCAATCTTTTAAATAGGTGCGAGTGCGTGCTTCTCAGTGTGTACTTTGTTATTGATGCTGAAATACAGAGGAGGATGGCCAAGGCTAGAGCATCTTTCGGCCGACTACGCCAGAGACTCTGGAACAACCATCATGTGTCCATGCGGGTCAAAGGCAAGATCTACTGTGCAATCGTGCTATCCACCTTACTATACGGAGCCGAGGCCTGGACAGTGTACAGACGACAGGTGAAAAAGCTTCATGCCTTCATGATGCGACATCTGCATTCAATCATGAGGCTAACCTGGAAGGACAACGTGACAAATAAGGAGATACTCAAACGGACGGGGCTGCCCTCTATGGAAGATCTTCTGATCAAAAAGAATCTCCAGTGGACTGGATGTCATCAGGCAGGCTACCAAAGAAGATCCTCTATTCTCAACTGTCTTCTGGTTACAGAAAGAGAGTAGGCCCTCGTCTCCGGTTCAAGGATACCATCAAGAGAAACCTGAAGCTGAGAGACATTAAGACCGACTCATGGACGCAACTGTCACAGCAGAGAGCTAAATGGAGAGCGGCAGTCAAGTAATGAAAGCAGTCTTTGTTGCATGACTTTGTTATACATATAATTTTTTTCAAGACGCAAAACATATTCAGCATATTTGTCTTTGTGATTACAGTCAACCCTAGTTAATCCCAACCACTTTGCTTCTAGTAACCAGGCGCAGTGGCCGAATCTGTTCACAACAGGCTTCTCATGAGGAAGGTCGGGAGTTTGGTTCTCGGGCGAGTCAAACCAATGACTTACAAAATTGGTACATGTTGCTTCCTAGCCTGGCGCTCGGCATTATTAGGATAGGGCAAGGACTGGTTAGCCCAGTGTCAGGATAATGTGACTGAGTGGGATATCAGGTCATGGTACCAGCGGCATGATAAAGTTTCAAGATTCATTATGAATATGGATAAAATAATATTACAATACTACTAATAATAATAATAGTTGGTTGTTGGAGTTTCACGTCCTTGCAACACTACTACTACTACTAAATAAGGAACAACCCTTACAAACAATGTGGTAGTTGATCCTTTCGATGGGGATCAAACGGGGTGGCTGAATAAGTAGAGCGTCCGCTCCTGTTTTGTGAGATCAGGAGATGCGAACACATGACTTTGTGGGTTCAAATCCTGGTCGAGTCAAACCAATGACGTAAAAATTGATACTTGTCGCTTCCTACTCCTAGCCTGGCGCTCGACATTATTAGGATAGGGCAAGGACTGGTTGGCTCAGTGTCAGGATAATGTGACTGAGTGGGATATCAGGTCATGGTGCTGGTGGCCTGGTCTCCCAGTGGGGCAGCACTATAAAGTCTCCACTAGTGCGCACTGTCACAAGTCAGTACCCATCCTGATATGTTTTTTTTATTGAAGATTTATACTGCCTATTATGGATAAGTCTGAATAGACTTGTTTTCACCGTTAGACAGTTTGTCGAAAGAAAGCCCGAGCCTACACTTTACCGACCCAAGGGATTTTTAACCTCCCACACCACATAGACATGGTATGAGAGCAACCGGCCTTTGATGATGCTGTAACTTATCCACAGCAGTGGAAATCCAAATTGGCAGAGGTGGAGGCACGGGGAATCGAACCACTGACCTTCAGATTAGGAGTCCGACCTAGAAAAATGTCAGACACTCTAACCACTCCGCCACAAAGAACACCAATGACTATAGATGTTGCTAGGACGTAAAACAACAAACAAACAAACATCTGTTCGATGGTTTACGGTAAGGTTTACAGACTTTGTGAGTTTGTGTGGAGGTTATAAAGCTGAGATTTTAACAACAACAACAGCCCTCATATATAACCCTCCCCCCTTATTTATAACCCCCCCCCCTCTCCCCGCCCCACCTGCTTTAAAGTGGAAGGTGGCCTGGCCCGACTACTCCCCAAACCACCTAGAGATCGTAAAGCTCAGGTCAAGTTTGTTGGTAGTTTGTTGAGGGTCCTAGCAACATATATGGACATATCAGGACACGGCACAGGTAAAGCAAATACAGCTCCCTCCCCCCCCCCCTCTCTCTCCCTCCCCTTCCTATATATATATATCCAGGGCAAAGTGGTTCGTCAACAGTGAGATGGCTGGTACCCCCCCCCCCCCACTCTGCACCTCAGACCCCGCCCCCCCAACTTGGTGCCCTCCCACGCTGCTGACTCATTCGACATGAGCCCAAGTGAGAGTTATTAAGGCTGCATAGTTCTGTAGCAGTCAACACTGACCTCTCACTCTCATTACACCACCTAGGCTCCCTGATGCAATCACCCTACCCACGCCTACCTGTCTATGTGGCTCCTTGCCTGAGAGGTCAGTGCAGACTACTACACTAACCATTACACCACCTAGGCTCCCTGATGCAATCACCCTATCCACGCCTACCTGTCTATGTGGCTCCTTGCCTGAGAGGTCGGTGCAGACTACTACACTAACCATTACACCACCTAGGCTCCCTGATGTCATCACCCTATCCATTCCTACCTGTCTATGTGGCTCTTTGCCTGAGGTCAATGCAGACTACTGCACTACCCCATGACTACAATATTATTCAACTTTAAAGAATATGGGTTGATGCTGCCCCCCACCTCAGCTCCTGGTGGGTTTTGCGCAGTATTGACACTAGAGGTCAGGGCAGACTTCTACAATATTATGCAACTTTAAATATATATAAATGGTGGATTCTGCCCCACCCCTCAGCTCCTGGTGTGCTTTGCGTAGTATTGACACTAGAGGTCAGTTCGACGCGCCTGGATCTCAAAACGAGACTCGTGCTGTGAATGCTGAATAGGCCACTTACACGCTACAGATGCGCAGCGCATGCGCACACCTCAGCTGGCTGTGTGACATCACCAAAAAACTAGCGTCTCCTTTCTCACTCTAACCAGACGTGGTGGCCGAATCGGTAGAGCGCAGGTTTCCCACCAGGAAGGTTGGGAGTACAAAACCCAGTCGAGTTAAAGCCGATGAATGCATCAACATTTTGTCAACCAAAACGCTCGCTAAACATGTCGTAAAATATTCCGATAATGACGCAGTGGTGGGGAAATGCAAATGTTCTACTTATGAAAAAGGTATATAGGGCCAGGTGCATAGATGTGTTTATGTAGTTGCTGGTGGTACTTGACTCATTGTAAATAGACATTGTGGCGCTAGTAAGATAATGTGTAAGGGGCACTTAGAGCTCTACCCACTACCCCCTCCCCCCTCTGCTAGTCACAGATCACCACACACTCAGCTCAAGGCAAGTGGTGACCAAAGGAGCCACGCTGCTTGGTGGTGGTGGGCAGATCACTGTAACCATGGGGACCGGAAATGCTTGTTTCTCATTGGTGGAGCTAGAAATGCTTGTTTCTCATTATGAGAATGTGGTCAGGTGATATGCCATACTGGATCCATGTACCATATATAAGAATAAACCTGAGGGATTGACTCTCTCTTCTTTCACTTTTTATACTCTTCCTTTCTCATTTTGCCTGTATTGATTTCACTGTAGCCTGCCTACACAAACTACAGATTCGAGCCGTCGACTTTACAATGTGCCACCACATAGAAGGCAATACTGAGTGTATTTAACAGAACCTGTTACTGAAGCCTGTGGTGTCAGAATTTGTATGTGCCTGCCAACATTTATTTTACTTGTTTTCATTTCTATGCTAGTGCATTGCCTGTGTGTATTACATGACTTACAATTCCAGGGGGACGAGTGTAGTAGTCTGCACTGACCTCTCAGGCAAGTAACCACATAGACAGGTAGGCATGGATAGTGTGATTGCACCAGGGAGCCTAGGTGGTGTAATGGTTAGTGAGGTAGATTGCACTGACCACTCAGGCAAGGAGCCAGATAGACAGGTAGGCGTGGGTAGTGTGGTGACATCGGGGAGCCTAGGTGGTGAAATGGTTAGTGTAGTAGTCTGCACTGACCTCAGGCAAGTAACCACATAGACAGGTAGGCATGGGTAGTGTGGTGATATCAGGGAGCCTAGGTGGTGTAATGGTTAGTGTAGTAGTCTGCACTGACCTGTCAGGCAAGGAGCCGCATAGACAGGTAGGCGTGGGGAGTGTAGTAACATCAGGGACTTAGGTGGTGTAATGGTTAGCACACTGGCCAGGAGTGCAAAGAGATGTGGGTTCGAGTCCCACTCTAGGCGCAATATTTCCCATTTTCATCACCCCCCCCCCATGACAATATTAAACAAATGGTCAAAATAAAGTAACAAAATCTGAGTTTGTTCTGTGTTCGTTTGGGTTTTACGATCTAACAACATCTAACGTCATATCAGGACGGTCAAAATCCGAGGCTTTTCGGCTCCTGCAAACTGACGCAAATACTGAGTAGAATTTCAAATCTGTTGTTTCCTAGAGACTCATGTGTCAGAAGGCGGTAAAATCCAGGTAAAAGAGCTCTACAGGTAACAACGCTTACAATCAGCGACACAGTCCGGCTGTTTGTAGGAATTCTAAAATTTGTTCATGGTTTGCATTTATAAAGAGGTCTCGCGTGTTACTTACGCTAGCAAAACTGTTGGTGTATGGTCATATAAGCCGCACAATCAAGTCGATTGTTTTTGAGTGTCAGTAGGCGCTGACACGGAATACATTTGGGGGGCGGTCTCCCCCCAGTTAGTAAGAAGACGTGAGTTGGACAAGAGTGGCCAATGTGGCAGTGGGTGAGGAGCCACTGGGAAAGGGCAGGAGGAAGGGGAGAGGGGAGAGAGAAGAGAGGGGAGAGAGAGGAGAGGGGAGAGTAAGGGGAGAGAGAGGAGAGTAAGGGGAGAGAGGGGAGAGAGAGGAGAGTAAGGGGAGAGAGGGAAGAGTGAAGGGGAGAGAGGGAAGAGGGAAGGGGAGAGAGAGGAGAGAGCAGAAGGGAAGAGTGAAGGGGGGAGAGAGGGGAGAGGGAAGAGATGGCAGAAGGGAAGAGGGAAAGGGAGAGAGGGAAGAGATGGCAGAAGGGAAGAGGGAAGAGGGAAGGGGTTTGTTGGGGTTTTGTGTCCTTATGACATCTCAGGCCATATCAAGACGGCTACCGACTGGTGACAGTGCACACTCATGGCGATTTTATAGTGCAGTCCCACTGGAAGACCAGGCCGTAAACACCATAACCTGATATCCCACTCAGTCATAATATCCTGATACAGGAGGAGAGGAGAGGAGAGGAGAGGAGAGGAGAGGAGAGGAGAGGAGAGGAGAGGAGAGGAGAGGAGAGGCGAGGAGAGGGGAGGGAGAGGAGAGGAGGGGAGGGGAGGGGAGGGGAGGGGAGAGGAGAGGAGAGGAGAGGAGAGGCGAGGAGAGGGGAGGGGAGGGGAGGGACGTACGGATGTAAATTGAATCGGATCAATTTCACCAGTTGAAACCCAGCAAAGCCAAAAAAGGAATTTATTTCCTTCGCATTAATTGTTTCCTTTCATTCTAATTTTATTCTAATTGTTATTTCACAGTTGCTTCTTGTGAACATACCCCAAGTCTAGAACTCAAGAAAGATTAATGTGCAGATGCCGCTAACAAAACATTACAGAATTTAGGGCGTGGTGAAACCTCTCTAACCGACCACTTCCACAGATCGACCACTCCCCTATATGAATCGCTTTATTTGGGTCCCAAACGATCGCCCATACAATACCATTGTAACGATTTTTTTTAAATCCACAAACCGACCACCTCTCTAAATGGACCATTTAAAGTTGGTCCAGTGGTCGGTCGATTTAGAGAGGTGAGCTGTTCGGGTTGTGTTCCACTGCGGTAATGTATGCAGACACCTGGCGGTGTCAGGTGTCAACACAGGTGGAGACAAAGATGGCGGTCGAACCAGCATACCTGAGCAACAAGAACGTCAACAGATAATAAAGAAGCTTTCAATGTGTCATTGTTTGTTGGGGTTTACGCACTGGCAACATCTAAGGTCATATCTGGATAAGTACCTAGAGACTTAAGTTGTGATATTGCGCACTTGTGGTGATTTTATAGTGCTGGCACACTGGGAGACGCTGTTGCCTTGACTTCGAATCCTGCTCTGTGCACGATATTTCCCATTTTCATCACCTCCACGGCACTGGTCGCCATGACCAGGATCCTGTACAAGCTACGCACTGTATAGTTGTTGAACCTACCCTGTGTATGTAAGTGTTAGTGAATTGCCTGTAGGTATGTAATTGTAAGCGACTTATGTGCATAAATTAATCAAAAGACATACAATTACAGGGGGACGAGAGTAGTAGTCGGCACTGACCTCTCAGGCAAAGAGCCAGGTAGGCGTGGATAGGGTGATTGCATCAGGGAGCCTAGGTGGTGTAATGGTTAGTGTAGTAGTCTGCACTGACTTCTAAGGTAAGGAGCCACATAGACAGGTAGGCGTGGGTAGGGTGATTGCATCAGGGAGCCTAGGTGGTGTAATGGTTAGCACACTAATCCAAACTGGCAAGCAGTGTAGGTTTGAATCATGTGCTCGGTGCAATATTTCCCCATTTTCATCACCCCTAACGACACCAGCTAGGCTCCCTGATGTCATCATCTTATCCCCGCCTATCTGTCTATGTGGCTCCTTGCCTGTGAGATCAGTGCCGACTAGTACACTAACCATTATACCACATAGGCTCCCTGATGTCATCACCTTATCCACGCCTACCTGTCTATGCGGCTCCTTGCCTGTGAGATCAGTGCAGACTACTACACTAACCATTACACTACCTAGGTTCCCTGATGTCATCACCCTATCCACGCCTACCTGTCTATGCGGCTCATTGCCTGTGAGATCAGTGCAGACTACTTCACTCGTCCCACTGGAATTGTAAGTCTTTTAAATGGTTTACGTCCATAAGATGTTTAATGCTTACAACTACACACAAACAGGTGATGCACTTACACATACATACACAGGGTCGGTTCAACAACCATACACCGCGTAGCTGATACAGGATCCTGGTCACGGTGCCAGTGTTGTGGTGAGTGTTGCGAACAAGGGCAACATCGTTCCCAGAGCGGGACCTAATAAAGAAACATCTTTTGATAATCTAGCACAGAGATAATCGCTAATCAGTTTGGAAAGCGAATAGCAGCTGCTCATTTTGTGTCGTAATTTGTAAGTTCAAAGATGTGAGCCTAATTTTCTCCAATTAACCAATTCCACTTAGCCTGACAAACCGCTGCCAGTTTGTGCCCATTATACCAAATAAGGTCCTCCATTTTATTTGACATGACCTGTTTTACTAACGCATAGCTAACTGCGTAGGTTGAGTCATGACTGGCTGTAGAATATTGAACAAACCGGACGTGGTGGAATAATGGGTAGAGTGCAGGCTTCCCGTGCGGAAGGTCAGGAGTTCGAATCCCAGCTGAGTCAAATCAATGACTTATAAAATGATGCTTGTCGCTACCTAGCCTGGCGCTAGGAATTAATAGGATAGGGCAAGGACTGGTTTGCACAGTATCAGGATAATGTGACTGTGTGGGATATCGGGTCATAGTGCTGGGGGAGCGGGACGCAGCTCAGGCGGTAGAGTGCCCACCTGTGAAGGTGTCGGTCATCTGATCAATCCTGCTCAGTGCACCCATTTGCAGTCTGGGCTATTTTCCGTTCCAACAAGTGGTCCACAACTGGTTCATCAAAGGCTGTGGTATGTGGTGCCCTGTCTGTGGGGAAAGTGCATAGAAAAGATCCCTCGCTGCTTATCGGAAAGAGTAGCCTGTGTGGCGACAGCAAGTTTCCACCACAAAGAAATATGTCAGAACGACCATATGGTTGACGTCTAATAGCCGATAATAAAAATCAATGTGCTCTAGAGGCTGACCGGGTAGGCTCAGTATTGACTGTAATGCGACAGGTGGCGCGGGAGCGGGACGCAGCTCAGGCGGTAGAGTGCCCACCTGTGAAGGTGTCGGTCATCTGATCAATCCTGCTCAGTGCACCCATTTGCAGTCTGGGCTATTTTCCGTTCCAACAAGTGGTCCACAACTGGTTCATCAAAGGCTGTGGTATGTGGTGCCCTGTCTGTGGGGAAAGTGCATAGAAAAGATCCCTCGCTGCTTATCGGAAAGAGTAGCCTGTGTGGCGACAGCAAGTTTCCACCACAAAGAAATATGTCAGAACGACCATATGGTTGACGTCTAATAGCCGATAATAAAAATCAATGTGCTCTAGAGGCTGACCGGGTAGGCTCAGTATTGACTGTAATGCGACAGGTGGCGCCACCGGTGGTATCAGTGCTTAGCCTTATGAGAAAGTGGTAGTAGAATATTGACCAATCAGAGCACACCAAATTCTTCATATTCTACTGGAAATTAGTGGAATTATGGAAAATTGTCTATCTCAAAAATCACAACAAATTTAAACATCCCAAATTATCTAAAACGTATAGAAAAATCAAATTTGATAAAGAAAATCCAAAGAAAATCTGTAGTAATGGATATGCATGGAAATTGGAAAATTAAACAAATCTAAGTCATCCCAAATTGTCTAAAACTTTAATAAAAAACTGTTAAATGACTTTAATAAAAAATTGTTAAATGAAAAAAGGAGAAATTTGGAAATTATTGGAATTTCATTAATTAGTGGAAGACTGGCATCCCTGTATTAAATTGACTCGGTGTTCCCTTCTATTTGGCAACGAATGCTTAATAAGCGCATCAGAATCTAAGCCTAGATATGTAGAACCAATTCTACATAAGTGTTTCGGTTTTGAAAATGTGATGCTTCATCGGACTATGCAGCTTTAAAACGCGACAATAAATTTGCTTGTCTTTGAAGAAAAAAGGATTTATAAATCTTCCCAAATGGCCATCCCGTCTGGTCATGACTGGTTATAGAATGCTGAACAATATGCTCACAAGCCACAGTCTGTGTTTCTTTGTTTGTTGTTTTACATCCTAGCAATATCTAAGGTCATATCAGGACGGGTACTGACTAGTGACAGTGCGCACTCATGGCGACTTTATAGTGCTGCTCCACTGGAAGACCAGGCCGCCAGCACCATGACCTGATATCCCACTCAGTCACATTATCCTGACACTGAGTCAACCAGTCCTTGCCGTATCCTAATAATGCCGAGCGCCAGGCTAAGAAGCGACAAGTATCAATTTTTAAGTCATTGGTTTGACTCGACCAGGGTTCGAACCCACGACCTACCAACACGGGAGTCGGGCGCTCTAACTCAATCAGCCATCCCGTCTGGTCACACACGGTCTGTCTAGTTAGTATGTTTAGTGTGTACCAATAAATTGGCTTATATATTTGTTAATGTATTTATAAATCTTCTCAATTGACTTTTACATATATAAATCTTCAATTTTTTTTAAAGCACAATTTTCGTGTCAACAAATAACTGTAAATGTGCTAGGCCTACGTGATGTGCGTGTTGTTCACATGTGGGGGTGGGGGACGAGGTGGGGGCGTGGGTGGGGGTGGGGGAGCAATCCAGGTTTCATGACAGCCCCTGGGAACTAGTCATCAACTATTCACCGACAGGTTTTACAAAAATAATCTCGGAGGGTGTTGCAAAATCAACAAAAAGTCAATCTTGTTTTCATTTAACGACGCCTCCAGAGCGTGTTGATTTTTGTATCATCGGCTATTGGATGTCAAACATATGGTCATTCTGACAGATTTCTTTGGAGGAAACCTGCTGCGGCCACATAGGCTACTCTTTCCGATAAGCAGCAAGGGGTCTTTTAAATGCACTTTCCCACAGACAGGACAGCACATACCACAACCCTTGATGAACCAGTTCTGGACCACTGGTTGGAATGGAAAATAGCCCAAACTGCAAATGGGTCCACTGTGTTGCAAAATCAATGGGAACACTGCGCTTAGTTGATTGATTGGTGGTTTCTTTATGCCGTGTCAGCAGCATAGGCCATATTCACGGCGAGAATTGTTTGTTTTTATTCAACCATCGCCTTTACATATAATGTAAAAGCATACAATCAGTTAGGTGTCAATAGACACATGAATTTTTAAAAGCTCACAATCATATGATTGGTGGTCAAGATAAATAAAATAGATGAAAGAATTAATTGATAACAAATGAGGTGGTACAGACCAGCTGCCCTCAAAAAGGCTAAAATGTCTTCTTGTTTTACTTTAGTAAAAAGGTCATGCATGCTGTTTGCAGTGTAAAATTGTTGGCGCAGTGCCATAAAATCGACACAGTTTAGTAAAAATGTGCTTGACTGTCAGTGGGGACTGACATCCAATACATTCAGGGTGGGGGTCCCCCTTGAGCAGTTAACGTTTTCATCGCACTCGTTTTGCCATTTGGATTTGATGTGGGTGGTTATTAGTGGTTTCAGATTACAGTGGGGTATCAGACATGGCTCAACATCATAGTTCAGAGCCTCCTTCGCAGCCCAATCAGCTCGTTCGTTTCCCTGGATGCCGGCATGGCCAGGCACACAACACAAGTATTTACTAAGAATAGTTGTTTAACTGTGTTACAAAGATAACTACGCTGACAGTGCTGCATTACATGATACCACCATAACTATGCAGACTTGAAGTTGACAGTCACATTGTAGTTAAAGAATGGGAAAATCACCCTGTAAGGCTCACCCAAACTTCGTGAAAATTGGCCAATAAATAGAAAACAGATATGCAACGATAAATATGATAGTTTAAAAAATAAATACCCTCAAATTTGGGTGATTTCGAGAGGTATTGGTCGACGAAAAGGTATTCACATTACTTTTCATACAGCAGCGCCTCGCAGATGCGTACGTGGCCTCGGTATGGTTTCAACATGGCCGCGGCATAAATAGCATCAATAAAGTAGATCATGACACTGTTTGTTTGTTAATGCTTTACATCCTAGCAACATATAAGGTCACATCAGGACGGGCACCTACTTGTGACAGTGCACACTTATGGCGACTTCATAGTGCTGCCCCACCTGGAGACAAGGCTGCCAGCACCATGACCCAATATTCCACATAGTCAGATGACCCTGACACTGGCCAAACCAGTCCTTGTCCTATCCTAATAAAGCCTACCACCAGGCTAGGTAGCGACAAGTATCAATTGTGTAAGTCATTGCTTTGGCTCGGCCGGGGTTGGAAAGAATGATCTCTCGCAGGGGAAGCCAGCCAGCGCTCTCACCGATTCAGCCATCCAGTCCGGGCGGCTAAAACAAAGACCGCAGTTATTCCCATAATAATCAGGGCCAGTAAAACTAGGTCAGGCTCCCCACCCTATGCAGGTAGCGACTCTGATTGCCGGATACCCAATTGCTGCAGTTAGGGTCAAAGGTCACCTTCACTTAAGCCTCCAGTTACCACCTACCTGTTACGCCACCTAGTGGGACGCGCACCAACCTACTGCACATGTAATATGTTCATATTCAAAACTTCCTAAATAGTTTTTTCTATATTTCTTGACTTTCACCTGCCTTCTACTCTTCCTACAATTATCCATCTTAATATTCTTATTTTCATTTTGTTTCTATTTTCTAAAAATCATTTTTTCCACTCAATCCTCCCCCATCCCCCTATTTTCCTTATTCCCTCCTCTTTCTTTTAAAACCTATTGACATTTTTCCTTCCAATCTTTGGTTTCCTATTTTCTATAATTTCCTATTTTTCTTCTTTTTCCATTCTTTAATTTTCAATTTTCATTGTTTCTTTCTTTCTCTTCTTTAATATTCAAATCCCTTTCTTTCATTCTTTCTTTCTTTCTTTCTGCCATGGGGGGGTGATGAAAATGGGAAATATTGCGCCCAGAGCGGTATCCAAATGCACATCTCTTTGCATTCCGGTCCAGTGTGCTAACCATTACACCACCTAGATTCCCTGATGCAATCACCCGACCCACACCTACCTGTCTATGCGGCTCCTTGCCTGAGAGATCTTGGGGTGTGTGGGGGGTTGGGGCGTTCCCCAGATAAAACTGGTGCATGGCTGGTGGTACCTTGCATGATCCGCAAACCCTTTTAGCAGATCAACACCAGGTACCAGTGAACTCACACACACACACACACACACACTCACTGACACCGACACTCTCACCTACTAACTTACACACACACCTACTCACATATACTCACATATAGTCACTCACACATACTCAGTCACAAACACTCTTACACCTACTCACTCACACACTCTCACATACTAACTCACACATACTCACTCACACACTCACATACAACTCACACACACACTCGCGGACACCAACACTCTCACCTACTAACTCACACACACACCTACTCACATATACTCACTCACACCTACTCACTCACACTCACATATTAACTAACTCACACATACTCACTCACACACACTCTCACACCTACTCACTCACACACACACTCACATACTAACTAACTCACACCTACTCACTCACACACACTCTCACATACTCACACCTACTCACTCTCACACACTCACTCACATACTAACTGAATAACTCACACTCACTGTCACCCACTCACCCACACACCCAATCACACTCACCCACACACAGACCCACACTCACACAGACACACACCCTCAAACACAACCCACACCCTCACCTACATCCGGGTACCTGGCCTAGATGAGCCCTGAACAATGGAAGCCTGCTGGGAGCCAGCGTTCCGTGATTTGACCACGTGACCAGCGCGTCCTGATCACCTCCGCATGCTCAGGGAACTTTGAGAATCATGAAAGCTGTTAGCATCAGCTTCCTGCGACTTACAAAACAGGCCGCATGGAGTGTTAGTGGGGTTTGCAAACCAGTTGCGCACAGCTTCAGTCATGGGTACACCCGATACCAGCTTCACGAGATGTGTGATTTTACAAGCACGAGTTCACTCAGAGGTGTTCGGATGATATGCGCGTAAGGACGACATGTGTGAGAAGCAAGCGAAAGCAAATTTGGCAGTTAGAATGAAAAACAGAACCTTGTAAAACGCAAATGATCGGAATGAGTGGAGGGGAGAAATGGCATCCATTTTGTTACAAATCCTCTGCTCATAACAGTGTCCCTTTTTCATATTTCTCTTTTAAGGTCTGTTTTATAAACAGATTTATTAATTTAACCCATAAATCCACTCTTTAGTTTATATTATTAATATTATTATAAAAATCCAAAACCATAAATGAGCCCCCCATCCCTCAATTATGCCTTCTGTTTTCCTTTTCTAACGATGTTACGACACATCGTAAATAATCTGCAACTAAGTTAATATTTGATAAAAAAAAGTTTAACAAACTGAACGTATGTGAATGCTAATATGAACTATACCAACGTATGCCGTCAAAAACGATACTAACCTGGTTGGTTTAGTCGTTAATGTAGAAAAACTGCCGGAGCTACTCAACAAACATCCTCCCGTTGTGACTAGATTATGCTAATTGCTGGACCCGGATGTGTTTCCTTCTCCCTGGACTACGAGTAGCCAGAGGCGGAGTACCAAGGTAAAATATACAGTAAAACCTCCCTAACCGACCACCTCCATAGATCGACCACTCCCCTATATCGATCGCTTTATTTGGGAGGTGGTCGGATTAGGGAGTTAGAATATGGTTACAATGGTATTGTTGGGACTCAAATAAAGCGATCGATATAGGGGAGTGGTCGATCTGTGGAGGTGGTCGGTTAGAGAGGTTTTACTGTAGATATATATATATATAATAATAAAATTGCTAAAGAAATGTGGTATGTAATTTATTATATGAATGTAAAGGGGCGGAGCTTCTATCCTATCTGGTTTTATTGAACCTTATTTAAATGCTTGCTATTTATTATGTACGTCTTATTTATTTTCGTGATATTTGCTGCGGGCCAGAACCCGCTGAGCTGGCTGGCGCCACCTCCGCTTAGCTATAGCCCACCCAGAGCGCGGCAGGATCATATGAGCTCCGAATTTTTTCCTTTTTTTCCTCTCTTCCAGGTAGGACTGTTTATTGCTCGGCCATATGGGCCTCGGAAATAAAGGTAGGCTTTCACCACTCCTCGTCTCGTCTCTTTTATTTATCCTCCTAAGTCGTAGCCTATTATAAAAATGTACACTAAAAAAAAAAGCCGTAACTGAGGGATAGGGGCATTTACTGTTTTGGATACTTTTCTTTTGTAGAATGGTTTTTTTTCGGGGGCAGTTAGCTGGTTTGGTGAACCTGGTGGGTGTGTAGGTGGGCATCAATGTGTGTGTGTGGGGGGGGGAGTGTGTGAGGGGAGGGGGATTGTGTGGGGGGAGTGTGTGTGGAGTGTGTGTAGGGGGGAGTGTGAGTGTGAGGGGGAATGTGGGGGGGGGGAGTGTGTGAGGGGGGATGTGTGTGTGGGTGGGGAGTGTGTGAGGGGAGGGGGATTCTGTGGGGGGAGTGTGTGTGGGGATTGTGTGTGTAGGGGGGTATGTGTATGTGTGTGTGGGGGGGGGGGGCTGACGTGACACCACGAGCTGAGCTGCACTTAGACAAGAGCGGGTTTGGAAGGCCGCAACACTAACAGTGTAAGCCGGCACACCTCACCTGAACATGTGGGGCAGTCATGTGGTGCAGTCACGTGGTACAGTCACGTTGTAAAGTCTGTGGGTTGTGTAGGCAGGCTATATGAAATCAATACAGGCAAGAAGAGAAAGGAAGAGTATAAAGAGTGAAAGTAGAGTGAGAGCTTGTACCCTCGGGTTTATTATTATATAGTGGTACATGGATCTGGTATGGCACACCACCTGACCATTATCTCCAATCAGCAACAAGCATTTATAGTTCCACCAATGAACAGTAAGCATTCTTGTGTCACCATGGCTATTGTGATCTACCCACCACCACCATGCGGTGTGGCTGCATGGCCTGCACCTGCCTGAGCTGTGTGTGTGGTGATCCGTGACTAACAGTGTGTGTGTGTGGGGGGGGGGGGGGGGGGGGGGGGGGGGGGTGTGTGGGGGGTGGGGGGGGTAGTGAGTAGAGCTCTTGAGGCATTACACACACACTATCACTAGTGCCTCCTTCACACTATCTACCTAATACACAATGACTATTGACCGTAAGTAAAGAATCACCAGCGACTACATAAATACATTCATGCACCTGGCCCTATATATCACTTACATTAATAGACCATTTGTACTCCATTATAGACCATCTGCATTCCCCACCAATGCCTTTTATCGGAATATTTTACAACGTGGTGCAGTGGTTCAGTGACATGGTACAGTCACGTGGTGCAGTGGTTTAGTGTCAAGGTACAGTCACGTGGTGCAGTGGTTTAGTGTCAGGGTACAGTCCCGTGGTGCAGTGGTTCAGTGTCAGGGTACAGTCACGTGGTGCAGTCACGTGGTGAAGTGATATGGTACAGTCATGTGTTGCAGTCACGTGTTGCAGTCACATGGTACGTGTGGTGCACCATGACCAGGTCACATAAATTAAAGTGGTGGGGGAGGCTCAAAGTTTTTAGAGGGTTAGTGGGGGTGGGGGGTGGGGGTGGGGGTGGGGGGGGGGGGGATCCGTGAAGGTTGTGAGATGCTGCATGTGAGTGAGTGGATATGTGTGAGTGCGTGAGTGAGTTTGCGCACATCCATGAATTCGCTGGTACCTGGTGCTGATCTTTCAATCCGTATAATGATCTCTATTTAATTATTTTATAAGTGGAAAATCTGGCAGAAACTGAGAAACACAAAAGCATCGAATTATAACCCAGAACTTATATATATTTTTTTTTGTGATGTTTTTTTATTCTGCCCATAACGTGTAAGCTCCCGTGAGGGTGCTTCTTTTCAACGCTGGACAGCTGTGATGCTGGATTGGTCTGGTCCCGCACTCAGGAAGGAGTGTTTACCTGATCTTTCTCAGGACAACCTTTTGCGGTTTTGTGTGTTAGTAGTTTCTATATTAGTTTTTTTTGTATTTTCAAAGTTTTTTCCTAACCTGTATATGATAACTTAGCCTACTATGTATATCTACCCTGATGACATACAGGCCTGCGGGAGAGGATCCCGTCCCATTGTGGTTTGTTACAGCATCCTCTCACCCACGCCCTGTGCTTAGACGGTATACCAGTGTGCCAGAATAACTTATAAGCCAAGCTTTCTTCACTGTCCAATTTTTTATTTTATCGTAGCCTATGTGGCAACAGCGAGCTTCCTGCTAAGAAATATGCCAGAATGACCATGTTTGATGTCCAATAGCCGATGATATGATAAAAAAAAAATCAATGGGCTCTAGAGGCATCTTTAATTCTATTTTTATACTTTTATTTTATCGGAATAATTGTTTAATTGGAAACTTGACTATAATTTATGTGCCTCAGAACATAGAAAACCAGGAACATGTCTAGGTTTGTTTGTTGTTTTGCGTCCTAGCAACATCTAAGGTCATATCAGGATGGGTACCGACTTGTGACAGTGCGCACTCATGGCAACCATGGAGACCAGGCCACCAGCACCATGACCTGATATCCCACTCAGTCACATTATCCTGACACTGAGCCAACCAGTCCTTGCCCTATCCTAATAATGCCAAGCGCCAGGCTATGAAGCGACAAGTATCAATTTTTAAGGCATTGGTTTGACTCGATCAGGGCTCGAACCCACGATCTACCAACACAGGAGACGGACGCTCTAACTCATTCGGCCATCCCGTCTGGTCACATGTTTAGGTGTTCGATACATTTGGTTTGTTACTGGGACGGCTTTTTTTGTGTGTTTCGGTCACACTTTACAATGCGCCTCCACAAACTGCTCTGCCAAAACTGTCGGTCACTAACAGGGATGTTGGCTTCGAAAGTTTTTTTTACACGAAAGACTCGTTATTGCTCAGTTCACGCCAACACGTAGTTACTCTCGCCACGCTCTTTCAAACCTCGCGTGCGGAAGGTCGAGTGTTCAGTCCCCAATCGAGTCAAACCAATTTAAAATTGATACCTGTCACTTCCTAGCCTGGCGCTCAACATTAATAGGATAGGACAAGGACCAGTGTCAGGATAATCTGACTGAGTTGGATGTCGGGTCATGGTGCTGGCGGTATGATTTCCCAGTGGGGCAGCACTATTAAGTCACCATGAGTGTGTACTGTCACCAGTCGATAGCCGTTCTGATATGACCTTAGATGTTGGCAGGATGTAAAACAACCAATGCTCTTTCAAGGACATGGCTTCTAAACAACCCGATAGAAAAAGTGTCGGGAGCCGGGTTATAGACAAACTAATTGGCTGGATATATCGCTCACATACTTAGTTATCATCGCCCGCTGCTTTTGGGGTGCAGAATTGTTCAAATCATGATGTAGAATAATGAACGCTAAAAGTTGAATGGAGAGAATCCAATGGCCACCGTGTTGGTTTTTAGCGCAATCTCAATCTCACACAGTTCACCAACTCTACGCCAATATCGCTCACAAACTTAGCTATCATCGCCCGCTGCTTTTGAGGTGCAAAATTGATCAAATCATGATGTAGAATAATGAACGCTAAAAGGTGAATGGAGAGAATCTAGTGGCCACCATGTTGGTTTTAGCGCATTATCGCCCAGTTCACCAACTCTACGCCAATATAGATAAACACAGCTTGCTGGAACCAGCGTCGCCACAGTTTGTCTACAGTTGATTTATACTGAAGAAGTTTGTTTTTTTTGCTCGGATTTAGACATGGTTACCCTTCACCCCTAATGCGGTCAAGGGTGAATATTTTAAGGGGGCCGTTTAATATTACGCAACACTAGTTTCCCCCCTCAAAATTAGACGCCCTCTTGCAATGGTCCACAACGCTAGACTATAGACCTATTTCATATGACATCAGCATAGGTATTAGGTCACTGCACGCGCAGCTTGGCTGCAGGACGACACATGATCACACTTCAAACTCAATGGCTATGAGCAATCTTCCTACAGAAAAAGTTAAATATCTCTAAGTCTAGACCTCCTAGAAACAAACTGCTTGGCACACATACAGAAAACATGTTTAACAAAGAGATTATATTAAATTTATAACGGTCGGGTACTGTATTTCTATTAATTTTGCACTGCGCGTACTGGCAAACTCCATGCATTGTCAATGGCAGTGAGCAATCTCCATACAGAAAAAGTGAAATATCTCTAAAACCACACCACCTAGAAACAACCCGCTTGGCACACAAACAGAAAACATGTTCAGCAAACAGATTATATTAAATTCATATGGTTAGGGTTCTGCATTTCTATTAATTTGGAATAAAATTGATGTTTTTCACTGCACGTATTGGCAAACTCAATGGCGGTGTGCCTTCGTTCTGCAGCCAAGGTGTGCGCGCATACACAATGTTTGTAAACATTGAAATAGGTCTATAGACACCACATAACTCCTGGAACTACCTCCCCCCCCCCACTCCATAAGCGGTACATAATATTTTAATGGCGTCTAGATAAAAGATTCACCTCTGACTCTGCTCAGAGGTGAATTACAACCCTATGTAAAAGTTGGAGAAAATGTCTCTCACCGTTGACGGTCTTAGTTTGGCATTCCGACATTATGTTGATTAAAATCCAATAGCTACAATTCGATTATCTATGTTTTCCCTCCACATATACTCCCCGGAGTGTTCAAATCACATAACATCATGGCATAACTGACACAAAATCAGTTTGAATTGATATGAGTCCATGAAGTAAATCGTCCATGTTTGAATGAACGGGTTGTACCATTTGACTCCCTCAGCCAATGAAAATGACTGCTTCCTGACCTAGATTGGATTATTACCCAGGAACCTCTCAACCTCCTGCCAATGGCCGCCATGTGGATATATGTGCTCCGTCAATTCAAACTTTCAAGTTCATTTATCTACTGGATTCAATCTATGAATCAGTTCAAAAGTTGCGGGTAAATATAAAAAGGTATGTGAGGATTACATTTTGTTTCTTAAATTAAGAATCTATTCGCTCATTCCATTTACCTAGCCTTTCTCCGCTTTTTCAAATAGGTTGTCAGTGATAGACATGAGCAGAAAATTTCACTTGTTCACCAGACAGGTCTGGTGTGATTTTCACTTGTCCGCCTTAATTTTCACTTCTCCCGGACAAACTCTTATTTCGAACGCTGGTTGTACTGTAGGTAGAGGGTGAATCTTTTATCTAAATGGCCCCCTAACCAACACCTGCCTCACTTGGAACCGAGCTGTGAAGGGAGCGTCTGTTCGCAAACAACAAAAACAGTTCCCTTTAATCTGATTGGCTGTGCCAATAGACGAGATCACCGTTCCGACTACGCATGCGCCAAAAACGGCGTTGGCAGCAAAGCAGATGCGTACAGCCATTGAGTTAGCCGATACGCATAGGGAAAACCCTCGATTTTATTCTAAATTAATAGAAATACATAAGAATTTGGCATAAACATTTATGCACACATGCAATATAATGATCTGATGAATATATCTAAGACAAAACTAGCCATAGATAAACAATGCACATGGCATAAGATGTGCTAATTATATTGATGTAAATGCAATGCTGGATAAAAGATTAATATCTTAATTTATTATATATATTTTTTAGTTGGTATTCTATGTTTCAAACAAGAGCTGAGATGAGCTGAACCTAGCACATTTCATAACTGCACCCAGTGTATTGACATGTGCCATGTGCTTCTCGCGGGTTTGTTTTGCTTTGATGCATCCCACAATGCACCGCGCGGCTGGAATGGCGATGTAGTCTATTGACGACTCAAGCCTCATCCCTGACTGAACAAAAGTAAAGCCTATTTTATTTAATGATGCCTCTAGAGCGCATTGATTTTTGTATCATCAGCTATTGGCTGTCAAACATATGGTCATTCTGACATATTTCTTTTGAGGAAACCAGCTGCCGCCACATAGGCTACTCTGATAAGCAACAAGGGGTCTTTTATATATGCACTTTCCCACAGACAGGACAGCGTATAGCACAGCATTTGATAAACCAGTTGTGGATCACTGGTTGGAACGGAAAATAGCCCAAACTGCAAATGGGTCCATTGAGCAGGATCGATAGGATGATCGACAGCTTCACAGGTGGACACGCTACCTCCTGGGCTCCATCCCGCTCCCCCTGACCAAACAGGCCTCATGTCTGAAAACACTTGGCTGCAAATGCCTTTAAAAGCTTGCTGGTGCAAGTTCATCGCATGATCATTCTGCTGGTCTTCGACATCTGTGATGGGCTAATTGGTGCGCATGCCAGGTGTTAGTGCGCTGGCACACTGCTACAGGCGCTCAGCACCCACAAAGGCTTGGCACAATGGTGATGGACAATCCGCTTGCAGTGTAGTCAAAACCGGAAATGGTGGCCGAGTCCGTAAGAGCGCAGGATTCCCATGTGGAAGGTCGAGAGTTAGAATCCCGACCGAGTCAAACCAATCACTTACCAAATTTATACTTGTCGCTACCTAGCATCGCGCTCTGCATTATTAGGATAGTGCAAGGACTGGTTAGATCAGTACAGGTTCCGACTTGTGACAGTGCACACTCATCGTGACTTTATAGTGTTTCCCCACTGGGAGACCAGGCCTACTGCCGGCACCATGACCCGATATCCCACTCAGTCCCGTTATCCTGACAATGTGCTAACTAGTCCTTTCCCTATCCTGTTAATACTGAGTTCCAGGCTAGGAAGCGACAAATATCAATTTTGTAAGCCATTGGTTTGACTCGACCGAGAACTGAAGTCCCGACCTTCCGCACAGGACTCTTGCGCTCTACTGATTTGGCCACAGCGTCCGATGCGCATTAATGTTATTCGCGAACAAAATCAGGAGCGCACTCCAAATCGATGAGACTAATGGCGGAGACGGCCTGAATTTGATGGAAACCCACTCAGGTGCGTTTTAACCAATAAAGCATCTTTTAACTAAAAATAATATTAAATGAGACACGAAAGTGTATTGATGTATTCATCAGAAGGAATATTTATATACTCTTCGCAGGGTATATATCATTGTTTGTTTGTTTCTTGTTTTACATCCTAGCAACATCTAAGGTCATATCAAGAAGGGTACCGACTTGTGACAGTGCGCACTCATGGTGCAGCCCCACTCGGAAACTAGGCCACCAGCACCATGACCTGATATCCCACTCAGTCACATTATCCTGATACTGAGCTAACCAATCCTTGCCCTATCCTAATAATGCCGAGCGCCAGGCTAGGAGGCGACAAGTATCAATTTTTAAGTCATTGGTTTGACTCGACCAGGATTCGAACCCGCAGGATATATATGCCTAGATGGGACTATTTATATATATGTATATATATATATTCGCAGGGATTATTCAAATATTCTCCACCTGGTTTATTTCCACAGTACAGTGAAAGAAATAAGCAAAATTGCTCACTTGTTCACCGGCAAGGACTGGTTAGCGCATTGTCAAGATGGCACTGAGTGGGGTATTAGGTCATGGTGCTGGTGGAACAGCATCCCAGTGGGGCAGCACTATAAAGCTGCAACAATGAGCGCAGTCACAAGTCGGTACCCGTTTCTGAAATAACATTAAATTTTTCCTAGATGTAAAAACACATTAGACTAAACTCATTGTTTGCCTCAGGGTCGGATTGACCTAGTTTCCAAGGACGCCAAAGTGCAAGGTCATTGGGTCAGGCACAAAGGTCATCCCGTCATGTTATCGTGACACCTCCAGTACAAGCCAGACACAGCCTGTACACAGAAACCAGCTCAATAAAAGCAAATAATGAGTCGAGCGCCCGCCTCTTGTGGAGAGGGAGAGAGAGGGAGAGAGAGGGAGAGAGAGGGAAGGAAAGGGAGAGAGAGGGAAGGAAAGGGAGAGAGAGGGAGAGGGAGAGAGAGGGGGAAATAGAGGGAGAGAGAGGGGGAGAGAAAGGGAGAGAGGGGAGAGGGAGAGTGGGAGAGAGGGGGAGAGAGGGGGAGAGAGAGGGAGAGAGAAGGACAGGGAGTGAGAGGAGTGAGAGGAGAGAGAGGAAGAGATAGGGAGAGAAAGGGGGAGAGAGGGAGGGGGGGGGGGGAGAGGGAGAGTGGATGTGTGTGTATGCGCGTATGTATGAATGTGTGTACGCATGTGTATGTATGTGTGGTCTATGTATCTATGCATGTATTTATGTATGGTGTATCGATATGTATGTGTGTGTATATATGGTGGATGTAGTGGTGTGTGTGTGTGTGTATGTGTGTGTGGTGGATGTAGTGGTGTGCGCGTGTGTGTGCAGACAGGGAAGTGCCGCTAACAGATGGTTCGTCCCTGCCCCATTATGTATGTATTGATGTAGTGGTGTGTGTGTGTATGTGTGTGTATGTGTGTGTGTGTCCCTGCCCCATTATGTATGTATGGATGTAGTGGTGTGTGTGTATGTGTGTGTCCCTTCCCCATTATGTATGTATGGATGTAGTGGTGTGTGTGTGTGTGTGTGTGTATGTATGTGTGTGTGTGTCCCTTATGTATGTATCCATTATGTATGTATGGATGTAGTGGTGTGTGTGTGTGTGTGTGTATGTGTATGTGTCCTGCCTTATGTATGTATGGATGTAGTGGGGTGTGTTGTGTATGTGTATGTGTATGTGTGTGGTGTCCTTCCCATTATGTATGTATGGTGGTGTGTGTGTGTGTGTATGTGTGTGTATGTGTTGTGTTACCCATTATGTATGTATGGATGTAGTGGTGTGTGTGTGTGTGTGTGTATGTGTATGTGTGTGTGTATGTGTGTGTCCCTGCCCCATTCACATTATATAAACTTGGCTCCTGTACTTAGTGGTGTTTGAAAGCTCCGCGTGGTGGCGCACCGTCACACAAAAACAACCAAGGAACGCCGGGCTCCATTCACCGTTCACTGGTCACCCCCCCCCCCCCCCCCCCCCCGCCACTTAATTTTTTTTAAATTTAGTTGTTTGTTGGTGCTTTACGTCCTAGCAACATCTATGGTCATACCCCAGTATGGCCATGTGAAACATAGCTGATATATATAAGCTTGTATGTAGAGTAAAACCTATTTAAATCGACCGACCATGGGACCGACTTAAGAGGTCCATTAAGGGAGGTGGTAGATTTAGGGAGTTAGACAATAGTATTGTTGGGGCCCAAATAAAGCGGTCTATATATAGGGGAGTGGTCGATCTGTGGAGGTGGTCGGTTAGAGAGCTTTTACTGTACAATGATCATGTGGAAATTATTATTATTTTTATTTTTTATTATTATACAAGGAAGGGTATGACCGGATATGGTGGCAGAATCAATAGAGCACAGGATTCTGGTGCGGAAGGTCGGGCATTTGACTCCCAGTCGAGTCGAGTCAAAATAATGACTTACAAAATTGGTACTTGTCGCTACCTAGCCTGGTGCTTGGCATTACTGAGATAGGACAAGGACTGGTTAGCTCAGTGTCAGAATAATGTGACTGAGCAGGAATTCGGGTCATGGTGCCAGCGGCCTGATTTCCCAGTGGGGCAGCAATATAAAGTCGCTATGAGTGTGCACTGTCACAAGTCGGTACCCGACCTGATATGACCTTAGATGTTGCCAGGACTTAAAACTAAAAAGAACCAAACCTACTTGTGACATTACGCACTCATGGCGACTTTATAGTGCTGCCCCACTGGGAGACCAGGCCTACTGCTGGCAGCATGACCCGATACCCCACCCAGTCACATTATCCTAACCAGTCCTTGCCCTATCCTAGTAATGCCGAACACCGGGCTAGGTAGCGACAAGTATCAATTGGTTTGACTCGAACAGGTTTTGTTTAACTCACTATCTTCACCACAGGAAACCTGCTCTCTACTCATTAAGCCACAGGATGATGACATCAGGGAGCCTAGGTGGTGTAATGGTTAGCACACTAACCCGTAACACCAGGTATTTGTTCAATTCCTGCTCTAGATGCAATATTTCCCATTTTCATCACCCTGCCACGACAATCTCAATATACTGCTCAAGGGATGGGTTTGTCCGATTGCCCTCTAGGCGCAATATTTCCCATTTTCATCACCCCGCCACGACAATCTCAATAGACTGCTCAAGGGATGGGTTTGTCCGATTGCAAATCAAGGCGCAATATTTCCCATTTTCATCACCCCGCCACGACAATCTCAATAGACTGCTCAAGGGATGGGTTTGTCCGATTGCCACTCTAGGCGCAATATTTCCCATTTTCATCACCCCGCCACGACAATCTCAATAGACTGCTCAAGGGATGGGTTTGTCCGATTGCCAATCAAGGCGCAATATTTCCCATTTTCAACACCCTGCCACGACAATCTCAATATACTCCTCAAGGGATGGGTTTGTCTGATTGCCACTCTAGGCGCAATATTTCCCATTTTCAACACCCTGCCACGACAATCTCAATATACTCCTCAAGGGATGGGTTTGTCCGATTGCCGCTCTAGACGCAATATTTCCCATTTTCATCACCCCGCCATGACAATCTCAATAGACTGGGATGGATTTGTCCGATTGCCACTCTAGGCGCAATATTTCCCATTTTCATCACCCCGCCACGACAATCTCAAGATACTGCTCAAGGGATGAGTTCATTCATATCACAGAGAGGCATCACAGACAGGGCACATACTCTCCTAGCACAGCAACACAACTGCACACCGACAAAAGCTCTGCTTGGAGAGTGTAATGCAACATCCTCAATTAAGTCTGTCTAGGCGAGTGTGGTGGCGGGTAAGTAGAGCGGCAGCTGGGTCGTCACGCATCGGTGGTTCCAATAAATGGGTCATTCTCAGAAAACTGTGTACCACATTTTTGATTTCCACGTTACATTGCTTTGTTTGTTTTGTTTGTTGTTGTTTTACATCCTAGCAACATCTAAGGTCATATCAGGACAGGTACCGACTTGTGACAGTGCACACTCATGGCGACTTTATAGTGCTGCTCCAGCACCATGACCTCATCTCCCACTCAGTCACATTATCCTGACACTGAGCCAACCAGTCCTTTTCCTATCCTAATAATGCCGAGCGCCGGGCTAGGAAGCAACAAGTATCAATTTTAAAGTCATTGGTTTGACTCGACCAGAGTTCGAACCCACGACCTACCAACACGGGAGACGGCCGCTCAAACTCATTCAGCATCCCGTCTGGTCTCGTTCCATTGCTAATGATGTTGCCTTCTTTTTGTTAGAAAGTTAAATAGTTATTGTTGCCTCTGTACATTACAGTATGTTAGTGTCATCGGGGGTGATGAAAATATGAAATATTGCGCCTAGAGCGGGAGTTGAACCCACATCTCTTTGCCTTCAGGGTCAGTGTACTAACCATTACACTACCTAGGCTCCGTGATGTCACCACACTGCCCACGCCTACCTGTCTATGTGGTTACTTGCCTGGAAGGTCAGTGCAGACTACTACACTAACCATTACATCACCTAGGCTCCCTGATGTCACCACCCTATCCACACCTACCTGTCTATGTGGTTACTTGCCTGGGAGGTCAGTGCAGACCACTACACTAACCATTACACCACCTAGGCTCCCTGATGTCACCACACTACCCACACCTACCTGTCTATGCGGCTCCTTGCCTGAGCGGTCAGTGCAGACTACTACACTAACCATTACACCACCTAAGCTCCCTGATGTCACCACACTATCCACTCCTACCTGTCTATGCGGCTCCTTGCCTGAGAGATCAGTGCAGACTACTACACTAACCATTACACCACCTAAGCTCCCTGATGTCACCACACTACCCATGCCTACCTGTCTATGTGGCTCCTTGCCTGAGAGGTCAGTACAGACTACTACATTAGCAATACTACATCTATCCCACAAAATTTATCCAAAATATGCTTATATTATTTTGTGCGACAATGAAAATATGAAAAAATTTCTAGGAAGTGACAAGTATCAATTTTTAAGTCATTGGTTTGACTCAATCAGGGTTCAAACCCACGATCTACCAAAACGGGAGACAGACGACATTCTACCATAGAATGTTATGCTTCCATCAGACTGTGCTGCATTACGCAGGCGCAATAACATAAGTCAGATGTGAGATGTGGTTTTACCTATTTTCCGTTCGAACCAGTGGTCCACAACTGGTTCATCAAAGGCTGTGGTATGTGCTGTCCTGTCTGTGGGAAAGTGCATATAAAAGACCCCTTGCTGCTTATCGGAAAGAGTAACCTAAGTGGCACAGCTGGTTTCCTCCAAAGAATCAGAATGACATATTTTTTTTATGTCCAAGAACCGATGATAAAAATCAATGTGATCTAGAGGCGTCGTTAAATAAAACAAACTTTCTTTTTAGATGTGGTTTTACATTCCTACAGTGTGGAAAATGTGTGTACGGGGCTGGGAACACATGTCGGACATGTGGACGTGTAATCGGCAACCGGAAGTAAGGCTGGCGATCCAGGAAGGATCGGCGTTGGGCATGTTTGTGTTAGTTTCTGGTGGGTTTTGTTTCGATGTGTCTCTCTTGATTGTGAGCTTTGTACACCACCTAGGCTCCCTGATGCAATCACCCTATCCACGCCTACCTGTCTATGTGGCTCCTTGCCTGAGAGGTCAGTGCAGACTACTACACTAACCATTACACCACCTAGGCTCCCTGATGTCAACACCCTATCCATGCCCATCTGTCTATGCGACTCCTTGCCTGAGAGGTCAGTGCAGACTACTACACCAGAATAGAGTGACAGAACGAGACCTAACAGTAAATATAACAGCTGTAGAGTGTCAAATGCTTGAACTCTTTTGAAAAGCCCTCTCTGTCCTTTTGACATCTGCACGCCTGGGTGAGCGAGTTGACACAGCCCGCTTCTGTCAACTCCTGGTGTGACTGACTGTCACCAGTTTTGGCTGTCAGCGTCATGCACAGTTGCCAACCCTTATGCTTCAGTTAAAGTTGCATAGTCCGTTGAAAACATCAAATTTTCAAAACCAAAACACATACATCTAGATTTGACTCTACATATTCAACTTAGACACTGGTGCACTTATTAAGCACCAGTATCTAAGTTGCTTAGACACTGGTGCACTTATTAAGCATTTGTTGCTGCAGAGAAGGGCATAATAAGTCAATTAATCGAAACCGTTACGGCTGAAGTCTATGGTGTCACAGTTTTGGCGTGCTTGCCAACATTATTTTGGCATGTTTTGATGTCAAATATCTCCAAACTTAGCCATTTAAAATTAAAGTTACTTCAAACTAAAGTAAAGTAGATTATAACGATTAGTATAATATATTTATCTCAGAAAATAGCAAAAACTCAAAAGCATCGGACTATGCAACTTTAAGGTGTGCGATATTTTATGTCCCCAATGTTGGCAACCTCGCAATACCATTAATATAGTAATGTTATATCAATCTTATGGATTATTGTGTCCAAAATGCACCACAGAGCAGTTAAGATGTCAACATTTTTCTGGGGGGGAGTACCCATAGACCCCCCAATATAACATCCCTTAACATCTTCCGGTTTTTCAGTTTCCAATGTTGGCAACCCTGAAAGTCTGATGAAAGTACCAAATTCTCTAAAAACGTAAACACTCCGCTAGATTTGATTCTACATATGCAGCCAAAGCCCAAATCACACTAGGCTCGCGACCACTTTGCGACCACAAAAAAATCACTTTGGTCGCCAACCTGCTTGTGACCAAAGAACAAAAAGTCACGCGGGCAGGGGGGGGAAGGGGATTGGTTAGTTGTTGGAGATTTACGTCCTGACCAGGATGGGTACCGACTTGTGACAGTGCGCACTCATGGTGACTTTATAGTGCGCACTCATGGTGACTTTATAGTGCTGCCCCACTGGAAGATCAGGCCACCAGCACCATGACCCGATATCACATTTAATCCTGGCACTGAGCTAACAAGTCCTTGCCCTATCCTAATAATGCCGAGTGCCAAGCTAGGTAACAACAAGTATCAATTTAGTACGTCATTGGTTTTACTCGACCAGGGTTCGAACCCGTGGGTTCCGATCCCACGATCTACCGAAACGGGAGATGGACGATGGTTTGAATCATAGAAGAGAAAGGAATACATTGCAGTAACTTATTGTATGTAAGCGCCTCTTATACCGGCACTCACACACACACACCCGGATATAGTATAAATAACGGAAATGCATATGACGGGAAGACCGCCTCTGTGCATCTATACCCACACACACACAGATATAGTGTAAATATCGGAAATGCATATGGCGGGAAGACCGCTTCTGTGCATTTATACACACACACTCACCCACACACACACAGATATAGTGTAAATATCGGAAATGCATATGGCGGGAAGACCGCTTCTGTGCATTTATACCCACACACTCACCCACACAAACACAGATATAGTGTCAATATCGGAAATGTGTATGGCGGGAAGACCGCCTCTGTGCATTTATACCCACACACTCACCCACACACACACAGATATAGTGTAAATATTGGAAATGTGTATGGCGGGAAGACCGCCTCTGTGCATTTATACACACACACGCACAGATATAGTGTAAATATTGGAAATGTGTATGGCGGGAAGACCGCCTCTGTGCATTTATACCCACACACACACAGATATAGTGTAAATATCGGAAATGCATATGGCAGGAAGACCGCCTCTGTGCATTTATACACACACACTCACCCACACACACACAGATATAGTGTCAATATCGGAAATGCCTATGGCGGGAAGACCGCCTCTGTGCATTTATACCCACACACACGCACAGATATAGTGTAAATATCGGAAATGCATATGGCAGGAAGACCGCCTCTGTGCATTTATACACACACACACACGCACAGATATAGTGTACATATCGCAAATGCATATGGCGCACACAGATATAGTGTCAATATTGGAAATGCATATGGCAGGAAGACCGCCTCTGTGCATTTATACACACACACGCACAGATATAGTGTAAATATCGGAAATGCATATGGCGGGAAGACCGCCTCTGTGCATCTATACCCACACACACACAGATATAGTGTCAATATTGGAAATGCCTATGGCGGGAAGACCGCCTCTGTGCATTTATACACACACACTCACCCACACACACACAGATATAGTGTCAATATTGGAAATGCATATGGCAGGAAGACCGCCTCTGTGCATTTATACACACACACTCACCCACACACACACAGATATAGTGTACATATTGGAAATGCATATGGCGGGAAGACCGCCTCTGTGCATTTATACACACACACTCACCCACACACACACAGATATAGTGTAAATATCGGAAATGCATATGGCGGGAAGACCGCCTCTGTGCATTTATACACACACACTCACCCACACACACACAGATATAGTGTCAATATTGGAAATGCATATGGCGGGAAGACCGCCTCTGTGCATTTATACACACTCACTCACCCACACACACAGATATAGTGTAAATATTGGAAATGCATATGGCGGGAAGACCGCCTCTGTGCATTTATACCCACACACGCACAGATATAGTGTACATATCGCAAATGCATATGGCGGGAAGCCCAGTAGTTCGGCATTGAAAGAAGGGAATATTCTAATATACACATGTTCACCCAAAACATGTAATAAAACTTTAAAGGGTGGGATTCTGATGAATAAATGCTTACACGACACATAAACAAAATGTCACATTAGATGTGTATATACAGCCCTAACATCCATCTAATCATCTATCTAATCATCTATCTGATCATCTATCTGATCATCTATCTAATCATCTATCTAATCATCTATCTGATCATCTATCTAATCATCTATCTAATCATCTATATAATCATCTATCTAATCATCTATCTAATCATCTATCTAATCATCTATCTAATCATCTATCTAATCATCCATATAATCATCTATCTAATCATCTATCTAATCATCTATCTAATCATCTATCTGATCATCTATCTAATCATCTATCTAATCATCTATATAATCATCTATCTAATCATCTATCTGATCATCCATCGAACCATGTATCTAACCATCTATCTAATCATCTATCTAATCATCTATCTAATCATCTATCTGATCATCTATCTAATCATCTATCTAATCATCTATCTAATCATCTATCTGATCATCTATCTGATCATCTATCTAATCATCTATCTAATCATCTATCTAATCATCTATCTAATCATCTATCTAATCATCTATCTAATCATCTATCTAATCATCTATATAATCATCTATCTAATCATCTATCTAATCATCTATCTAATCATCTATCTAATCATCTATCTGATCATCTATCTAATCATCTATATAATCATCTATCTAATCATCTATCTAATCATCTATCTGATCATCTATCTAATCATCTATCTAATCATCTATCTAATCATCTATCTAATCATCTATCTAATCATCTATCTGATCATCTATCTAATCATCTATCTAATCATCTATCTAATCATCTATCTAATCATCTATCTAATCATCTATCTAATCATCTATCTAATCATCTATCTAATCATCTATCTGATCATCTATCTGATCATCTATCTAATCATCTATCTAATCATCTATCTAATCATCTATCTAATCATCTATCTAATCATCTATCTAATCATCTATATAATCATCTATATAATCATCTATCTAATCATCTATCTAATCATCTATATAATATCTATTGATCATCTATCTATTTGATCATCTATCTAATCATCTATCTAATCATCTATCTGATCATCTATCTAATCATCTATCTAATCATCTATCTAATCATCTATCTGATCATCTATCTAATCATCTATCTAATCATCTATCTAATCATCTATCTAATCATCTATCTAATCATCTATCTGATCATCTATCTAATCATCTATCTAATCATCTATCTAATCATCTATCTAATCATCTATCTAATCATCTATCTGATCATCTATCTAATCATCTATCTAATCATCTATCTAATCATCTATCTAATCATCTATCTAATCATCTATCTAATCATCTATCTAATCATCTATCTAATCATCTATCTAATCATCTATCTAACCATCTATCTAATCATCTATCTAATCATCTATCTAATCATCTATATAATCATCTATCTAATCATATATCTAACCATCTATTTAATTGTTTGTTTGTTGTTGTTTTACGTCCTAGCAACATCTAGGGTCATATCAGGACGGCTGTCTAATCATCCATCTAACCATCCATATAATCTTCCATCTAATCATCTATATAATTATATATCTATCTAATTGTATATATAATTATCCATCTAATTATCTATCCCCGTCGTGATATGACCTTAGATGTTGCCAGGATGTAAAACCCAACACCCAACCATCTACCTATCCAAGTATATATCTATCCAATTACCTATTTCTATCTAAGTGTCTACCTATCCAATTATCCGTCTACTATCATATGAAAGCTGGACTGTCTTTAAGTTAACACCCCACCCCCACCACCCACACACATACCCACCCTCATTAGAGGTGCACAAAACAGCAGCACGATGTGCCCAGACCCTACTGTCTGCCTCCCAACAGCCACTCCCAGCAAATGTTGTCACGTGACCTCAGCGAGGAGCGGGAGGGAGACGTGACTGGGTCCCCACCACCACCACCACCCCCGGACCCCCCCCCCCCCCGTCTCTCGTCAGCAGCAGGAGGAGGCACCACCCCCTAGCCCATGTATACTTAATACGAAACTGCGCCGCAGAGTAATGATGACCTCATTGCGGCTCCAAATTCCTTTATATAAATCTAAAAAGTTCCAAAACCCAAAGTATTTTCCCTGGTACAGTATATACTGTAATATTATTTATGGGTGGTATTTATCCCAACTAGTTTTAATTTTTTTAATTGAGGCTGTATTTATAATTATACTGTCCATAGCATATAAGCCTGGGTACCCAGACTTGTTTTCAATGCTGGCCAGTTGTAGTGTTGGTGTTATCTTACCACACAGTAGCTGCTGATAAGGTATTTGATTGCCTGCATTTCATTAGCAGATAGATAGTTGGTTGGTATGGTTAGTAGCCTATATTAGTGTTTTTTTAATTTTCTTAGCATATATGTATTTTTGTTCTACTCTTATTACTAGACTAGCCTACTCTTGTTTACATATCATAGGTTTTTATGTAGCTGTGTACGTAGTTTAGTTATTACCTCCTCTTCTGTGGTGCCATTTGCGTATATGACTGTGTCATCTGCATATAGTTGGAGGAACTCAGTTTGCAACCATTTTCTAGATCGTTTATATAGATTATAAAGAGTAGTGGCCCTGACACTGACCCTACGGGTACACCACATGTGACAGGTTGGTTGTCTGATAGTGTATTGTTTATTTTTGTTTTCTGTTGCCTGTTGCTGAGGTAGCATTTTATCCAATCCATAGTGTTGGATTTTATGCCCATGGTTTTTAGTTTTTCCAATAGTATTTTATGGTCTACTGTGTCAAAAGCTTGCCTGGGGTTTGAAGAATTGATATTGGCCTGTAGTTCCCCATGTTTTGTTTGTCTCCACTTTTGTGAATGGGGGTGATGGTTGCCATTTTCCAGGCTGAGATAAAATGCCCCTGCTCAAAGGAGATGTTGAATAGGTCTACTATAGTGCCTCTTTCAGTATTTTGCTTGGTATTTCATCTATTCCACTTGGTTTATTCGTGTCTATGTCATTTATTAATTTTTTTACTTCTATCATATTTGTTTTGCAGGTAGGGATTTCATTCTGCACAGTTCCTGATTTGTTTTCCCATCTTTAAAAAAGATTTCTGACAGCTTTTGCCCTATTGTGGCAAAGTGTGTGTTCAGTTTGTTTGCTGCATGTTTGTCTGTGAGCATTGCCCCTTTGTTATCTTGGAAGTTTGTATGCCCTTCTTTGTTATTTTTTGGGAATAATAGGTTTACATTTTTCCAGAATTTGTTTGTGTTGCTTCCCCAGTCTTTATCCTGCTTTATTATGTATTTCTTTTTTTGCTGTTCTCACAGCTTTGAGAGTTGTTTCTGGCGACATGGTAGGCCAGTTTGTCTTCTATTATCTCTGTGCGCTTTGCTTTATCACGCAGTTTACTTTTGGTTTGGTCTACAATGAAGTAGTTTCCAACACAAGTAGTACAGTTTCACCATTCCCATTTTTAGCTGTCATATTTGCATGACAAAGGAATCTATTTTTGCAATAAAAAATAAACCAAACATTTTTTTCTCACTGGATTGCTGTCATTGCTTCTTTGGGGTATAATAAAAGGAATTTTCTTCATTTGGTATGAAAAGGAGAATTAATTTTGACGAAAACAGTTACAATGTGAGGGACCAACCAATTAGGACCAGCAGCAAAGAAGAACCCATATACCTAGTTAATACCTGTTATCCTATGATTTCTTAATTTATATACATGTTCAACATATTTGTCAATGTAAATATGTCAGAAATATTTATACCCACACACATAATGGGTCCGTCTAGCACTATACACAAACCCTGTGTATAGTGCTAGACCCTTCATATACCCCGGGATACCGGGGTATATGAAGGGGTCTTTGTCTACCCAAGGCTCTTGGTTTTTTTGTATTTTTATTTTCTTTATGGAGCACATCTCATCAGTTGATTTTCTTATTTCTGTGATGATGTTGTCCCAATAGATATCAACATCATCTCTGTTTTGTGTGATGTTGTTTATGTTTTGGTGCAGATGATTTTTTAATGTATCTTCTGAGTAGTTTTTTAGGGACCTGCCCATTTTGTATTCATAGTGATTTGTGCTTTTGAGCTTTTTCCTGGTTACATATACTAGTTTGTGGTCGCTTATACCCCAGCTTCTAGTGCCCCATTTTGTGGCATGGTTTGAGTTGGTTAGTATTAGGTCTATTGTTGAGCTATTGTTGCTTAGCCTTGTGCTTTCAGTGATGAGCTGCTGCAGGCCTAAGATTTTTATGGTGGTTCGCAGCATTAGTTAATTTTTTTCATTGCTGCTGTAATTCACATTGAAGTCCCCTAGCACAAAGATTTCTGCATTTGTTGATTTTTTTACAGTGTTTATGCTCTTTTCTAGTTCTTCAAGGAATACTTCAATTTCACCTGACGGTGGCCTATAGAGGCTTGCTATGGCTTCATTTGCTTGTTTTTCGTTTTTTATTAGGCACCATAATAGTTCTATGTTGTCATTTGATAGATTTGTTGGTTTTAGCCTTTCAGTGTCTAGGTTTTTGGTGGCTTTGCAGTAAATGGCACCACCTCCACCCTTCTTTGTTTGGTTCATTGCATTAATGTGTTGTCTGTCATTGTCTGAATATTCATACATTTCTCTGAAGAAATATTAATGTGTTTGATTATGGTGTATTTGAAGATGCTTAGGTTACACGAACTGTTATACAATAAAACCTCTCTCAATCGACCGACCTTAGGACCGACTCTTAAGTGGTCCATTTAGAAAATTAGAATATGGTTACAATGGTATTGTTGGGACCCAAATGAAGTGATCGATATCGGGGAGTGGTCGATCTGTGGAGGTGGTCGGTTAGAGAGGTTTTACCACACTAGAGTACATAATTATAGGGCTGTACCGTTAATAAGTGCACCAGTATCTAAATTGGATATGTAGAATGAAATGTAAATGAATGTTGTTGTTTTTTTAATGTTTTAATAAATATATAAATTAGTTATATGCATCTCCCCGTAAATATCGAATAAATGCAAAGCCAACGGCTTAAGAAATCTTACTAAAGCTTCTGGTACAGTGCAAAATAAAATAAATAAATAGTTTGTTTTTTTTGGTGTTTTTTAGATGTGTGTAGCAATATAATATTAAACGAATTGTACACCGGTTGGATTGTCTTTGTTTGGAGGGGGCTGGTTTTTTTTTGTGTGTGTGATGGTGTGTTTTTTTGGAGGGGGGAGGTTGTGTGAGGGATTAACAAGGTTATTCCATTTATTTAAATTAAATTAGCAAGGGAAACTTTTTTTCAGGGACAATTGAATTGGTCTTCCATAAGCCACCACTCCATGGCCCATTCTAATACTGACAGTGAGTTGTTGTTGTTTGTTGTTTTAAGTCCTAGCAACATTTAGGGTCATATCAGGACGAGACCGACTTGCGACAGTGCACACTCATGACGACTTTATAGTGCTGCCCCACTGGAAGACCAGGCCGCCAGCACCATGACCTGTAGATAAAAGATTCACCCGGTACTTGTAGTACACGGGTGAACGACAACGTAGTGAAAATACGGGCGAAAATAGCTTTAGTATGGGACAGGAATTAGAAACTGTGGTTCTGGGTTCAAATGGCTACATGTATAGGCACAGAGTTGGTGAAATGGGTGAGAATGAAAAAAGACAAGATGACGGCGCTAGAATGCCGTCAATTTCACTTTTAAATCTTATTAAACTAGATATTTTATTATATTTTTCAACTCAAAGGTAGCGGGTAAATATGAAGACATCTACAAAGAATAAATGTTGCTCCTTAGATTGTGAAATTAGGCTCTCATTTCAGTAACCCGCTTTTTCGACCGTTTTTTTTATATAGGGCTGGTATTCACCCGTGTACTGCGAGTACCGGCTGAATCCTTTATCTACATGACCTGATATTCCACTCACTCACATTATCCTGACACTGAGCCAACCAGCCCTTGCCCTATCCTAATAATGCCAAGCACCAGGCTAGGAAGCGACAAGTATCAATTTTTAAGTCATTGGTTTGACTCGACCAGGGTTTGAACCCACGGTCTACCAACACAGGAGACGGACGCTCTAACTCATTCGGCCATCTCATCTGGTGAGAGTGACAAGTACGAGGAATAGACAATAGTAGGATAGGTAGCACTAGCAACATGCATAAAGTTGTATGTCATTGGTTTAGCTTACAGTTACAATACCCTTCCCGTACAATACAAAATTAAAAATTACATCCAAGAATTAAAAAATATATATATATAGGTTGGGTTGTGTTGGGTTTTTTGTGGTGTGGGTTGTTTTGGGTTGTTGTTGTTGTGTTGTATCAAATATAATATGAAACCAAACATACACTTATCTGTGTGGTTGAGGGGAGGCTAGATTTCTGTGAGGGGGTCAAATTGTTATTAACCTTGAATTATTTATTTTAAGTAGAGGATTTTGTTTATCACAGACAACCTGGATATATCTCGTATGCAGCGTGCCAAATCTTCCAATTTTGGGCCAAGTTGCCTTCCAGAACAAGTGGTAGTGGCGGTTTCAATCCTGATAACGGCATAGTGAGCCATAGCTCCAATCTGACACCATGTAAAATATTCTGATAAAACACATTGGTGGGGAATGTGAACTGGTCTTTAAGTGATTACAAATGGTCTATAAAGTTAAATGATGTATAGGGCCAGGGGCATTAATGTATCATGTGGTACTGGTGATCCTTTACTTGTATTAAAGTCATTGTGTATTCTATAGATAGTGTGAAAGGGGCACTACTGTTAGTGTGGAAGGAGCTCAAGAGCTCTATTCACAACCCCCTCCCCCCCCCCCCCCAACTGTTAGTCACGGATCTCCACACACACAGACACAACAGGGCAGGTGAGGCCAAAGCAGCCACAAGGCATGGTGGTGGTGGGTAGATCACAGTTGCCATAGTGACACAAGAATGCTTACTGTTCATTGGTGGACCTAGAAATGCTTACTGTTCATTGGAGGGCATGGTCAGGTGATATGCCATGTCAGGTCCAGAAACCACTATATAATAATAAACCTGAGGGTGCAAGCTCTCACTTACTTTACTTTCACTCTATACTCTGCCTTTCTTATCCTTGCCTGTATTAATTTCCTATTAGCCTGCCTACACAACTACAGCTGCCAGCCGACGACTTTACAACCATGTAGTGTATGATAGATGTAGACAACTCGAGTGCTGGTGTACGACTGGCTTTATTCGCCAAACCTTGGTCACGTGCCAACTCCCCCACGTGACCCGCACCTGACCGCCCGCTGGGTTGGTCTACCTATTTCGCATACATTACAGGTCTTCCTCATTCTACCGCTACTTGCCATATCCTATTAATGTCAAGTGCCAGACTAGGTAGCGATAAGCATAAATTGTTATGTCATTGCTTTGACTTGGCCCGGGTTTGAAACCCCACGATCTGCCAGATGGGAAATGGGCGCTCAGCTCATTCAATCATCCCATTTCATATATATGTGCACCAAAAATGTGGTACCCAGCTTTAGAGAACCCAAATATATAATATTGTAGTAGTCCAGACATGAGCTCCACTACCATACGGTGGCAGTAAGGACTGCTCTGTCACCGTTTACTGCGCTAGGTGGTGGTATGGTAGTCGCCGGGCAGCGCCAGGACAGGGCTGCCATCTACTGCGTGTGGCTAGCGTAACCTCACCCCCCCCCCCTGAGGAAATTGATGTGGGACCTGTCAGGACAGAGGCGGGTCACTTGATCATGGACGCCGCAGTGAGCGGAGAGCAATAAAGACGTGACAGAAACAAGCGTACTCATTCTCCTGCTTGCTTGGGGGTCTACAGTGTGAGGGTCAATACTCAAGTTCTGGGCGGCCAACAAAGGGGCCCATGACAATATATGTTATTATATACTCTACAGTATTTGCTGGTGACAGTATATATACTTATGCGCTTTTGTGCTAAAGTGAAAGTTTACATATTTACCATGCATCTACTCAAATGCTTTTTTCAACTTCTTTTATTCTTAGACAATCTTTTTTTCTTGACTGTAATCAATATCTTCTTTCAATTTATTGTGTGTTAAAATGTTATGGATGTGTGCTAAAATGATGTTATGGATGGATGTGATGTCGCTAATTTTAAATTAATGGCTTTCTCAATTTCTATAAAATCACACTCAAAACATGAAAAATCTAATTCAACTGTGACATATGATATATATATATACACAGCATGTGGGCCTTCATTTGAATATATGGATTCTGCTAATATTTGGAATATTTTCTGCTATTATTATTATTATTATACCGACCCACCCTCTGGGGAGGCTTAGGACTAACACGCGTATAGATAGATATACATAAACAATACCCACAGAGGATTTCGCCAAAATCCAACAACCGGAAACGGAAATAGGCCTCTATGGGCGCCGCCATTTGTAAACTTGTGTTGAATAACAGAATAATCAAAATCCAGCAAACGGAAACGGAAATAGTTCATCGAACTACACTACGCAGCAAGCAGGGTGGGCGACAGCAATTGCCCTAACACCTTAATGATGCGCCACCGCAGAGTAGCACAAGCCAAGTTACAGAACAATTACACTAGTCCCTTGCGACAGACCTTCCATATATGGTGTGATGACGTCACTGGGACCAGTGTACGTGTTCCTCCGTGCTACTCTGCATATCAACTGAACTAGTCAGCGATTGGTTAATAATATATCAAAACAAATGCCCGCTTTCATAGAATTTGCCGATATGCACAGTTCAAAACTTTGATTTTATTCAAAATTAAAAGAAATAAAGAATAATTCGACATAAACATGGATGCACAAATGAAATATTAATAGTTTGCTCCGCCGTATTCGGGTCACGCTAGTTGATAGAATTTCAAATCGAACACCCCTAGTGTTGTTGTTTTTGGGGAGTTTTCAGTCGCATTGGTGAGTGGAGTAAAAAAATACATGCGCAATCATAAAATACTTTGCTGTAGTTATATCGGGGGGTTGGAGGGTCGGTCCTAAGCATTGCTTATTCATATTATGAAATGTTTTCACTTTTCGAGTACCCAGTTTCAGAGAAGGCTCCATAATTAGATGGCGCACTTTCATAGATCCTTACACACAGCGCTGCGATGCCGGTCTCCTCTGCCACCGAGCCACAACAGTCACATTTGACACCTTCCCGATTAGACTATCAATCAATAACATCCCACGGCGGAGAGAAAAAAGCTACCAAACAACCAAAACAAACACACATACAGCCAGAAATCTTTGCGTCCTCACTACCACCCTTCCAGGACCACATTGGGTGTTTCTGAGGGGCCTAAATTGGCTAAAAACCCGGCGACCAAAACTTTGATTTCAAACCCCGAACGCCGAAGGAAGTTGGCAAAGGGGCGCAAACACAAACACACAAAGTGACAAACACAGAATGGCCATTTTCAAAAGCCAAACCGCCAGCATGACACGTCAATAACAGCAGTCCTACCTGTACACTGGCAATCCTCGAGTTGTGGAGATATTTAGATGAGGTCCTGGTGGTTTTCGGGGGTTTTATAAACACATAAATACAAAGAAGTCACAACAATAACACAACTAACTGGCCGCGGCGCCACCTCAGAGTCTCGCCGCTCACTTCTGCAACTTCCGGCAGACTGGTCCCCGGGCCCGACTTGGGCAGGTCACGTGACTCCGGGCTGCACTCTCCAAGCACAGCAGGCCGAGTGGAGGAGGCCCCAGACTGGGTCAACAGGTGGTGGGGTTTAGTGGGGGGGGGGGGGGGGTTTCTTTGTTTGTTTGTTTGATGTCCTAGCAACATTTAAGGTCATATCAGGACGGGCGTTTGTTTCGGTTTTAGTTTTAGTTTTAGTTTGCCGCCGTTGAAGAGGAGGATGTAGGGAAGAGGGGGGGGGGGGGGGGGGGGGGTTATGGCGGTGGGAGGGTGGGTGAGGAGGGTGAGAGAGATGCGGTGTGGATATGTGGGGGTATAGGGATGGGAGGGATTTTGGGGGGAAGGAAGGGGAGAGGAGGGGAGATCGTGTGGGGGTGGGGAGAAGCGGTTGGCTGTCGGATGGTGGTGAGAGAGATTAGAGAGGGATGGGGTAGATGTGTAATGGTATAGGGAGGGGTGTGGAGGGAAGGGAGAGAGGGTGTCGAGATCGAGGGGGTGGGGTGGGGGGAAGGGGGGGGTGGCTGTAGGATGGGGGTGAGAGAGATTAGAGTGTGGATTTGGATGTGGAGTGAGAGTGAGAGAAAGTGTGGGGGTAGGATATAAGGAGAGGGAGGGGATTTAAGGTGAGTGAGGTGGGGGGCAGGGAGGGAGGGAGTATGGGAGGGGGGCATATGGTGGAAGTGAGGGAGGGGGTGACGGGAGTGTAAGAGAGTGAGTGAGAGAGTGTGGTGTGAGTGGTGTAGGGAATGAGGGGGGTCGGGTGGGGGGGGGGGGGGGCAGCACCGTGCACCCCCTACAACAGCATGTACTTGTATATACTTGGTATATAGGGAAGAAGAAAAATGTTTTTAAAAAATTCTAGAACCATGCAATACCATATAATATCTATTTACCAAATACATAATACTGTTATTGAACTGGAATTGTATGCAGTTTCTATTACAGATGATTGATAGTTAATTTAATAATATGTATAAAACTGTTATTATTGAACAGGATTTGCATGCCATTACTATTGCAATTTATAGTGTCATTGATCATTTTATGTATCAAGGAATTGTACTGTACGGCCGGAAGACCGTTCCGCTGGCGCTGACAAGAGATATTATTCAATGAATAAACTACATTTAGTAAACAAATTATATATATATGAAGAGTTCAGAAAACCAGGCAAACGCCAATCCAAAAATGGAGATGATCATTGGAATCAAACCTTCAACAAATTTATATATTTATATTGCTAGTGTTTTGTTTATTGCTCCATAACCATGTGATCATATGAAAAGTGGATTCAGGGAGAATTAAACTTATTTTCAGGTAAAAATCTTGTATTTAAACTCAATTTTTGGATTGTTTTTTACGTGGTTTTGCGCCTGAAGTTTTCATATACATTATTATCCTTCTTGATGGATACGTAAAGTTCTCAGAATACCCAGATTAAGACTCTGACTCAAATTTACATACATTAAGTTGATCATTATAACCAACTTTACTTTAGTGTCGTAAATATTACTTTAAAGGGTTACATCATCATCATCATCATCATGCTGTCAGTCGCAATGCTTTCATTTCTTAACTTCCGCTCTCCATTTAGCTCTCTGCTGTGAGACTGATGTCCATGAGTCAGTCACATTTCATGAAAGCTGCCTGCAAAAGTGTTGAAGTGCTGCTGGCTTTTGCAAGTTACCAGCAGCACTCTCTCGGGGAGCAAATAGAGGTCTCACACCAGCAAGAACATGTCAAGACAGGCGCAAAACTATTTGTCCCTGCAGTGGCTGGTTGGGAGATGTTGGGAGTTCCATACATCAACCGCCCTTGATGCTGCCACAGTGACATGGTTTTCTGTTCAGGGTTTGCTCCCTAATGCCCGGTACACACCTCCCGTATACGATCTAAAACTGTCTGTTTCGCGCATAAGTTTGAGTTTTAGTCATTAGGTGTGTGACCCCCTAGCACATCAGAGCCTTGCGATTTGCGACTTAAAACTCAGTTTTAGGGGTTAAAACTGAAATCATAAGGGATTCGAAAAACGAATCGGGCAGTTTTAGTCGCAAAACGGGACGGGTCAGGGTCGTGATGCACAGTCAGTTTTAGTGCGTGAATCGTAAACGGGAGGTGTGTGGCAGGCATTAGCCTTCGGTTCTGTCAAGAACCTGTACCACAAGGCAGTTAAAGGGTTGCATCATATACATATATATATAAAACTCCCAACTCGACTAGTACTGAGACAATGTGTCTAGATTAGTTGACAGATAATGGTAACTGAATGCAACAAACCAACACAAGTTGCAGTTATATTTATACTTTGTACACACTAGTAACAAGTAGTAGGATAGGAAAGCTTGGTGCTAACACCGGCCCATTGAAAGCATTGAACCAGATGGGATGGCCGAATGAGTTAGAGCATCTGTCTCCCATATTGGTAGACCGTGGGATCGTGGGTTCGAACCCTGGTCGAGTCTAACCAATGACTTAAAGATTGATACTTGTCGCTTCCTAGCCAGGCACTCGGCATTATTAGGATAGGGCAAGGACTGGTTGGCTCAGTGTCAGAATAATGTGACTGAGTGGGATATCAGGTCACGGTGCTGGCATCCTCTCCCAGTGGGGCAGCACTATAAAGTTGTCATTAGTGCACACTGTCACAAGTCGGTACCGGTCCTGACATTACCTTAGATGTTGCTAGGACGTAAAGCAACAACAAACAAACATCGAAAGCATTGCCACAATGTGGTGTGCATGTAGAGGTGGTGATATTACTGATAAGGGCCTGTTATTAGCCGTGTTTACACGGGGAATTGTGAAACGATGTAGACAAAGCGATTCATATGAAGCGTTTTGGAAGCGTGTTTACACGGCGGAGTTTGAAAGTGTGTCGGCGCCGGGAACAAGCAGGCGCCTGTAGCCGGCAAGCAATGCTATTTGTTTAGTTTACACACGTCGATTCGACTCTGATGTAGCTGCTACGTTAATATCGCTTGGAATTTAAGGTTAATTTAATTAAATTTCATTATTTGAGTCTGTAATTCTGTTAAATATGATCGCATTCACTAGATTTCGGCATAATCGGGCCCTAACACTGCCGGGCACCAGCGATTAGTTACTGCCCCACCTATTCCCGGCACGCACTACTATTTTATACTATCGCCGCCCGGGAACAAGCTGAATCGCTTCAAATAAACCACCTCCCGAGGTGGTATAGATGAGGCGTTTCATATGAATCGATTCAGCCCTTAAACGCCACAGAGCCGCGTTTACACGCCAAATGTGAGTCGATCTAGGCAAGTGGGTTCATATGAAACGTTTTAAATCGCCCGTGTAAACGGGGCTATTGTTGTGGTTGGGATACCGACTCGGCAACCGTGTGTGCCTGTCCAATGCTTCCAGAACATGGTATATAAATAGATAAATAACCCTAATTAGACCTTGGATGTTGCTAGGATGCAAATCCCCAACAAACAACAATATAATAGTTCCGATTGGTGTTGTTGGAATTCCAACCACAGGCGTCAGTATAGTCGGCCTACCTGGTCAATACCGTTTCCAAGCGATTCACACATAGTAGTTGTGCAAAAGATCCGCTAGGCGGCGCGGCAGTCGATGTAGTTCGTGAGTTTGCCGCCAGGTGGCCAGGTCTTGTCCCCGTAGGCCTTCTCATGCTGGCATCTCAGCAAGGGGAAGAGCCGTTTTGCTTGTTTGTGGTTGTTTTACGTCCTAGCAACATCTAATGTCATATCAGGACGGGGCAGGAAGAGCTGGTCGGTTGCCAAGACAGGCACCGTGACCCAATATCACACTCAGTCACATTATCCTGACACTGAGCTAATCAGTTCTTGCCCTATCCTAGTAATGCCGAGCACCAGGCTAGACTTGGTAGCGAGAAGTATCAATTTGATAAGTCATTGGTTTGGACTGTGATTCCAACTTGTGACCTTCTGCATGCGAAGCCTGCGCTCTATCGATTCGGCCATCGCGTCCGATAATGGATGGACCAGAAGTGGCTGTCATAATAGCGAAATAGCGAATGATAGACAGGAAGTGTGAACACTTATTTGTCTCGCATTTTTGCTTGAGTGCAAGTAAATAAGCAACACAAGGAATAATTAGTAGCATGTGGTGAATAAGGGGTCAAATTTCCCTGGATCATCAGCCCATGCTTTTTCTAATCTATGCTTGAATGAATTTATTGACTCGGCATCAATAACATTTTGTGTCAATACGGGTAGGTAGTTCCGCTGGTCCCTCAGTAAGGAGACGCTGTGATCCAGCACGCCGGGTAACAGCTACAGCTTACACAGCAGAAGGTGGGGGTTGGTGCCGCTCTCAGCCCCTATACTTCACAATAAACCCGATACTTTAAACTTACCTTGCACCTATAACCACGTACCTCCTGAGGACCAAACTCTGTAGGATTCTTGCCGTACATTTGTTTCAATTCTACTGTAGATTGCAGTGTAGTTGTCTTAGAAAATATTTTATATTAGATAAAATGCCACTTCTTGTATCATGGTGTAAATTCACCATCACTCCCATATACTGCTGTCGAAGCTATAGCCTCAAACTAACATTCCATATACAGTATAACCCCGTTAAACCAAACTTGAAGGCACCCTAGAAATTTGTTTGGATTAATCAATCATTGGTTTAACCGAGCTTTGGCTTTGACTTTGACTTGGCTTTGGGAAAAACGCGGGTGCATTATGAATGTAATATACAATGTATTGGGACACTTTGATTATTGTTTATATGTATGTACAGTATAACCCCGTTAAAGCAAGCTCGGTTAAACCAAATGATCGGTTAATCCAAACTTTTTTCACCGGCCCGGCAAAATACTACCATTTATCATATAAAAAGGTTGGTGGGGTCTCAGATGACCTTATAACCACATGAAAGTTTGGTTTAACTATACCGGAAGTGGCCTGGGGTCCAACAATTTTGTTTGGATTAACCAACATTTTTATATGATAAATGGGAGTATTTTGCCAGGCCGCCGAAAAAAGTTTGGATTAACCGATCGCTTGGTTTAACTGAGCTTTGTTTAACGTGGTTGTACTGTATGCTGCATGTGAATGCGCATGTGGCATGAAGCGATCCACTTTGCCATCCCAACTGGACATCTGGAAGCACAGCGCATTTATATATAGAATCCTAGCTTGTCTTTATTGATGGATAATTAAAGTTGCAGAGTGCGATGCTTTTGAGTTTCTGCCATTTTCTGAGATAAATACATTATGCTGATTGTTATGATCTACGTTACGTTAGTTTGAAGTAACTTTGAATTGAAATGGCTAACTTTGCAGGTAGTTGATGTTAAAACATGCCAAAATAATGTTGGCAAGCATGCCAAAACTCTGACACTATAGACTTCAGTAGCAACAGTTTCGATTAATTGACTTATTATGCCCTTCTATGCAGCAACAAATGCTTAATAAGTGCACCAGTGTCTAAGTTGAATATGTAGAATCAAATCTAGATAAGTATTTTGGTTTTGAAAATTTGATGTTTTCATCAGACTATGCAGCTTTAACTCAGAATACCCAGATTAAGACAGTGACTCAAATTTACATACATTAAGTTGATCATTATAACCAACTGCACCTTAGCATGTCGTAAATATTACTTTAATGGATTAACTTTTGGAAATATTCTAAATGAAAGAAAAACGAAAATTTAATTTTGGCATGCACACTGAAATACCAGAAATGGGGTTTGATAGACTAATTCCAAGCATAACACAGGATCACCATGCATGTTGGCTGCAGGCTGACATGGGTAATTTGCACACGAGGCGCTTTCTATTTTTTGTCCACCTGCTGAATCGCACTACGCCTGATCCGTCACTTCCCGCCGCTTGCTGCTCTGATCGCTTCCCTCACCCACCCTCCCACCCTCCCACGGGTCTTCGACTCTTCACTGACTATGAGCTGAACTCTTCCTAGATAAAGGATTGACCCGGTACTCGCAGTACACGGGTGAAGACCAGCCTTATATAAAATCGGTTGAAAAATCGGGCTAAGGAAATGAGTCTTTATGAGAGCCTAATTTCACAATCTAAGAAGCAACATTTATTATTTGTATGTCTTCATATTTCCCCGCTACCTTTGAGTTGAAAAATATAATAAAACATCTAGTTTAATAAGATTTAAAAGTGAAATCGACGGCGTTCTATGGCCGCCATCTTGTCTTTTTGCATTCTCTCCCATTTCACCAACTCTGTGCCTATATATGTAGCCATTTGATCCTGGACCCCCACTTTTTAGTTCATGTCCCATACTAAAGCTATTTTCGCCCGTATTTACACTACGTTGTCGTTCACCCGTGTACTACAAGTACTAGGTGAATCTTTTATCTAAACTCTTCCCTGCTGCCTTGGACATCCCAACCTGAACTGCTCTTGATGGCTCGGTCCCTGCACCTAAACTCAACTCATGACTGCTCAACCGCTCCTCGGTTATGATTACTTTTTGTTATTGAATAAATATTATTAAACCATGTTCTGACTTTCTTCCCCGTTTGTCTGAGTGTGTGAATTAAACTGCAATGAATGCTCCCAGTTTGTCTGAGTGTGTGAATTAAATTGCAATGAATGCTCCCCGTTTGTCTGAGTGTGTGAATTAAACTGCAATGAATGCTCCCCATTTGTCTGAGTGTGTGAATTAAACTGCAATGAATGCTCCCCGTTTGTCTGAGTGTGTGAATTAAACTGCACTGAATGCTCCCTGTTTGTCTGAGTGTGTGAATTAAACTGCAATGAATGCTCCCAGTTTGTCTGAGTGTGTGAATTAAACTGCAATGAATGCTCCCAGTTTGTCTGAGTGTGTGAATTAAACTGCAATGAATGCTCCCCGTTTGTCTGAGTGTGTGAATTAAACTGCAATGAATGCTCCCAGTTTGTCTGAGTGTGTGAATTAAATTGCAATGAATGCTGCCCGTTTGTCTGAGTGTGTGAATTAAACTGCAATGAATGCTCCCCTATGTAGGTCGGATGCATATGATCCTATTTAGGTACATGTATGCGTTTTGGTTTCGAAAATGTTATTTTGTTGTGGTGAGCTGCATTCCATCCTTCCTGAGGAATAATGAGGTAACGTAAAAATTTCTTTAAAAACTAGGCCCCCCCCTGGTTCATTCCGCTGTTGCGGTTTACCACGGACACCAGTTTGCGAGGGACACATCGCTTCTGCACATGCGTCAAAATCGAACATCATCGTCACTAACCTTATAAATTTAATATAATGTTTTTGGTAAAGATGTTTTCTACATGTGTATCAAACGATTTGTTTCTAGATGGTGTAATTTGAGAGATATTTGACTTTTTCTGTATTTTCTGTATGAAGATTGCTCACAACCATTGACAAAAGCCGTGTTTACACGGGGAATTGTGAAACGTTCTAGACAAGGCGATTTATATGATGCGTTTTTGAGGTGCGTTTACACGGACAGAGTTTAAAAAGTGTTTTGGCGCCGGGAACCAGCAGCCTGTGGTGCGCCTGTAGCCGGTGAGCACTGCTATGTGTTTAGTTTACACTCGTTGATTCGACTCAGATGTAGCTGCTACGATAATATCGCTTGGAATTTAAGGTTAATTTAATTAAATTTAATTATTTGAGTATGAAATTCTGTTAAATATGATCGCATTCAGTAGATTTCGGCCTAATCGGGCCCTAACACTGCCGGGAACCAGCTGAAACGCTTCATCTATACTACCTCGCGAGGTGGTCTAGATGAAACGTTTCATATGAAGCGATTCAGCCCTAAAACGCCACAGAACCGCGTCTACACGCCAAATGTGAGTCGATCTAGGCAAGTGGGTTCATATGAAATGTTTTAAATCGCCCGTGTAAACGGGGCTAATTCCTTGAGTTTGACGGTACGCGCAGTGCAAAACGTTAGTTTTATTCAAAATTAATAGAATTCAAGAACCCTAACCGTATAAATTTAATATAGTCTTCATGGTAAAGATGTTTTCTATATGTGTACCAATCGATTTGTTTCTAGATGGTGTAATCTGGGAGATATTTGACTTCTTCTGTATGAAGATTTGCTCACAGCCGTTAACAATGCATTTGAATGGAAGTGTCCCTGGCAAACTGGTGTCCCTCGGAATCCGCATCACCGCCAAGGTAAGAATAGCAGTGACCTGTCGCTGCTCAGCCGGCCCACGCCTAACATCCCATGGGGGGAGGGGTGGCCGCTAGCCATGGGTGGAACAGTCCACTATCAGGACCGTTCTTCTTAAAGTGCAGCCACATGTTGATACTTCTTATCAACAGGGTTCGGTGTAGTTGAAACCGCCGCCATGCGGGAGTGGGGCTCATGGTGGACTACTACACTTTCATCAGATTATGTCGCGTTAATCCACAAGCAGAATGATATAGAAGAACATCAGTGAAATATACAAACTAAATACTTTTATTCATCATCATTAGAATTACAGTATCCAATTAAATAGTTAATTGTAGTTGGTTAAATCGAGTAGACGATATTAACATGATTGATGGCAATTAAATAGCATTGCAATATTAAAAGTCGATACAAACTATGTACAAAAATAGAACCATGTTAATATCAGTTCCATCTCAGGAGAGGCACAGCAGACGTCCTGACTGGCTAAGATATAATAATAATAATAATAAACACTAAACAATGGTCAGTCTCACAATTAAGATTCAATTTTAAAACAAGGCAAAAATAATCATTGCCTTAATTCGGATGAGGTAAATAAATACCATAGTGTCGCGAAATAACAGACCGGCTCTAATTAGTGCTCAGATATTCGTTAAAGCGCCTGGTGTAGAAAACCATCCTAAGACAACAATTAAAGCGTCTTGGTTTGAATGCGCTCGATGCGTATGCGGCTTTATGCCAATATTGCGAATGTGCTGATTGATTCATCATTTGACATGCTTACCCAAATGTCGATCTGCCCTCTAATCACCTCATCAGTTGGCATGCCTGGTAATGATATAGGGCCCCTTGAAATTTGTGGTGTTCATTAATGCTTATCCTAACAGCAATACATTCAGATTAGGATAATATTTTAAACGATTGTTGTTGGTTTTACGCCATTTCTACAGCAAAGGACATAATTATTCATGGCGCGAAAGTGTTCAGCCTTTCAGTCGTATAATTATTTATTTAGTCATGCATGGAAGGAGAGGCGGGAACCTGACTACCATTGGTGGGTCGCGTATAATCTATTCGGCTCAGGCTTGCGGTTCTATAAATGAACGTGAATTTAGTGGCACCGCACTATTTCGCAACACTTCGGTAACAGTAAAACAAGTCAGATCAAATATAAGGCTTTCGCACTTAACGATAAATGCAGGCTTCATGAAGAATAGCGGACACAAATTGCCCCGCGGAGAACATATACGGAGACTGCTATACATGCTGCACATGTACAGTGTCACCGGATAAAACCTGTGCAGATCCATATGACAGTGCCGCAATCATTAACTCCAGATCCTCTTCTGGCTGATCTAGGCCCTATTGAGCCTCTAATGCCAGCTCATTAAAGTAATCATTACAGTAGATTCATTCTGACTGAAAATCTTTGGCATTATTCTTAGCAATCAGAACCACAACTTTCACACCAATCACCTGTCTGTACTCCATTCCCCCCATTGATTGATTGATTGATTTAAAAATAAACACGCCCCCCTCCAAAAATCCCAGACATGAACACAACACCTCAAACAATACAAATAAAACATCAGATCTTCTTCAAGTATTACACATAAACAAAAAAGATGGGAATAAATATTGCCTTCCTGCCACACAAACCCTCAGTGAGCTTATAGTGCTTTCTTAAGGGAGATGGGGCGGGGGCGGGGGCGGGGGAGGGGGGGGAGGGGGAAGGGAGGGGAGGGGAGGGAGAGGGGGAGGGGGCAAAGATGGTGGGCAGAAGGGGGAGCGATAGTAAATACTAAATTGACTAAAATAGCATTATTAATCAAATTAAATAAAGCCATTAGCGCATTATGAGCGGTTAAGCGTAGGTGTAAATTGTACATACGGTGAGGGATTCGCCTGGCTGGACCAACCATAGTTTTAAGGCACTGCTACATGATATCAAACGCCTATTCGCATCAATTAGGAAATTTATCGGTGAAGACATTTTTGCGGGATATCCCATTAATACTAGAAATACAGTCATCCCCTTCGGGAGAATTTCTCCAAATGAATATGACCTATTTAATTTACTATGTACAGAGGGTGGGTCTTTACGAGGAGGTGCAGACACTTCCTGTGCACTGATATAGCTGAGGAATCTGCACATGTTCCCTGTTGGCAGCGGAGACAAAGACTGGAATGTTGCTGAATACAACAGCCTCTCTCATTGGTCAGTCAACAAGCACAACGCTGATTGGTCCATCCGCTACTGGAAACGCTTAGTGACGCTAGTGGCGTCACCTAGCGGAGAACAGCGGAGTAATAGGTTGTTTACAATAAGTACTCGTATTAATAATTGTTTCCGCCACCATTTGCACGCACACACACACGCATCTCTATGCTTTCGACAGTCTCAAAATAAAAGTTTTTTTTATAGCCCAGGCTCCGAAAGAGCATTCCAAAATGGAATCCCGCTGAATGTCTTTTTGCCATGCGCGGTATGCCTACGATTATGATTCTATTAGAATGTGAAAGACTTGTTTGCTTGGCTCCAATTGAAAACCCCACACGCCCACTCCGATCGCGCCTCAGAAGAGAGAGGATGTCACCAGCTGAGCTGGTGTTCGGCACCGTTACATTTTGGGTTATTTCAGCTGTCGCTGGCCATTCTGGAAGCAGTCGCAAAACCCAAACCGGTCTCGAATGACCCCGATCATCACAATTCTCTGGGTCCGCACTCCGGTTCAATCACAGCGGCTCACCGCAGAGAGGCACTAATCAAATCCTCAAGTGTTTTCTTTCTTCGCTTTCTTTCTAAACTTGGCTTCGGTGAATATAAATTAGAACGCAGTCTCAGGATCACCACCAGGTCACACAAACACTGACACACAGTCCACTTCCGGTGTAGCTCCCCACGCCACTGGGTGTTATACCCGTGCACTTTTGGGTGTGCTAGACAAGCGGCGAGAGGACGCATTGGGTGCAGGACTTCGCGAGCGCTGACCTTGCGGGGTCTTCCTGCCATTTGTCGTGCCTGGCGTTCCAGGCGCAGGACTCCCTGGACCTGGACTTCGCGAGTGCGTTCCGGACGGTGTCTTCGCACCCGTGTGCGCTGGCGTTGTCGTCTTGGCTGTGGAGGCGGCAGTACTGCGGGCATACGAGCCTGGGGTTGGGGGCGGACGGCTTCCCCGACGGGGAGTGCTCGGCTGGGAGCTGATCGAACTCGTGCTTCCACGTCGAGGGGATCCGTTGTTCAAGTTGGTCATGGAGCCTGCGAACAGAATGAGACGATAAATGCGAATGTTGATAAAAATGGCGCTTTGCTTTGACTGTTCTGAAAATACTGTCGCTGCTGTAGGAGGGGGTGGGGGGGGGTAGGGGCAAGATGGGGAGGAGAGAAGGGGGGAAGGAGGGGGCGAAGGTGGGAAGGGCAGGGAAGGGGGAAGGAGAGGAGAGAGAGGTTAAAGGGATGAGAGGAGGGAAGGGAGGAGGGGAGGGGAATGGAAGGAGAGAGGGGGAAGGGGGAAGGAGGAGAGGAGGAAGGAGAGGGAGAAGTAGGGAAAGGGCAGGAGGGGGGAAGGAGGGGAGAAGGGGCGGGGAGGATAGACGGGCAGGGAAGGAGAGGGGTGATAAGGGAGGGTAAGGGGAGGAAAGGGGAGGAGAGGGGAGGGTAGGGAGCGAGAATAGGGGGAGGGGCAGGAGAGGCGCATGGGAAGGCGAAGGGAAGGAAGAGGGAGAGGGGACGGGGAGGGGGCATGGTGGAAGAGGGGAGGGAGATGGTGGGGGAGGGGAGGGAGAGGGGGGGTGGAGAGGGAGAGGGGGTGGAGAGGGAGAGGGTGAGGGAGAGGGGAGGGAGGGGAGGGGGATGGAGAGGGGTATGGGGAGGGAGAGGGGGAGGGAGAGAGGGAGGGAGAGTGAGAGGGTGGGAGAGTGGAGGGACTGCTTCTGACTTGACCAGTTATAAAGGTTTTAATTAAATATAACACATTAACAAACTGTTACACTGTTAGTATTAATCAAACATCGAGCACATCCACATCTCAACTTAGAAATAGAATCGCAGAATCACACAAAGTGGTGTGCGGCTACACGACACAAACATAGGCCAAACACATCCATGTTCTTATAAAAGGCATGAGCAAAAAGATAGAAATGGAGCGATTCTTTCAAGTGTTATTTATGATGGGCTTAGGTAATTAATTATCAGTGCAACATGCAGGAAGTTGTAATGAGTCATTGCTGGACTCAGCAACTTTATTGAACAATGCAAGGGGAGGTTCTTATATAATATATGTATGATATATAATATAATTATGATATATATATGTAATATATAATGAATATATTATATATACAATATATGCACAATTTTTTTTTTTTTTTTTTTTTTTTTTTTTTTTTGTTGTTTTTTTTTTTTTTTTTTGTTTTTTTTTTTTTTTTTAGCATATGTACTATATATAATTTATATAATAAAGTAAATACAAGATATGAACAATAGATGCAAAACATATACTATATATTGCATAATATATGTAAATGTATATTATATATAATTCATACAATATATAATATGTAGATAATATATAATTGTAGATAATACATATATAATCTATATAATATATAGTATATATAATAAAAATATATATTTTATATAAATGTATATATATATATCAGTGAACATTTTGCTTTGGTTGGTTTGTTTGTTAGTTTAACGGCCCCCCAGCTTTGGTCTGCATCACAAATTGCAATACAAGCCATGCAACAGTGAAAGACATTGCATAAAATCAGGAATCAATTTGGGCAGGATATTGGTAAATTGCTAAAACAAAATGAGCAATTGCCAATCAATTTCAAAAGTGGTTGCAAATCAAAGTTTCCAAAACAAATTATTCCTTGTATATATACATATGTATACAGACAGCTAATTTGACACATATATGAAGAGTTTTGAAACATTTCATGCAAATGTTAACACAAGACATACATTGAAAATTAGACATGCAAGATCTAAATATAAACAGCGGCATCATCAGGAGAAAAATGGGTCTTCGTTGACGAAACAAAGGAAACTTTAATCGCAGACAATTGGTCTTCCTATTACACTGTTCCTAACCCTATCCTATTAACGCTGAGCGCCAGGCTAGGTAGCGACAAGTCTAACTTTTTAAGTCATTGTTTTGACTCGGCCGGGTTACGAATCCACGAACTGCCGTAGAGGAAACGAGCACTCAACTCCTTTGGCCGCCCCACTCAGTCTTCTAACTTATCTTTGAAAGTATTACCGCTATCAATGGCAACTGTCCTTTTTTAGAGAAAGTATGCGTTCTTCTTGGCTTCTACGAAATATCAAAGACCCATTTTTCCACAACTGATGTCGCAAACAGGGAGGAGCCTATTTTCTACAGGAGACGTGCATTTCCAAGGTGTGACAGCAGGGTTGCCAACATTATTTTCTATGTTCTCCGCAATAATGCGTAAGATTGATATAATATATGCATGTATGGCAGAAGGTGATGATGGGACATAAAATATTGTATGCCTTCTGGCGAGGTGATGCGAAACCGTAAGGGTTGGCAACCCTTATATAGGCTGATATTTTAGCATGTATAGTATAACATGTATTTACTTGTATTTAATCAAAAGTACAGAAATTTGTGGGATTTTGTACAAAAGTACAGAAATTTGTGGGAATTTGTACAAGGTGGTATATTTAGTGGAAGGTGGTATGTTTAGTGGAAGGTGGTATATTTAGTGGAAGGTGGTATGTTTAGTGGAATGTGGTATGTTTAGTGGAAGGTGGTATATTTAGTGGAAGGTGGTATGTTTAGTGGAATGTGGTATGTTTAGTGGAAGGTGGTATATTTAGTGGAAGGTGGTATATTTTGTACAAGGTGGTATATTTAGTGGAAGGTGGTATATGTAGTGGAAGGTGGTATATTCAGTTGAAGGTGGTATATTTAGTGGAAGGTGGTATGTTTAGTGGAAGGTGGTATGTTTAGTGGAAGGTGGTATATTTAGTGGAAGGTGGTATGTTTAGTGGAAGGTGGTATATTTAGTGGAAGGTGGTATATTCAGTGGAAGGTGGTATGTTTAGTGGAAGGTGGTATATTTAGTGGAAGGTGGTATGCTTAGTGGAAGGTGGTATACTTAGTGGAAGGTGGTATGTTTAGTGGAAGGTGGTATGTTTAGTGGAAGGTGGTGTATCTAGTGGAAGGTGGTATATTCAGTGGAAGGTGGTATGTTTATGGAAGTGGTATATTTAGAAGGTGGTATATTTAGTGGAAGGTGGTATATTTAGTGGAAGGTGGTATATTTAGTGGAAGGTGGTATGTTTAGTGGAAGGTGGTATATTTAGTGGAAGGTGGTATGTTTAGTGGAAGGTGGTATATTTAGTGGAAGGTGGTATATTTAGTGGAAGGTGGTATGTTTAGTGGAAGGTGGTATATTTAGTGGAAGGTGGTATGTTTAGTGGAAGGTGGTATGTTTAGTGGAAGGTGGTATATTTAGTGGAAGGTGGTATATTTAGTGGAAGGTGGTATATTTAGTGGAAGGTGGTATGTTTAGTGGAAGGTGGTATGTTCAGTTGAAGGTGGTATATTTAGTGGAAGGTGGTATGTTTAGTGGAAGGTGGTATGTTTAGTGGAAGGTGGTATGTTTAGTGGAAGGTGGTATATTTAGTGGAAGGTGGTATATTTAGTGGAAGGTGGTATATGTTTGTACAAGGTGGTATATTTAGTGAAGGTGGTATGTTTAGTGGAAGGTGGTATTTTTGGATTGGTTTTAGTGGAAGGTGGTATGTTTAGTGGAAGGTGGTATGTTTAGTGAAGGTGGTATATTTAGTGAAGGTGGTATATTTAGTGGAAGTGGTTTTGGTTTTTAGTGGAAGGTGGTATATTTAGTGGAAGGTGGTATGTTTAGTGGAATGTGGTATGTTTAGTGGAAGGTGGTATATTTAGTGGAAGGTGGTATGTTTAGTGGAATGTGGTATGTTTAGTGGAAGGTGGTATATTTAGTGGAAGGTGGTATATTTTGTACAAGGTGGTATATTTAGTGGAAGGTGGTATATGTAGTGGAAGGTGGTATATTCAGTTGAAGGTGGTATATTTAGTGGAAGGTGGTATGCTTAGTGGTATGTTTAGTGGAAGGTGGTATGTTTAGTGGAAGGTGGTATATTTAGTGGAAGGTGGTATATTTAGTGGAAGGTGGTATATTTTGTACAAGGTGGTATATTTAGTGGAAGGTGGTATATTTAGTGGAAGGTGGTATATTTAGTGGAAGGTGGTATATTTAGTGGAAGGTGGTATATTCAGTGGAAGGTGGTATATTTAGTGGAAGGTGGTATATTTAGTGGAAGGTGGTGTATTTAGTGGGAGGTGGTATATCTAGTGGAAGCTAAAAGGATCACCACTAGAAACTGAACTATAATAAAAAGAAATACCAGCATAAATGAAAGGAATGTGAATAGAAATCAATGAAAATGAAACAAATAGCAAAGATTATAAATAAAAAATGTGCACAATGAAAAACAATGATAAAGATTAAAAGCAATGTCAGCAAAATTTAAAGAAGGAAAAAACCTAAAGGCCAGAGTCTCAGCGGTAGAACTGACAGGTAGTTGATTAAGACCGTGGCTCTCTTCCGCCCTTATTTGGGACAGGTGTCCTACTTAACGGGGTCACGTGGTGCTGCCGGTTACGGCCGTTGATTTGTATGGCCCTCACCTACGCCCACCGATCAGGACACTTACTGAGTGGCACCGCATCGTTTCTGGTCATGCGGCGGCTGTTTATTATAAACACAGAGCGGACAGTTGCTACAGTGACTGACATGTCAATCAGGTGCTCTACTGGTTTTCGCTATTTGAATTAAAATTGTCTAGAATCCTTGTTTATATTCAGTCGGCCAAGCACTATAGATAAACGCTTAGCTATTTGTACAAATTGAATGTTTATAAAGACACCAACATAATATTACGATGAATATCCAGTTAATTTTAGGGTAATTTTGTAAGGCGCAGACGGGGTGGGTGGCATCGGACTCCGGCCTTTAATTAAAATGAAGGAACTATCAGTAGAAATGACAGAAGTAGAAAATGAAACAGAAAATTGTTTTTCCTTTCTTTTGTTTCTTTCTTTAGGGAGGTGTTTAGATTGTCTTAGGTATTCGGGTAAAAGAAAGGTTACGTAAGTGGCAAAGAGGAGGTGTTTAGACTGACTGCGGTATTCAGGTAACAGAAAGCTTATGTTTGTAGCAAAAGGGATTGCGGTAATCAAGCAGGTAGTTGAAAAAGAGCGGAACGGTAGGAAGGGAAATAAAAAAGAAGGTTCCATTGCTGGTGCACAGTGATCTTGTGACCTAGTGACCTTCACCCCCAGCTTCCTGTTCCCTATTGGCTGACAACAGGAAGCACGTGACCCCAGTGTCTGACGTCACGTGCTAAGGGGGACAACAACACGAAGACGCAACAACACCAAGATGGCGGCCAGTGGCTGAGTGCGCAGGCGCCTGGTGCACAAGTAAAGACGCGACAGCTACCTACCAAACTGGTTGCGTCGCGAGCTCTTGAGGCGGCCTGGGGTACTAAGTCCGGCTGACGAAAGATTCGACCAGGACTTGGCCATATTTGAGTTTCGCTTACTGGCTGAGCCGGTGTTGGCACCGCCTAAACAGGAGCTCCCCCCAGATCTACCGGAGGCAAGGCTACTCGTACTGCCTGACAGATTGGGATTGCCTAGAGAGGCTGCAATCGACAAGAGAAACAACAAGAAGCGTAAGACTTTGAGAGGCGGCCGCCTGTGGTGGAGGGGCGGGTGTGTGTTTGATTTTTGTGGGGATGGATGGATGAAGGGTTGGGTGGGTGGCGGTGTGCCGGTTATGTAGAGCCAGCAGAGTGCTAGAAGTTATGTCGCTGGTTCGCGACTTGGATTTGCCATTAGAGATGTGTAGCGGTCAATGGATGGTGTTTTGTGCAGTGTGCATTTTGCTTGCGCAGTCACCACATTCCAGGATACGAATCAAGCGAAACCTGGTTTCATTTCTAATCCGGTGAGGGCACAACATGTGACATAATGAACCAAATTGACCAACATTTCTCCTATTATCGCCCACGCCCCCCTCCCCCCCAAAAAAACCCTAACAACTTTGTGTGCGGTGGAGAGTGGTCACACTACAGATGCAATGTTTCCAATTTGCAAAAATACATCAATATTGATGACAAAAAGCAATTTTGAATTGTGGTACAATAATAGATTAAACAGAAAAATTTCAATCGCAGACAATTGGTCTTCCTCATTCCACTGCTCCTCGCCCTATCCTATTAATACTGAACGCCAGGCTAGGTAGCGACAAGTATACACTTTGACTCATCCGGGGGTTCAAAACATGTGATGTGATTGCCCCAAGAACAATAAATAAATAAATAAAAAAATAATACATGAATAAAAAGGAAATCATTAGCAATTACATACGCTAAGTTCCACTTCGCCTTCCTCACTGTGAAGCCGGAGATCACAGTAAATGGAGAGCTCAAGGGCGGGTAGGGGCAGCCCCTCCCGGACCCCCAACACCATCCACCCCACCACATATTTGATGATCTAGCTAATATCTCACCCAGGAATTACTTTTGAAAATCAAGCCCTCCTAAATACATTTATATTTATTTTTTCTATCAGATAATCACACTGGACTAAATTAAAGGTTCCTTCCTCTAACCCCCACCCCCCCTCCCCCCCAAATCTCGCCTCCTCAGTTGATCTGAAAGAATTAAAAATAATTTAAAACCCCAGAAAAAGTGAATCTTAAATTAAAAAAAAAATGAATATTAAAAAAAAGAAAGATTTTTAGTGTTAAAAAGAAATGCAATGCATATGTTAGATATGTTGTGCCTGTATGTGTGTTATCTGTAAGCAGTGTCTGCTTGTTAATTCAATCAGTTAGGTTATCCCGCATGGCTTTGACTTCCGGTTTATCCAGCTGACTTCAACGAGGATTGAGTGAGTTGTGAGTTCTTGTCGAATCAGTGAATAGTTGGTGAAGTTAAAGGGTCAGCGTATCAACTGTGGAGGCAGTTTGCCAGTTATTCGGCATATACGGGTTAGTAGTCATTAAAACAAACCGGTTATTTCACAAGCCGCCAGCCATCACACGGTTACAAGGCCATTCGTATGTTGGGTGCGCAGTTCAATTAGTGCACAGCTCAGGGTTACGCAGTTCATATCAATACAGTTCACATCAATGGGCAATCACAGCATAACAGTTCATCAATACAGTTCACATCAATGAGCAATCATAGTATTACATTTCACATCAATACAGTTCACATCAAAACAGTTCATATCAATGCACAGATGACATCAATGCACAGATGACATCAATGCACAGATGACATCAATGCACAATTGACATCAATGCACAGTTGACATCACTGCACAGTTGACATCAATGCACAGATGACATCAATGCACAGTTGACATCAATGTAATATGACATCAATGCAATATGACATTAATGCCCATATGACATCAATGCACATATGACATCAATGCACATATGACATCAATGCACAATTGACATCAATGCACAGTTGACATCAATGCACATATGACATCAATGCACAGTTGACATCAATGCACATATGACATCAATGCAGTTGACATCAATGCACAAATGACATCAATGCACATATGACATCAATGCACAGTTGCCATCAATGCACAAATGACATCAATGCACAGATGACATCAATACACAAATGACATCAATGCACAAATGACATCAATGCACATATGCCATCAATGCACAGTTGACATCAATGCACATATGACATCAATGCATGTGACATCAATGCATAGTTAACATAAATGCACAGGGCACATGACAATGCATAGATGCCATCAATGCATGGTTGACATCAATGTATAGTTGACATCAATGCATGGTTGACATCAATGTAAGTTCACAGCTCAGATTACAGCGGAGTAAATAAAGCGCTCTTCATGAAGTGCTCACTTCACGCTTTGTAAATGACTCAAGTCAGAAAACAAACGTAATGCAATGTACTACATACAACAGCGTCTGCAGCTAGATGACACTGAGTTCATAAAATAGGGACAAATTAAAAAATAAACCTGATTATGCATGCATAGTTAGACTCTAAAACAAGGGTTTAACATGATTCTTAGCCAGAGTCGAGCTTAGCCTTAACAGTACATGAGGAAATACTCTTACTGCTAACACACTTATTATTAATATAAACAGAAGTCTATATATACACCATAAGTATCAGAACAGGGGGAATATATACAGAATATATATATACCTATCTACATCATACATTTCCATCACTATAATTTCACTATAGAGCATACACATATGCTTATAAAATCTGACCATCCGAGCAGGTCTGGAGGCGGTAGTGACCAGACGCAGCTGGTATCAGGGTAACCAGGAGCCACTCACAGGTGGTGCCATAGTGGCAGAAGCAGGAACTAACTCCTATGACAAGAGGTAATAACTAATATATAGAAGAGAACTGATAAGTCGTAGTGTCCTTGTTTATATTCCCATAATAGATTATAGAGCACATAAATATACGCATATTTACGGGGGTGATAGTGGTTTTAGGCAAAAAAGCGGAAATCAAGCCAAGATTATTATCCCAACGGCAAATTTCTGTCCTAGAGGCTAGCTACCGTACCCCCATGATTTTTATTTCTCCTAAAATTTACACCTATATCAAAAATGCCCCCAGGCTGTGAAAAACCCGGAAATCCGCTTAAAAACGGAAAACTATTATCCCGGATTTATATTTATATATATATTTACACCAAATCCCCAATTAATAGCGCTTGGTTATGACGTCAGTGAAAGGGGAAAAAAAACCTAGCTAATAGATCAGGAGTTATTTCAACATTCAACACCTGTTTCACTTAACGTTGTTTCAGTTAAAGTTTCAGAGTTCGATGGTTTTGAGTTTCTGTCATTTTCTGAGACAAATACATTAGATTGATCTTCCCCGTCCTGATATGACCTTAGATGTTGCTAGGACGTAAAACAACAACAAACAAACAGATTGATCTTTACAATCTACTTTAAATTACTTTGAGGTGATTCTTATTTTAAATTGCTAACTTTGAATATATTTAAAGTGAAAACATGACAAAATTAACTTCAGCAGGCGGTTCAAAATTGTGAGGTTCTATTAGATTGGCCTAGCTGGTTGGTTTATGTCCTGGCAACATCTAAGGTCATATGAGGACGAGAATCCCCTTCTGTACAGCAACAAATGCTTAATAGGTGTACAACTCATAAGCATAAACAAAATTGTGACCATGAATTTTTTTTTTTTAAAGCTAAAAATCAAATCCCACAACAACAGCAACAAAAACAACAACAGCAACAACAAAAACAACAAGGAGCAGCGACAAGACGGTAGCGAGGCGGGGGGGTGGGGGGGTTTACCTGAGGGCGAGCTGGCGAGGGACTCGTGACCACGTGACCCGCCGCCATTCACGTGTGGTGCTGCGCTGGTGCGCCTTCGCGGACTCAGGGCGGAACGCAGCTGGTTCTGGGTCGCACCCTCAGGCAGAAGCAGCGACTCGCGAAGGTCAACGTTGCGCCTGCCCATTGCTACAACACGTCCGGGAGGGGTCAAGGTCACAGTGAGGTCAAGGTGGTTATAGTTATAAGTTATATCAGGGTGTGTGGGGGTGTGTGGGGGTTAGAGAGGAAGCTTAGAACAACATAAACCTCCCCCTCCTGCCCCCAACATAAACCTCCCCCCCCCCTCCCCCCCCAATTTCTCTGACCAGGCCATCGGAAGCCAACTCCCGGCAACATGGGACCACTTTCAGCAGTGCCCATACAGTGCTGCAGATTTGCAGCCTTCATCGCGCCAACGCGACTGAAAACTCCCCCAAAACGAACATATACCTATTTACTCCTGCAGTGTCACCCCCACCCCCACCCCCACCCCACCCACACTCTGACAGCCCCCACACTGCTCGCATACACCGGATCAGTGCTGTCACGAATCACTGCTGACACGAGAATATGTCACCTCCCCAATAACCAACTTTGATGTTGACCTAGTTACTCCCACATTACTGTCTCCAGTCGAGGACAGGATTGATTGATTGATTGGTGGTTTCTTTACGCCGTGTCGGCAGCATAGGCTGTATTCACAGCGAGAATTGTTTGGTTTTTATTCAACCATCGCCTTTACATATAATGTAAAATCATACAATCAATTATGTGTCAATAGACACTGATGAATTTAAAAAACTCACAATATATAATTTGTGGTCAAGGTAAATAAAATAGATAAAAGAATTAATTGATGAAAATTGTTTTAATGAACTATATGAGGTGGTACAGACCAGCTGTCCTCAAAAAGGCTAAAATGTCTTCTTGTTTTACTTGAGTAAAAAGGTCATGCATGCTGTTTGCCGTGTAAAATTGTTGGCGCAGTGCCATGAAATCCACACAGTTTAGTAAAAATGTGGGGACGGACATCCAATACATTCAGGGGGAGGGTCGCCCTTGAGCAGGAAAAAGTGTGTTAGCCAAGAGTGGCTGCGGGACAATCCAAAAGAAACGGTGTCAGGTTGGCTGGTTGTTGGAGTTTTATGTGCTAGCAACATCTAAGGCCATATCAGGAAGAGTACCGACTTGTGACAGAGCGCACTCATGGTGACTTTTTAGTGCTTCCCCACTGGGAGACCAGGCCTACTGGCAGCACCATGGCCTGATATCCCACTCAGTCACATTATCCTGACACTGAGCCAACCAGTCCTTGCCCTATCCTAATAATGCCGAGCGCCTGGCTAGGAAGCGACAAGTATCAATTTTATAAGTCATTGGTTTTACTCAACCAGGGTTCGAACCTGTAAGTTCGAATCCCACGATCTACCAAAACGGGAGACGGGAGGAAGGTGTGAGAAACATCGAAGTTCTTTGCCTTTTGAATCTCAATTCTTCGCCTTTTGTATCTCAATCTCCAGGGTTTGCGATATATGTAGGAATGCCTTCGTTTAGAACAAAACAGATTTAGTTCTGACTTAAATAATAAGGTTAATATGGAATCATGGAGTCAATAAGGAGTTAACAGAGAAAACATGAAGAGGTGAGTGAGTGATTAGGGTTTTATGTCCTACCAACATCTGAGGACATGTCAGGCAAGATTCTAGCCTATGACAGTGCTGTTAAACTGCTAGCCTTTATAGTGCTGTCCAACTGGGATACCATGCCATTGACCCCATGACCCAATATATCCCACTCAGTCACATTATCCCGCTACTTAACTAACCAGTACTTGTCTGCGTAGCCTATTAATGCCGAGCACCAGGCTCGGTAGCAGTAAGTATAAATTTGGTAAGAGTTGGGCTTGACTCGGCGGGGGGATCGAAGACACGATAGAAGAAATGAGAAGCGGGTGCCTTACTTACATACCGCCCCACCCGGAAACTTAAAGCGACAATAACTAAGACAAATGTAGCGATGTTATGTACAACACAGGACTTTGGTTAAAGAAACCGCTAATCCTTAAACATAATTAACACAATCTTAACCAAACCCTTTCCAAGCGCGCTTTACCTTGAGCTTCTCCAAGTGTCTGAATACACACCCTCTATCTATCTTATATGTCATTTTCTTCAAATAACCAACTTTTAACAAATGTAACCAAAGACCCCTCTGAAATAAGACCTGCATCATGGGTTTATAATTTCCACCAATATAAGATGAATTCCACAAAATAATAATTTACATCAACCTAAAATCTTTTTCTACAAAACGAAAAGTTTCCATCCACCTCAATTTACCCCCTCATAAAATGATAAATTTTCAACCTAAAAAAAAAGACCACAAAATAAAAAATTTCCATTTAACCTCAAAAGAATTTTTGGACAATATTTGGAAAAGGAAGCCACCCCTTTAAACTCCTCACCCCCTACACACACACATTAAAGTTATAATTTTTTATCGATGGTGGCGCGCCTGTAAAGTTACAGCGTGTGGAAAGGGTTAAAGACACCGTGGCCTGAGACTCTCAGTGAGAGTGTGTGTATCACCAGCTGCCTGTGTGTATCACCAGCTGCCTGTGTGTATCACCACCTGTCCCACAGTTACAACAAACCAACTCAGTCAGCCATAGTTACCAGTGCCACTGTGTATTCGGGTGCTGCCACCTAGTGGTGAATATAAAACAGGCATGTACTCGGCATTCTAATACTGGTATTACAATACATTCTAATACTGGTATTACAATTTGTTGTTTGTTTGTTTGGTTGGAACTATATTTTATCAACGGGTTTATGTGTGTGGTCCTCAATGGTTGATGTGTGCGCGTATTAATAGTTGTTGTGTATCAATAGATTTGTACATGTGCATCAATAGTTGTTGTGTATCGGTAGATTTGTACATGTGCATCAATAGTTGTTGTGTATCAATATATTTGTACATGTGCATCAATAGTTGTTGTGTATCGGTAGATTTGTACATGTGCATCAATAGTTGTTGTGTATCGGTAGATTTGTACATGTGCATCAATAGTTGTTGTGTATCAATATATTTGTACATGTGCATCAATAGTTGTTGTGTATCGGTAGATTTGTACATGTGCATCAATAGTTGTTGTGTATCGGTAGATTTGTACATGTGCATCAATAGTTGTTGTGTATCAATAGATTTGTACATGTGCATCAATAGTTGTTGTGTATCAATAGATGTGTACATGTGCATCAATAGTTGTTGTGTATCAATAGATTTGTACATGTGCATCAATAGTTGTTGTGTATCAATAGATTTGTACATGTGCATCAATAGTTGTTGTGTATCAATAGATTTGTACATGTGCATCAATAGTTGTTGTGTATCAATAGATTTGTACATGTGCATCAATAGTTGTTGTGTATTAATAGATTTGTACATGTGCATCAATAGTTGTTGTGTATCAATAGATTTGTACATGTGCATCAATAGTTGTTGTGTATCAATAGATTTGTACATGTGCATTAATAGTTGTACATGTGTATACATACATGTGTACACCATTATTACAACACCTATTATTGGGTAAATACAGACATGAATACTAATAGTTGCATGTGTACACCATTATTACAAAACCTATTATTATTGTACACCATTATTACAAAACCTATCATGGACAAAGAAGATCACCAAAGAAGATCACCAACAAAGAAGTTCTCAGAAAAATTAAAAATAAGAAAAGCTTGTTTGCCACTATACAGACAAAGAAACTTATTTATTTTGGCCACATCATTCGTCAGAGTTCAATATACCGTACATTGTTGGAAGGGAAGGTGAATGGCAGCAGAGGGAGAGGGAGACCAAGAACATCATGGTTTACAAATATTTCACAGTGGACAGGCTTGAATTATTCACAGTCTATCAGAACAGCACACCATCGGGACAAGTGGAGAACCATTGCATCCAACCCTCGACTAGAGGACGGAACTATTGATTGATTGATTATTGGGTAAATAGACATTACTATGAAACTAGCAAATTCTCAAAATCAAAACACTGCCCTAGATTTTATTTTACATATCCACCTTAGATAATTTTTGAATCATTTGTTGCCACATAGAAGGGAATACCGAGCCAATTTAATAGAACCTGTTACTGCAGAAGCCTATGGCGTGCCTGCCAACATTAATTTGTCATGGCACCCAGGACGACATCTTGTTATTGATGATGACTCTGAGGACATTGACATTGATGCTGGTGATGAATATTACAACGATGCTCTTAGTCATGAGCAGGTACTGCAGTTACAGGAGGAGTCTGATGACGAGTCTGACTTTGAAGGTTTTTGAGTGACCAGTGATGTTGTCATCTCGTCGAATATTTGTGCATGTGTATAAATGAAGTTTAATTTGTCAGTAAATAAAATGAAGTTTGACCGATAGTCGGGCTAGGCCTAATTCCAGATATTTCCTTAAAAAATGCTCGTGGACTTGAACCTGAAGTTGACTTATATTCTCGTATATATGGTATATTCAGAGGAAAAAAACTACATTGAAATAACAATAATGGGTCATGCGTACCTCTACAGGGATCGTTGTTGGTGAGGAAGTCAGCGAGTGTCGTCCAGCCTCCGCCTACGCGAACCATCACAGTGTTGTTGAGAAAGCGCACCAAGCACAGCTTCTGCTTATCGCCAAACTAGAAAACCAACAAACAGGATCCAGTGAGTCTGTATTCTACAAATTGTAACACGATCTTCATTTTTTTTCTAAAAAACCTAGTAATGATAATTATAAATTCAAATGAAATATTTATATGAAATAAACTATAAAATAATGATGATTATAAACTGAAATTAAACAATCTGTTCTACAATTAGTCAAATAAAGGATTAAAGTTCTAATACAACTGATTATGAAATGAGTTAAAGTACTGTGTTCTACAATTAGTAAAAAACAAAAAAAACACAAAAAAAACCACTTGATAATTGGAGGCAAACAAACTGTTGTTGATGCTAAAAGAGCAATTTAGAATATACATTTTTAGAAAATATTTTTTCAGAATATATATAATATACATAATATATCTATAATATACAGTAAAACCTGTCTAGATCGACCGACTTTAAATGGTCCATTTAAGGGGGTGGTTGGATTACAGTTTATGTTATCGTTACAATGGTATTGCATGGGCGATCGTCTAGGACCCAAATAAAGCGATCGATATAGGGGAGTGGTCGATGGGTGAAGGTGGTCAGTAAGAGAGGTTTTACTGTATATAATAGAAAATATATATAATAGAAAATAATATATAAAATAATATATAAAATAGAAACTAATATAGATAATAGAAAATAATATATATAAGATTTATATATATTATAAATATAGATATATTTAAATGGCAATGTTATTTACATGTTAAATTTTTATTTTTATTTTTTTATTGTATTGTTTTTTATTATGCTGCTATGCACATAACACACGTAGTGAAGACTGTCATATGGATGTTGTCTTGTAAATATTAATGAGTTGTGGAATTCACAGAAATGTTAGACACAAAGTTAAAACTATCGACATTGTACAATTAGCGCAAGGACACAACACAAAATGGCGGTCAATTGGATGTTGGTGGCACGGTACTTGTTATTATTTACAGATTTTCTTCTTCCTCTTTCCTCTTCTATATACAGTAAAACCTCTCTAACCTACTACCTCCACATATCGACCACTCCCCTATGTCGATCGCTTTATTTGGGTCCCAAACGATTGCCCATACAATATCATAGAAACGATCAAATAAAAAAGCTCCCTAAACCGACCACCTCCCTAAATGGACCATTTAAAGTCGGTCCCATGGTCGGTCGATTTAGAGAGGTTTTACTGTACACATATTTATATATATTGTCATGGAGATGATGAAAATGGGAAATATTGCGCCTAGAGCGGGAATCGAACCCATATCTCTTGCACTATGGGCCAGTGTGCTAACCCATTACACCACCTAAGCTCCCTGATGCAATCACCCTATCCACCCCCAGTGTCTATGCGGCTCCTTGCGTGAGAGGTCAGTGCAGACTACTACACTAACCATTACACCACCTAGGCTCCCTGATATCACCACACTACCCACGTCTACCTGTCTATGCGGCTCCTTGCCTGAGAGGTCAGTGCAGACTACTACACTAACCATTACACAACCTAGGCTCCCTATGTCACCCCCCTACCCACGCTTACCTGTCTACGTGGCTCCTTGCCTGAGAAGTCAGTGCAGACTACTACACTAACCATTACACCACCTAGGCTCCCGATTCACCAACACCCACCTACCTGTCTAGGGCTCTTGCCTGAGAGGTGTGCAGCTTACACTAACCATTACACCACCTAGGCTCCCTGATGTCACCACCCTACCCACGCCTACCTGTCTATGTGGCTCCTTGCCTGAGAAGTCAGTGCAGACTACTACACTAACCATTACACCACCTAGGCTCCCTGATGTCACCACACTACCCATGCCTACCTGTCTATGTGGCTCCTTGCCTGAGAGGTCAGCGCAGACTACTACAGTATTTATTTTGCATAAAGCGTTGGTTTTTGAGTTTCTGCCAGATTTCTTCATGAATACATATATTAACTAATCATTGTAATCTATTTGACTTTAGTTTAATGTAACCTTTATTTTAAAGGTAAACTTTGTACATATTTAAAGTGAAACCAGGTCAAATAAGTTTGTTGTGCAGGTCGAAATGCTAGACATCAACAGGTTCTGTTGGTTGTTGGAGTTTTACGTCCTGGCAACATCTAAGGTCATATCAGGATGGCTAATTTAAGAGAAGACAGGAGAGCTCGTGACAAGATTCTAGTCACATGTGTCAAAGTGTTCAAGGGCTGTTCAAAGTTGTCAACATTTTCACGGTCGTACAACGAGCGCTACTTTCCAGACTCCCCCCCCCCACCCCCCATCTCCCCCATAAAGTAGCACAGATCAACATTTTGCATACAATTTAATTCACACTATTAGTGTAAATTAAATATTAACATTTTATTCAACGATAAAAGTTGTAGATTACTGATAACCCCGCCCCGTCCCTCCCCCATCGTATGCTTTGTACGACCATGACAATGTTGATAATGTTGTACGGCCAGTTAGGCTTCTAGGATATACAAGCACAGCCTTAGAAAACATTCAACCTGAAACAGCAAAAAGCAATGCATTTCCTACCAATCAAAAAAGCAACTAAAATCTTTTTAAGCAAAAAAAAAGTAGAAATCATAAAAAGAAAAGAAAACCGAATGTATTTTACGCTAATTCAATTCGGTTCAGGAGAGGTGGTCTGAGATGGCGCCACCGGTACAGTGTTGGGTCTCATGGAGTATAAGAATAATCATAATAATATTCCCTTCCATACCTTTATACTCGCATAATACGTTATACATCACATCTAAGTACCATGTATCATCATCATCATCATCATCATCATCATCATTATGCTGTCGGTCGTGATGTGACAAAGACTGCTTTCATTACTTGACTGCCGCTCTCCATTTAGCTCTCCATTTCCTGAAAGCTGCCTGCAAAAGTGTTGAAGTGCTGCTGGCTTTTGCAAGTTACCAGCGGCACTCTCTCGGGGAGCAAATAGAGGGTTCACACAGGCAAGAACATGTCCAGACAGGCGCAAAACTATTTGTCCCTGCAGTGGCTGGTCGGGAGATGTTGGGAGTTCCATACATCAATCTGTTCAGGGTTTGCTCCCTTAGCCTTCGGTTCTGTCAAGAACCTGTACCACAAGGCAGTGGTTTACAACTATGCAGGGCAGGGGTGTCAAACTCCCTGAGGTATTGCAATACCTGCATACAGATATAGAGCAATTGTGGTGGCTCTCCCCAGCGTTTACTGGGTAAACTATTGTGGGGTGTGGGTTCAAGCCACCAGATGCAGTCCGGTGTCAGCGTCTCACCTCCCACAAGTCTGGTTCTCCACAAGAAATATGTATCCTCCTGTTTAACTCCAATACATTCTTTAATATATGCGTCAATATTCTAAAAGTCAGAGAATATTGTTCTCCACAAGCAATACGTATTCTCCTGTATTCTTGGGTTTAAACTCATAAGAATAACCGCTAAAAAACAAATAGTGATAATCAGGTCGAGCACCGACCAGAAGTAAACAACACGGCGCGAATCGGTTTTTCGCCAATAACTTCTTTAATATATTCACCAATATTCTCAAACTCGTAGAGTATTGTTGTACACTTTCCTCAGTATTCTTGGTAAATCATAAAGCCAACCAAAGTTTGCATTCGTCACTGTATCCGCGCATACGCAGAAGCGATATTTGCGAAATGGCCTTGCGGGAAATAAGCGCCAGGGCGACAAGCCAGCTTTTCATAATGCTCGTCATTAATCAAAACCAAATTAAAATCAAACCAAATTAAAATCACATCAACACACGGCACATTCGCAATCAGGCGTTGAGCGTTGCTTTGCAAGGAGGACATAAATCCCCGCACTTGTGGTAATACGAAGCCTTGTTCTCTGTGTTGTAACAAAGCGAAGAAAGAAAACAAAAATTCCCTTCCCCTCCTGACACAAATATAACAACCAGCTCAAAATTCACACCTCAGTCCTCATTGAAGGTGTGAATTATTATGCTTAATTAAACATGGTCTTTCTTACTTCACTAACTAAATCAGGCACACTTCACAAACACTTAACATATGCAAATATTTTATACACACACTAACAACGAACATGCATGCATGAGTCTGTTGTACTTACGCATGCATGCACGAGTCTGTTGTACTAACACATGCATGCATGAGCCTGTTGTGTTAACACATGCATGCACGAGTCTGTTGTACTAACACATGCATGCATGAGTCTGTCGTACTAACACATGCATGCACGAGTCTGTTGTACTAACACATGCATGCACAAGTCTGTTGTACTAACACATGTATGAACGAGTCTGTTGTACTAACACATGCATACACGAGTCTGTTGTACTAACACATGCATGCAGGAGTCTGTTGTACTAACACATGCATGCACGCCACCAGCCACTTCCACAATAAATAACTGCTGCAAAAAAAAGAAATACCCGAAGATTGTACGCTAAAGTTATTGCTCGATATAGAATTAGGAGCTTAAGAACCTCCGGGTTTTAATATTGAGGCAAATTGAGGGGTGATGACGCTTCTAGGAACCACCAAATAAAATAAAAAGGCGATAAACAGATACATTAAAGTCCCTTAGGATTTAAATGCTAGCAATATTGATCAAGTAGAATTTCAAATTCCAATCCCACTAACTGATTGATTGATTTATTGATTTTACACACAATGTCAAAGTTGCTAATTAATACGCGTGTTCCGAGTTCTGCTGGTTCCTCAGGAAGGACTGAGCCTGCACACCACTGGGTCCAGGGCTAGCGTGCTAACCATTAAACCAGCTAGGCTCCCTGATGTCACCACCCTACCCACGCCTCCCTGTCTATGTGGGTCCTTGCCTGAGAGGTCAGTGCAGACTACTACACTAACCATTACACCACCTAGTCCCCCCTGATGCAATCACCCTATCGATGAATAACCTGTCTATGCGGCTCCTTGCCTGAGAGGTGAGCGCAGACTACTACATGGGTAATAATACATTTTTTGCGGCTTTGTGGAAACGGGTCGTGTTATTGGTGCGAGACTGCAGGCAGCGTGCAGGTTAGTAAGGCGTAAGGCGGTGCTGTGTTAGGACATCTGTGTGTTCAAGTCCCGCTTACCGACAACGTATAGTGATAAATGTTCTGAACAGAGGGAAACAAAGACGGCATCATGGTTTAGGTGGGTGTGACATGTAAAGCACAAACTACATACAACATGGTCTCATCAACAGGCACTCTCAAAGTTGGCTTTGCATTCCCGCCCTCTGTTGTCACGTTGCATAGTCCAATGGTTTTGAGTTTCTGTCATTTTTCTGAATTATTTTAATCTACATTACTTTAGTTTGAATTAACTTTTATTTTAAATAACAAAGTTTTGAGATATTTGATGTGCAAACATGTCAAATTAGTTTTGGCAAGTATGTCAACAATCTGACACCATAGGCTTCTGCAGTAACAGGTTCTATTAAATTGTATTCCTTTCAGTATCGTGACAAATGCTTAATAAATGCATCAGTATCTAAGTTAGATACACAGAACCAATTTGAGATAATTGTTTTGGGTTTAAAAAATTTGATATTTCATCGGACTATGCAGCTCTACATAAATATACCAGGCTGATGGTTATAACATTCCTAATTTTCCATTAATGGGGTTTTTATTTTTAAAGTGAAAACATGCACAATAATTTTGGTGTGCACACCGAAATATAGGACATGATAGGCTTCCGCAGTAACAGGTTTAATTAAATTGACTTAGTGTTTCCTTCTATGCAGCAATAAATGCTTAATAAGTGCACTGGTATCTAAGTTGGATATATAGGATCAAATCTAAGTCAGTTTTTGGTTTAGAAAATTTGATGCTTTCATCGGAAAATGCACGATGGGAAAATTTAATTTTAACTTAATGTTTGTATTACCCACAAAAAAATACCCCACAAAACAAGAACAAATGATCAAAATTATACAATGAGGAAATGATTCTGTTTTTTTTTTCAGTTCTGGTATTATAAGAATGTTGGAAATGAATTAGTTGCATGTTTAATTCTTCTACTAAGAAAGAAAATGGGCTTAAAGTGCAAAGGAGGTTTCCAGAACAACAGTAATATTCAGGCCCATGTGCAACCATCTAGGCCTAGTTGTGAGGGAAGAACATAGGCCTAGACAAACAAGGTTTAGGTCTAGCTGTATAGCACCAACCTAGGCCTGGACAAACAAGGTTTAGGCCTAGCTGTGTAGCACCAACCTAGGCCTGGACAAACAAGGTTTAGGCCTAGCTGTGTAGCACCAACCTAGGCCTGGACAAACAAGGTTTAGGCCTAGCTATGTAGCACCAACCTAGGCCTGGACAAACAAGGTTTAGGCCTAGCTGTGAGGGAAGAACATAGGCTTAGAAAACAAGGTTTAGGCCTAGCTCGGTAGGAACAATACAGGCATGGACAAACAAGGTTTAGGCCTAGCGGTATAAGAACAAGATAGGCCTGAACAAACAAGGTTTAGGCCTAGCGGTATAAGAACAATATAGGCCTGGATAAACAAGGTTTAGGCCTAGTGGTATAAGAACAAAATAGGCCTGGACAAACAAGGTTTAGGACTAGCGGTATAAGAACAAAATAGGACTGGACAAACAAGGTTTAGGCTTAGCTGTGTAGGAACAAGATAGGCCTGGACAAACAAGGTTTAGGCCTAGCTGTTTAGGGACAAGATAGGCCTGGACAAACAAGGTTTAGGCCTAGCTGTTTAGGGACAAGATAGGCCTAGACAAACAAGGTATAGGCCTAGCTGTATAGGAACAAGATAGGCCTGGACAAACAAGGTTTAGGCCTAGCTGTGAAGGGACAAGATAGGCTTGGACAAACAACATCTAAGCCTAGCTGTGTAGGAACAACATAGGCCTAGGTAAACAACGTAGGCCTAGGTAAACAACATAGGCCTAGGTAAACAACATAGGCTTGTGCAAACAGTATTTAGACCTAGCTATGATTACAAAATAAACATAGGTGAAAATCTAGGCCTAGATGCGCATAAACAAACAAAGAACATTTAGGCTTTCCTTTTGTGAGTCGAGAATACATAACCCTGTGTGTGGACAATATAGGCAAATATAAGCACAATATATAACCTTATGTATGGATATCATATACCGTATATGTCCCAATAGACGCGCACTGCACGAGTGCAGACACATGGACGCACATCTATTCAAAGTTAAAGAATTTCATGGATTTGTTTTTGTTGTGCCTCTGAAATAAAGTGGGATTGTCTTACTTTATGTGCATTCAGTCTGAATATGATCGTAAATTTGTGCGTGCTTTCAATCTTGAAATGGGGGGTGTGCTTCTATTGGGTAGCGTGCTTCTATTGGGACATATACGGTAGGCCTAATTGTGGAAAACATCTATGGCTGGATGGAACTACACTTTTAGGTAAGTGTCTGAACATTTAGGCAAGCGTGAACATTTAGGCTGGCTTGGACAACATTTAGGACTGTGAACAAACATGTAAGCCTATGTGGAAACAACATATAGGCCTACATGTGGATTCCATATAGGCCTATGGGGACGGGAAGACTGCGCTCTACTGATTCGGCCATCGCGTCCGGTTTCAGTTGGAGAGGTCAGGACATATTAACCGAAAGTAATAGTAAGTGATAGATTTTGACAAAGCGTGCACACTTTCGCATAATTCTGTATCAATTAATTATTAGATCAAGGTAAAGCCATGGACATCCTCATCAGATACCCCCCCCCCCACCCCCACCTCCTCCTCTCCACAGCCCAACAGCCCGCAACCAGAAAGCGCAACATCTTCATCAAACACCAGCAACACAAGCAAGATGGCGGCCAGAGAAAAGCAGGTCTTTAACCTGGTGTTTGTTGGTTTTACGATCTGGCAACATCTAAGGTCATATCAGGATGGGTACCGACTTGTGACAGTGTGCACTCATGGCAACTTTATAGTGTTACCTCACTGGGAACTCAGTCCGCCGGCATCATGACCCGATATCCCACTCAGTCACATTATCCTGACACTGAGCTAACCAGTTCCTGCCCTATCCTATTAATGCCGAGCGCCAGGCTATGAAGCAACAAATACCAATTTTGTAAGTCATTGGTTTGACTCGACCGGGAACCAAACTCCCGATCTCCCGCATAGGAGGCCTGCGCTCTACAGATTCATCCACCACGCAGGGTGTTTGTAGATCGATGGATCATTGAATGTACTTTTACAATAAATCTTCTTTTAAATAACAAAATGGTCATACAGAGAAGTGCATACCACGGCTGCGACAAACAAATTAAAAAAAAAAAAAAAAAGTGGAAATCTGAGTTCTGGTAAATCTGACAGTGCGAAGCAGATGAAGAGGGGAAATGCCTCAGATAAGCAAAAGGGGGGAAAAAGCGGAAATCCGCTAAAAATCGGAAATTTCTCATCTCTGGCAGAAAGAATAAACCCAGCAAACTGCATCAAAACTGAAAATAAATGAAATGAAGATTCACCCTGCAGGAAAAGCTCCCTTCACACAGACACGTATACACACACACCAATACACACACCCATACATACACACACACACACATACACCCTCTTTCTCTGCCTCTTGCAGCATCAGCAAAATGACATCAATTTTCATCGCATTCGCCTTAGCTTCCGCCTCAAAGCAACACAAAATGAATAGGGCTCACTATGGAAAGGAAACCTATTTCGCACTCTGTCCAATCCAAACGCTTTCGTCCAATTTAAGCAGGCTTTTGCCCAATTTAAGCCAGCTTTAGCCCAATTTAAGCCGTCTTTCGCCAATTTAAACTGGCTTCCACACAATTTAAACTGGCTTTCGCACAATTTAAACTGGCTTTCGCACAATTTTAACTGGCTTTCGCACAATTTTAACTGGCTTTCGCACAATTTAAGCCAGCGTTGGCAAAAACTCGCCTCAAACATGGAGGCAGCTTACCTTGTATTTGCCCTCTCCGACTCTGGTGGACTTGAACTGATGCCTACACTGACAAATGGACACCTGCTGTTCGATCTCATCGTGAATCAGCTCAGCGTCTGTAGCCGGCGTCTTGCCCCGACCACGTGACCCGCGCTGCAAGAAGTGACATTTTTTGTTGTTTTGTTTAGGGGGTACATTAGTTGATTAAGCAGGGGAAATTTCAATCGCGGACTATTGGTCTTCCTCATTCCACTGCTCCTTGCCCTATTCTATTTCTATTAATGCCGAGCGCCAGCCAGGTAGCGACAAGCATACATTTTTAAGTCATTGGTTTGACTCGACCAGGGTTTGAACCCACGTTCTACCAAAACGTTCAGCAGCTTTGTGAATATATGGTTGGGTGCTGGAGTTTTTATGTCCTGGCAACATCTAAGGTCATATCAGGACAGGTGCCTTCTGACTTGTGATAGTGCACACTGATGGAAACTTTATAGTACTGCCAGCAACATGACCTGATATCCCACTTAGTCACATTATCCTGACACTGAGATAACCAGTCCCTGCCCTATCCTATTAATGCCAGCACCAGGCTAGGTAGCGACAAGTATCAAATTTATAAGTCATTGCTTTGACTCGACTGGGATTCAAACTCCCGATCTCCCACATGTGAAGCCTGCTGCGCTCCACTGATTCGGCCACCGGTCCGGGGAAAAATGAATGTTCTGATGAATAAACCATTTAACTCCCACCAAAAAGAATTAAAAAGAGAAGAAATATGTAACGCTGGCGAACAATTGAAGTGTGACCTACTTGTCGTTCGGGTCGGAGAGCATTCACAAACTCTTGGTAGTCAAGCTCCCCACTTCGGTCTCGGTCGAAGATGTCAAACACTGCGTTTAGCTCTGTTCGGTTTGTCGGGAATTCTGAAAGATTGATTGATTGATTGATTGGTGGTTTCTTTAGGCCATGTTGGCAGCATTGGCCATATTCACGGCAAGAATTGTTTGTTTTTTTATTCAACCATCACCTTTACATGTAATGTAAAAGCATACAATCAATTATGTGTCATTAGACAATCATGAAAGACAGCGGAGGGGAAAATGGAGACAGTTAAGCTGGTGACATCTATTAGCAGAATCTGGAACTACTCTAGTCGGGTACATTCCCCGACTGCCTATGATTTCACATGCTATATCTCCATAAAGAATGCTTGGAAAAATATTAAAATGCGTGATTATATTCACATATTCATATTGCAACAGGATTCAAGCGCTTATCCTTGTAATATATCTAAAAGAAAGACAACTATATTGTATTTTTCGTCTAGAATTTCACCACCGCTCTCTTCATGTATTACACCCCTCCAGTTAAGCTAGTGACATCTGTCGGCAGAATCTGGAACCACTCTAGTCGGGTACTTTCCAACTTAACTGGCGGGGTCTATTCTATATCACAGACTTATCAGACGGGGCAGATAAAATAGTGATGCTGTATTCCTGTGTGGAAGGTCGGGAGTTTGATTCCCGGTCGAGTCAAACCAATGACTTATATAATTGATATTTGTCGCTACCTAGCCTGGCATTCAGCATTAATAGGATAGGGTTATGGACTGGTTGGCATAGTGTCAGGATAATGTGACTGAGTGGGATATTGGGTCATGGTGCTAGCCACCTGGTATTCAGACCAGGCCTACTCCCGGCACCATGACCGGATACCCTTCTCAGTCACATTATCCTGACACTGAGCCAACCAGGCATTGTCCTATCCTATTAATGCTGAGTGCCAGGCTAGGTAGCGACAAGTATCAATTTTAAAGTCGTTGGTTTGACTCGACCGGGAATCGAACTCCCGACCTTCCGAGCACATGGGAAGCCTGGGCTCTCACCAATCCAGCCTCGGCGTCTGGTTTTGCACATGGAATATCCTAGATGACCACTAACACAACAAGGTGAAGGCAGTCAGGGAAAATAACTATTAAATAAAAGTAAAACTTGTTATATTTAATGACGCCTCTAGAGTACATTGATTCTTATCATCTGCTATTGGATGTCAAAATAGGTAAGCAAACAACTAACCGATTGTAGAACTGACAGACTCACAGAGGGTAGGGAGATGTGGGAGAATGCTTACGAACAGAGAAAGAATGCATGCCGTAGATAGCCACTCAACTCAAAGTGACAAAACAAGGGGAACCACGAGAATATTACTGTGTAGCGGCGAAAACAAGTCATTAGAGTTAACCGTTATGGGCACCATCACCAAAGAAGAAAGAGAGAGAGAGACAAAAAAAAGAAGATACAAATAGAAAAAAGGGGAAAAGAGAGAAAAAGAGAGGGGAAAAAAGGGAAAAGAGAAAAAAAGGGGGGGAAAAGGGAAAAGAGAAAAAAAGGGGGGGAAAGGGAAAAGAGAAAAAAGAGGAAATAAAGGGAAAAGAGAAAAAAAGGGGGGAAAAGGGGAAAAGAGAAAAAAAGAGGAAAAAAGGGGGAAAAAATAACACTTAGCCGTTATGGGCAGCATAAATACACCATCACCCAAAAAAATTGAGAAAAAGGGGGGAAAAAAGAGAAAAAAGAAGGAAAAAGAAGAAAAGTGTTCCCCAAGAGGGTGATCTACGTACTGCACGCCAGCATGCCGTCCACAAACTCTTGGCGGTTCAAGGTGCCGTCGCCGTCCTTGTCCTGTCGTCGGAAGAAGTCAGTGATGCGCAACTTCTTGGCACGAATCCACGAGATGTAGCGCTGCCTCCACAACTCGAAGTCGAAGTTCTTGAAACTCTCCAGCTGAAAACACAATGACGCATACATTGAAGGTGAATTAAGTTGCAGTGCGGGTAATTCAGGCTGCGGGACCCTCAATGAGCTTGCGTCTTGCCCTGTTATCAGGAGTGGGATGTAGCTCAGGCGGTAGCGTGTCCACCTGTGAAGTTGTTCATCATCTGATCGATCCTGCTCAGTGGACACATTTGCAGTTTGGGCTAATTTCCGTTCCAACCAGTGGTCCACAACTGGTTCATCAAAGGCTGTGGTATGTGCTATCTTGTCTGTGGGAAAGTGCATATAAAAGACACCTTGCTGCTTATCGGAAAGAGTTGCCTATGTGGCGGCAGCAGGTTTCCTCCAAAGAAATATGTCAGACGTCCGATAGCCGATGATAATAATCAACATGCTCTGGAGGCGGCGTTAAATAAAATAAACTTTACTTTTATCGCTGTTTCCAATGAAGCTCCACAATGGCGCCTCCGATTGATTGCTCTCTGGTTTGTAATGCCCTATGATCCTCAGCGTCCACACCACCTCTATACGCCACCTAGCAGGTTCCACCCAAACCAAGCCCTAACCGTTGCACATAGCAGGGCAGTGTTCAAGGTACACCTCAGAGGGAGGAATTCCGGAAGTTGCGCTAGTCTGAATGACTTTAGCTGTTAGGTGCCTCGAAAATGGCAGCCCCCATAGGGGGGGAAGCCATTTGGAAATGAAAAGAACAGCTCTGATTGGCTGAAACCACTGAATTCGGCAGCCATTTTGTAGGCGCTATTTGGCTCTTATCTGAAACGTGAGACATCTCAGAGGCGACTCTGAGGCGCATTCTGAACGCAACTTAAATTGCCGCAGTATTCCCTTCTATGTGGCAACAAATGCTTGATAAGTGCATCAGTATCTAAGTTGGATATGTCGAATCAAATCTAGGTAAGTCTTTCGGTTTTTGAAAATTTGATGTTTTCATCGGACTATGCACCTTTAATGATATTTTTTAATGAACTCCATATTGCACGACTAAAATAAAAGTTACTTCAAATGAAAGTAACGGAGATCATAACAATGAACCTAATAATACATTTATTCAATTTATTTTTAGCAGAAACAAATAAGTGTTAACACTTCCTGACTACCATTCGCTATTTCGCTATTTAAATGAAATCCATCAGAATACGCAAACTTAACGTGGACCCCCACAAACTATCACACAAATACCAATTGACTCTTAGTAAATGTTTGTTTGTTGTTGTTTTACATCCTAGCAACATCTAAGGTCATATCAGGATGGGTACCGACTTGTGACAGTACGCACTCATGGTGATTTTATAGTGCTGCCCCACTGGGAAATCAGGCCGCCAGCACCATGACCCGATATCCCACTCAGTCACATTATCCTGACACCGAGCTAACCAGTCCTCGACCTATCCTAATAATGCAGAGTGCCAGGCTAGGAAGTGACAAGTATCAATTTTTAAGTCATTGGTTTGACTCGACCGGGAACCCGAACTCGCGATCTTCCGCACGTGAGGCCGGTGCTCTACCGATTCGGCCACCGCGCACGGTACTCTTAGTAAAAGAATTAAAAATTAAGTTAATAAATTTATTTAAATAGTTAAAAATAATTATCCAAAACTAATCGCTACTCCGTTATCCACAGCCAAATGAGGTTTAGATTATCTTTTTTAATAATTATATAATTCTTTTAATATAATTCGTATGGACCTAATTTATTTGCGCTGTAGCATCGGCATTCCGGGGTTAGTGTTAGAGTCAATAACACAAGTTCATATTTGTGTTTAAATAAATATAAGTAAAAGGTTATAAGGTGGATTATATAGAATGAGAACTTTAGCGACGTTGACAAAGTTCTGAATCAATAAACATTCAAAATTTGGTGATTAAAATTTACCTCCAGTAAATTGTCGAGACAGTCCTGCAGCGCTTTCTTTCTGTCCACTGACATCCGCCACACGTTACGCCATCTATTTTGTAATGTCGTGACACGGGGGCTAGGCATGTCTCCATCCTTAAGGCTCCATGAACTCCCGTATTGCTGTCCGAGTGGCCGCTTGCCCCCATCTCGAGTGTTTGGCACCTTTGTCAACTTATCGACATCCTTGTTTTTCTGTGCCAAATCCTCATGGAATTCCTAGTGATGGGATATTAGCAAATTTCTATGTGTCAAAATAAATATTTTTCTAATTTAGCTGAAAACAGATTAAAATGTCTACAAGACTAATAACTGTGGGGTTAGTTAGTAACATTAACTCAATTAAATCGAATTGTCTATAGATACAGCACTAAATAAAGTGACAACTGAATTGTAAATAAATAAGCAGCAATATAGGATCTAATACAAGCTGCCAATGGGAACGAGCACTTTTCGGAAACTCGTTAGTGCACACAGAATTTTGGTATAAATATAATGACGACTAAACAGTATAAATAAGCGGCAATATAGGGTCTAATAGAGACTGTCAATGGGAACACGCACTCGATGGAAACTCAGTAGCGCCCAGAGAATATTTGTATAAATAAAGTGCGACTAAACAGCATAAATAAGCAGCAACATAGGGTCTAAAAGACACTGTCAATGGGAACGCGCACTCGAAAGAAACTCGTTAATGCACGAAGAACAGCCTGCAATAGACAACAAAACACATGTTCCAAAGTCGCGCTGTGCAAGTAGTTCTACTGATCTACATAATGAAAAGGATCTTAAATTTAGATAAAACAAAAACACCCTGAAATTATTCATTTAACATTTAAAAACCATGTAAATACATTACAAAGTAGTCTCTTTAAATTTTAATAAAAGAAAACAAAAGATCAATTTAAATAAAAAATACATAAATTGTGTAGATCTCAAATTGTCAGCATAGTCGTATAGGTAGTTTCTTTTTTTCCAAAGCTCTTATACATCTTTCTAAACATCAATATTTTCTACAATATAATACAATATACTTTATTGACTTGTGATAGTGCACACTCATGGCGACTTTATAATGCTGCCCCACCGGCACCATGACCCGTTATCACTCCCACTCAGTTACATTATCCTGACACTGAGCTAACCCGTACTTGTCCTATCCTATTAATGCCGAGCGCCTGCCTAGGAAGTGACAAGTATCAATTTTGTAAGTCATTGGCTTGACTCGACAGGGAATCAAACTCCCAACCTTCCGCACGGAAAGGCTACGCTCTACCGACTCGGCCACCTCGTCTGGGCGTCGAAGTGAAACATAGGTTTAAAAAAATTATTAAAAAGTTTGTTTTTTTTAAAGGAAAAAAGAAGAAATATTTAAGATAAAAAAAAAAGAATGTGTGAATATTAGGTGTCAAACATGGAAACCAAAACCACGTCTTGACTTGACTCACGATATGTTCTTTGGCAAGTGCCTCTACGACCGTGAGGTCCTCGGGTATAGGGTCTTTCTGTTTCGTCGACAGTAGCGCCTGCGCTTCAGTGAGCCACGCGAGCAACTCCTCTAGCAGGGCCGCATTCCCCCGAATGTTCCGTAGGGCGTCTTGTAACCGCTGCGTGCGTTGGTTGGAACGGTGAATCGCCTGGTAGGAGGGGGAGGTAATTAAATTATTAATCATCTTTTCAAAAATATTTATTGAAAAATGAATGTGTTAATTTAACCCCAGAATTTCATTTTAACCAACTGGCTAGGCTAACATTTTTTGGGCGTGAATCTGTTTATTCTGCTGAATAAGTCTTTTGTTAGTGCTGAAGCACCTGTCTTCCAGCCATTTTCCAATTCAGGATTATTTACACAAAATAGTTATATAGAGTCAGGTATACAATAACTGTTGAATACACAATTTGCAGCATATAACGCAATGACATTTAGAATGGAAGCACATAAACATGGACCTCAAAGCTTGTGGATATTTTTGATTGCGCATGGCAAGTGCTAGAAAGGATAACAAATAAAGACGCGATAATGAAAATGAGCCTTTTCGCAGCAGGGCAGTCTGCGGCTGTGAGTCATTCTACGCAGGCCCTTTTGCTCACCTGTTCCCACCGCGTCTGTGTGATGGTCAGGTAGTATTTGACGAAGCGGATGGCATTCGGATGACATCCGTTCAGGATCTCCTCCGCCAGGAACCGGATCCTTTCGACATTCGGCTGGTAACTCTGGAGCTCCTCTTGGAATTTCTGTTATTTTGAAAATTGTAATAAATAAAATTTAAAATCTCTGTAGTTTCTTGTGGAATTCCTAGTTATTTTGAGGACTGTAATAAATCAAGTTAAAAATTGTAATAAATAAAATTTAAAATCTCTGTAGCTCCTCCGGTAATTTCTAATTAATTTGAAGATTGTAATAAATAAAGCTAAAAATTGCAATAAATTAAAAAAATGTATGGGATTTTGTTATTCACGGCCAATCAATCAAAAGCATCATAGTTAACTCCCATCCATAATCATCATCATTATTATTATTATTATTATTATTATTATTGGTTAAACTCCAATGAACAATGATACATACATAACTATTTGTTGAGGTTTCACATCCTAGCATCATATGCGGTCATATCAGGACCGGTATCGATTTGTGACAGTGCGCAGTCATGGTGAATTTATAGTGCTGCCCCACTGGGAGACCAGGCTGCCAGCACCATGACCTGACGGGATGGCCGAATGACGTCCGTCTCCCGCGTTGGTAGACCATAGGATCGTGGGTTCGAACTCTGGTCGAGTCAAACCAATGACTTAAAAATTGATACATGTCGCTTCCTAGCCTGGCACTCTGCATTATTAGGATAGGGCAATGACTGGTTGGCTCAATGTCGGGATAATGTGACTGAGTGGGATATCAGGTCATGGTGCTGGTCACCTGGTCTCCCAGTGGGGGAGTACAATAAAGTCGCCATGAGTGCGCACTGTCACAAGTTGGCACCCGTCCTGATAGGACCATAGATGTTTCTAGGACATAAAACAACAAACAAACAAATCATGACCTAATATCCCACTCAGCCACATTATCCTAATACTGTGCTCACCAGTCCTTATCCTATTAATGTTGAGCGCCAGGCGAGGAAGTGACGAGTATCAATTTGATAAGTTATTGGCTAACAGAGAGAACGCTACTCTGAGTTTCCTCATCTCTTGATCCAACAGATCAGAGAGGGTACCATTAACCCAAACTCTAAAGTGTCGGTCCGACAGAAATTTAGAGATAAAAATGGGCAGGCGCACGCCCTCTCATCATCATCATCATGATGCTGTCGGTCGTGATGTGACAAAGATTTTTTTATTTTTTTAATTTTTTATTGAGGCTATATTTATACTGTCCATAGCATATAAGCCCGGGTACCCAGGCTTGTTTTCAATGCTGGCCAGTTGTAGTGTTGGTGTTATCTTACCACACAGTGGCTGCTGATAAGGTATTTGATTGCCTGCATTTCAGTAGCAGATAGATAATTGGTTGGTATGGTTAGTAGCCTATGTTAGTTTTTTTGGATTTTCTTGGTATATATGTTTTTATTTTTCTACTCTTATTACTAGACTAGCCTACTCCTATTTACATATCATAGGCTTGTACGTAGCTGTGTGGTGTGTTATCTGGCTACTTTTGGCATGGTTACCTTCCATTGGGCATCCCGCTGGTGGGCCGTGACATATCACATGCCCCTTTGCAGTGCAGCTTACTGGGGGTTTCCTAGCCTTATTTTGCACAGATATTTTTTGTAAGTTTTTAGGTCAGGAATTTGTCGTTCCTTTACCGTTTGGGCATTCCACACCTTGGCAGCCATTTCCAGCGTGCTTCTCTCATGAGCTTTTATTTGGCTTCTGGTCTGCTTTAGTAGTGGTGCATTATTTGCTCTAGTAGTACACCTGTACTGCTTTCATTACTTGACTGCCGCTCTCCATTTAGCTCTCTGCTGTGAGAGTGATGTCCATGAGTCGGTCTTAATGTCTCTAAGGCCCATATTAAACAAATGCTTTAGGATGCCGTACGTCCAGGTCGTGTCATAAGCTTTTTCAAGGTGAACAAATTGAATGTATCAATTTATTATACGCGTACCATATATGCCCAATAGAAGCAGCCCCCCGCCCCCATTTCAAGATTGAAAGCACGCACAAATTTACAATCACATTCAGATTGAATGCACATAAAATAAGACAATCCCACTTTATTTCAGAGGCACGACTAAAATAAATTGATAAAATTCTTTAACTTTGAATAGACGCGCATCCATGTGTCTGCACTCGCGCAGTGCGCATCTATTGGGATATATACGTATTATTAATTTTGAGAGGGTGTACCTCGTGATTCTCAATCAAAGTGACGATGGCTTCTTCGGATTCAGGCAGGGCGCGGAACTTGAGTTCCTGCTCAGCGGTAGGCAGCCATTCGCGAACCACCTGTACTGCTTCGTTGAACTCATCGGCCTGCAAAAACAAAGAAACCTGATCAGATCCGAACTGTAATCTATCCACTAATGCGAATAATTCAGTAATGCGAAACCCCAAAACTAAAATTAATTTTTTTTTAATTATTAAAAATTAATTTAATACAAAAAATAAAAAATGAATAGTGTTTTTACAAAAAGAATAATTGAATTAAAAAAAAAAATCCATTAAATATTTGTTTAAATTAATGAAAATATAAATTAATTTGTCTAAATTACTACAAGTACAACAAAAATAAAATTAATACAAAATAAAATTAATAAACTAAAATAAATAAATAAAGGAAAATAATTTTTTTTTAAATTGTGTTGCGCCTGCTGTGAAGCAGCTTCCCTCACCACCTTGTTGGCTTCGTGCAGACGCGCTTCGCGAACATCGCTGAGCTGGCTGACGCGGTCCCACACATTAGACAGCTCGTCGATCTGCACTCCCAGACTGCGGTCCACTCCAGGCGCGCTCTTCATGGCCACAACCATGCCCTGCCGGCTCTCCAACTCCTGCTGGAAGGCCTGCAGCAGCGAACAGAACGACAACGTTCATTGAGGAGAAACAAAAGCTTGTCTTATTTAACGATGCCTTTAGAGCACATTGATTTTCGTATCATCGGCTATTGGACGTTAAACATATGGTCATTCTGACATATTTCGTTGGAGGAAACCCACTGTCGCCACATAGGCTGCACTTTCCGATAAGCAGTAAGGGGTCTTTTATATGCACTTTTCCACAGACAGGACAGCACATACCACAGCCTTTGATGAAGCAGTTGTGGACCACTGGTTGGAATCGAAATATTGAGGAGAAACAGTCGTGCCGGGGCTCAGCCCAATAAGGAGAAAACAATATGGTAGTAGGGTGGTGGGCGGGGAAAATGGGTTTGTCGAGAAGTGAGAAGATGGACGCGAGCTGGGGTTGGTGGCGGAAAAGGTGTGAAGGTTCGCTGGAATAACGCTGTCGCCACCTGATCCACTTCTGCATCCAGGCACACAGCGGTAAACCATGGCATTGCAAGGGTCAGTTGCACAACTACCTAGTTTTCAAATCAAGATGGCGCGAGTGTCGGTCGGTCGGTCAATTAGCACACTCCAACGAATAAGTAAAATCATGCGCAACAGCTCTGAATAGAGTACACAATGATTGCGCAAGTGTACAGCGCATCAACAAATTGCTTACCAATAACTGTGCACAAGTTGGCAAGGTGACCAGGTTAAGTGACAAATTATACAGTTAGCCTTAACGCGAAGCTTACTGGCAAGGTCACAGACCAGGTCAAAGGCCAAAGGTCAGCCCGGTGACCTGCCAAGGTCAGGTGTGGGCATTGGTATTCCACGTGAGGGATGACCTATACAGCCTTCACTGATATAATATAATTGGAGCGTCAACCTTCTCTCCACATTGAGTGTGATTGATTGATTGATTGATTGATTGAGGTTCTACACCCTAGCAACAGGGTAGGATGGTTACCGATTTGTTTGCTTGTTGTTTTACGTACTAGCAACATCAAAAGTCATATCAGGGTGGGTACCTACAGACCTGTGACAGTGCGTGCTATTGGCAACTTTATAGTGCTGCCACACTGGGAGACCAGGCCTATTGTCGGCACCATGACCCGATATCCCACTCAGTCACATTATCCTAATACTGAGCTAATCAGTCCCTGTTCTATCCTATTTTTATTAGTGACCTTAGATGTTGCTAGGACGTAAAACAACAACAAACAAACAATATTGTTATTAATCATAATTTAATGCCGAGCACCATACTAGGTAGCGACAAGTATCAATTTTATAAGTCATTGGTTTAACTCCTCGGCTGGGATTCGAACTACCAACCTTCCAATTAATTTGAGCGTGCTTGTCAAAACGCCATAGGCTGCCTTCAGCAGTAACAGGTTCAATTAAATTGGCTCAGTATAACCTTCCATTCAGGAACAGATAAGTGCACCAGTATCTAAGTTGAATATGTGGATTCAAATCTAGATAAGTGTTTTGACTTACAAAATGTTATGCTCTTATCTGAGATTGAAACTTTAATGTCAGTGCAGCCTCCTACACTAATAATGCCAAGTGCCAGGCATACAAGCGGGTACCGACTTGTGATAGTGCGCACTTATGGCGACTTTATAGTGCTGCCCCACTGGGACACCAGGCCGCCAGCACCATGACCTGATATCCCATTCAGTCACATTATCCTGACACTGAGCCAACCAGTCCTTGCCCTATCCTATTAATGCCGAGCGCCAGGCTAGGAAGCGACAAGTAAACATTTTTAAGTCATTAGTTTGACTCGACCAGGATTCGAACCCACAAACTCATGGGTTCGGATTTCCCGATCTCTCAAAACAGGAGACGGACGCTCTACTCATTCGGCCACCCCGTCTGGTGGAATGCAAATTGGACATTAGTATGCTAATAGCAGCTCGATACAATAACAATAACATAACAAGAAGAAACAATAATAATTTAGGCGCTTAATAATTGAGCAAACACCTATAGCGACACGCAAACACACCCACCTTGTGTTGTTCGATGAGGATGTTGACGGTGTCCAAGTCACCCAGGATCGGCTGGTCTTCGGACAGGTACGCCTCAGCCTTCGTAAGCCACTCCATGAGTGATTGGATTGCATCAGCGAACCGGCCGGATGACAGCAACGCCTCATCCAGCTTGTTTTGTCTGGAAGGAGGGTAATTGTTCTCAAAGATCGCAAAGTACAACTCATCTTCATCCGAGTCCGACATGTGAGGACGGGATTTTACGTTGACGGCTCAGCCTGATGGAGGTTGAGACGAGAGATCCAGTGTGGGTGAGGAGAAGGTAGGACTCAGGTTATTGGAGGAGACGTGTGAGTGATTGGCAGAGGATTGCGGATCGACAAATGAATGCGTACTGGTGATTGTAAAAGACCCCAGGAGTCAATGGATGGAAGGTGATTGGAGACCAAGTGATCGAGGACCAGGTGATTGGGGACCAGGTGATTGGAGACCAGGTGATCGGGGACCAGGTGATTGGGGACCAGGTGGTTGGATACTAGGTGATTGGGGACCAGGTGATTGGGGACGAGGTAATTGGAGACCAGGTGATTGGGGCAGGTGGTTGGAGACTATGTGATTGGGGACAAGGTGATTGCAGACCAAGTGATTGCAGACTAAGTGATTAGGGACCAGGTGATCGTTCACCAAGTGATTAAGGAATGGGTGATTGGAGAGTGGGTGATTGGAGACCAAGTGATTGGGAACCATGTGATTGGAAGATGGAGCTACAGACGGCGGGCGGACACAGTTGATTGGCTAACAGGCATGGGTGATTGAAGCACGTGCATGGGTGATTGAATCATTGTCATGATTGAAGACGAAGAATTGTTGATTAGTAGACGGGTATGGGCGATTTAATGAGCGGTAGTGGTGATTGGAGGACTGGTGTGAGTGATTGGGGAAGGAGCATGGGTGATTGAAGGACAGTCGATGGTGATTGGAAGCCAGTGCATGGTGAACAGCGGCTGGATATTGGTGATTATAGGAGCGGGCATGCGTGATTGAAGACCACGATTGGACGATGGGAGCAGAGAACATAGAAAGTGAACTCGATGATTGAGATTGTGTGATTGTGTGATTGGAGGACGATGCTGAGATTGAATGGGCTTTGAGGGCCGCTATCATAGCCGGTTCCGCCTTCTTCACCAGACACCACACCACTTATCGGGGTCAGGGTGAGGGGGCTTTTCCCGGATCAATTGATGCACCGCGTCGACATTCGGGAGTATGCGTGGTATTTTACTGACTGACTGTCAAACGCTCATCAATCAATTGGTCGGGTAACTGGAAGAAATCCTTGTTTATCTAGCCGAGTAGTATCCTCTGAGCAAATGAGGCGATGTTAGCGTGGCTGTCAACAGGGGCGTGTCAGAAGGCTGACTGCGCTTCCATGTCACCGATAGAGCGGAGGTTGGTGCTGCTTGTATGGCAGTCGTTGTAAATCCACACACAGCTCCAGATTGTCACCAGCTGACACAATGGCTGCAGATATAAGTTATAAGCTGTCAGTTATAAGCTATAAGCAGTACTCCAGGGGTTGGAAAGGTATCCAACACATGGGGGTTGGTAATGATCACACAGGTGTGTGCCTTCACTGACACACAGTACACAAGAGACAGGTGTACTCTTGGTGTGTGTGTTGTGTGTGTTTTGTGGGGGGGGGGGGGGGGAGTTGGGAAGGAAGCCCTGAAGGTATCTCCCAGTACCAGAGGGGAGGGGGGGGGGTGTTCGTAAACCTACCTATATTACAATCTAGATAAAAGTTTGTTTGTTGTTGTTTTACGTCCTAGCATATCAGGACGTGTACCGACTTGTGACAGTGCACACTCATGGCAACTTTGTAGTGCTGTCCCACTGGGAAACCAGGCCACCAGCACCATGACATGATATCCCACTCAGTCACATTATCCTGACAACTGAGCCAACCAGTCCTTGCCCTATCCTAATAATGCCGAGTGCCAGACTAGGAAGCGACAAGTATACATTTTTAAGTCATTGGTTTGACTCGAGCAGGATTTGAGCCCACAAACTCATGGGTTCGGATCTCCTGATCTCATAAAACAGGAGACGGGCGCTCGACTCATTCGGCCACCCCGTCTGGTCTCCTAGATAAAAGATTCACCTCACAATTGCAGTAGGGGTGAACGACAACGTAGTGTAAATACGGCCGAAAATAGCTTTAGTATGGAACAGGAAGTGAAATTCCTGGTTCCAGTATCAAATGGCTACTTATATCGGCACAGAGTTGGTGAAATGAGAGAGAATGCAAAAAGACAAGATGGCCGTCGATTTCGCACTTAATGGTCTTTAAAAAGTGAAATCGACCTCCATCTTGTCTTTGTCATAAACAAAGTTGGCTTAAGTTAAAATTACCCTTACTCGAATTAATATTAGGATGGTCATTATATAGTTCAATAGGAGGGGGGGGGGAGGAGGTTTGCAAAACTATTGTTGTTTTTGGGGAGTTTTCAGTCGTGTTGGTGCGCTGAAGGCTGCAAACCTGCAATGTATGGTCACCCCTGCAAGCAGTCCCATGTGGCCGGGAGTTGGCCTCTGATGGGTAGTGGTCAGAGAAATCGGGGGGGGGGGGCGGAAGAGGAGAACGGAGCCTAGGAGCCCAATCCCAGTCCTCTAAGAGGGCCGTGCGAGGTTGGTTGGTTTGTTGAAGTTTCACGCCCCAGCAACACCCTAGGCCATACCAGGACGGGTACCGACTCGTGACAGCGCGCACTCATGGCAAAACCACTTATCTTACAAGCCCACACCCCTCCCCCCCCGCCCCCAGGTGTCTGTGTGAGTGCGTTTACCAAAGTGCCCATTGTTTATGGTTGAAGGAGCAGGGGGCGGAAACTAGGTCAGGTAAAATGTGTCAAGCGCATAGACGGGGTGTAATGACATCATAAGACAACTTTCGGTGGCCATATTGGATGACATACAGAAGGCTTGCAACTGCCTACACTGTGCTTATTTACTGATTTGTTGGTTTATTTGTCACTGTTTCGAGCAGTTTGGCCTCAGAAGTTGTTGCTAAAGTGCTGTAAGTAAACACATTGGATGTAAACTGCGCAGAACCTCCCATAACACAAGAAAACTCTGTTTTACTGCATCTGCATGCATTCACAACATGGCTAGGGAGGGTGCTCGTAATCCAAGATGGCAGCACGCTGATCACTGATTGCTAAGTAATGACGTCACGTGCACTCCCTCTATAGATGGCGCTACAGCTTCTGATAACCCCCCCCCCACCATCCCCCTACCCGCACAACCCCTTCACCTCCCCCTCCCTCCGCCGTTGTAACACTACACTAGTACAATAGACTAGTTCGTAATTCCAGCCGCGCGGTGCATTGTGGGATGTTTATTTGTTTGTTGTTTTAAATCCTAGCAACATCTAAGGTCATATCAGGATAGGTACCGACTTGTGACAGTGCGCACTCATGGTGACTTTATAGTGCTGCCCCATTGGGAGACCAGGCCTCCAGTGCCATGACTCGATATCCCACTCAGTCACATTATCCTGACACTGAGCCAACCAGTCCTTGCCCTATCCTAATAATGCCGAGCGCCAGGCTAGGAAGTGACAATTATCAATTTTGAAGTCATTGGTTTCACTCGACCAGGGTTCTAACCCACGACCCCACGATCTACCAACACGGGAGACGGACGCTCGAACTCATTCGGCCATCCCGTCTGGTCCATTGTGGGATGCATGGCAGCAAAACAAACCCATGCGAAGCACATGGCACATGTTAAACCACTGACTGCTATGAAATGTGCTAGTTTCAGCTCATTTCAGCTCTTATTTGAAACGTAGAATACCAACTAAAAATATATATAGTGTATAATAAACTAAGATGTCCTTGCCCTATCCTACTCCTAGTAATGCCGAGTGCCAGGCTAGGAAGCGACAAGTATACATTTTTAAGTCACTGGTTTGACTCGACTGGGAATCGAACTCGCGAACTCCCCATGGGGGTGTGGGTGAGTGGGTGTGTGGGTGGGTGAGTGTGTGGGTGGGTGAGTGTGTGGGTGCGGGAGTGGTCGTGTGGGGATGGATATTGGATGTTGTTTTACCTCCTAGGAACATCTAAGGTCATATCAGGTTGTGTGTGAGTGTGTGGGTGTGTGTGGTGAGTGGATGTGAGTGTGTGTGGGTGAGTGTGTGGGGGTGAGTGTGTGTGTGGTTGTGTGTGGGTGGGTGAGTGTGTGTGTATGGTTGTGTGTGAGTGGTTGTGTGTGGTTGTGTGTGAGTGGGTGTGTATGTGGTTGTGTGTGAGTGTGTGGTTGTGTGTGTGTGTGTGGTTGTGTGAGTGCGTGTGTATGTGGTTGTGTGTGGGTGAGGAGGGGTTTGCATCGTTTAAAAGTTAAAGGGCCTGCAACATGACCAAAACACTTTGCTTATTCACAATTATTATAAGCAAATATGACAAATGCTTAAAGTTGCACAGTCCGATGGTTTTGAATTTCTGTATTTTTTTCTCAGATAAATATATGAGATCGATCACTAGTATCTACTTTACATTAGTTCAAAGTTACTTTTATTTTAAATGGTAAACTTTTGAGATATTTTGAGCGCAAATATGGAAAATTAGTTTTGGCACGCTTGCCAAACCTCTGACAACATAGACTTCTGCAGTGACAGATTCTGTTAAATTGACTCAGTATTGCCTTCTACGCAGAAACAAATGCTTAATAAGTGCATCAGTATCTAAGTTAGATATGTAGAATCAAATCTAGATAATTGGTTTGGCTTTGAAAATTTGATATTTCATCGGACTATGCAGATTTAATAGACGCGTCAGTGTATAAGTTAGATATATATAGAACGACACCTACATAAGTGTTTTCTCAAACTGGATCCTTTCAATGGACAACGCAGTTTTAAAGACACTCACAAAGACAGGTATAAAAGGTAACATGACACACACACACACAAACACACACACTCACACACACACCAAGATCCCCCGCCCCTCACCAACTACAAGTAAATAACTCCAGAGCCACAGGTAGTCAGAAAGAGGGAAGGGGGTGGAAGAAAGGGAGAAAAGGGGATGGGGAGAGAGGGAGAAAGAGGGAAGAGGGAGAGAGGGGGCTCGGGAGGGAAGAGGGGGGCGCGGGAGAGTATAAGATGGGGGCTGGAGAAGATGGGGGCTGGAGAGGTGAGAGAGGGGCTGGGGGGTGGAGGGGAAGAGGGGGAGAGAGGGGGAAAGAGGGGAGAGAGGGAGCTGGGGAGAGGAGGGAGATAGGGCTGGGGAGAGGGGAGAGAGGGAGAGCGGGGGCTGGGGGGCCTAGAGGGGGAGCTGGGGGGAGGGGGAGGAGGGAGGCTGGGGGGGAGAGAGGGTGAGGGGCTGGGGGAGAGGGGGAGAGAGGGGCTGGGGCGAGAGGGGCTGGGGGGGGAGAGGGGGAGAGGGAGAGCGGGAGGCTGGGGGAGGGGGAGAGAGGGGGAGGGGAGGAATGTTGACCGAGAGAGGGAACGAGGAGAGAAGGGGGGGCTGGGGGAAAAGGGGGAAAAGGGATGAGAGGGGGCTGGGCAGAGAGGGGGAGAGGGGCTGAAGGGAGAGAGGGTGCTGGGAGAGGGAGAGAGGGTGCTGGGGGCTGGGAGAGAGGGTGCGGGAGAGGGAGAGGGGGCTGGGGGAGAGGGGGAGAGGGGGAGAGGGGGCTGGGAGTGCGAAGGGTGCTGGGAGGGGTGCTGGGGAGAGGGGGGGCTGGGAGAAGGGTGAGGGGAGAGGGAGAGGGGGCTGTGAGAGAGGGCTGGGCAGAGGGAGAGGGCAGGGGGGGGCTGGGGGAGAAGGGGAGAGAAGGGGAGAGGGGGGCTGGGGAGAGAGGGTGCTGGGAGAGGGATGGGGGAGAGGGGGGCTGGGGGAGAGGGGAGGGGAGGGGGGGGCTGGGGGAGAGGAGAGGGGGCTGTGAGGAGAGGGGTGGGGAGAGGGTGGGCTGGGAGAGAGGGTGCTGGGAGAGGGGGCTGGGGAGAGGGGGGCTGGGGGGGGGGGAGGGGCTGGGGGGAGGCTGGGAGAGGGAGAGGGGGCTGGGGGAGAGGGAGGAAGGGGGAGAGAGGGGGCTGGGGGAGAGGGAGAAGGGGGAGAAAGAGAGCAGGGGCTGGGAGAGAGGGGGAGAGGGGGCTGGGAGAGAGGGGGGGGGGCTGGAAGAGAGGGGGAGAGGGGCTGGGAGAGAGGGAGAGGGGGCTGGGAGAGAGGGGGAGAGGGGCTGGGAGAGAGGGGGAGAGAGGGGGAGAGAGGGGGAGAGAGGGAGAGGGGGCTGGGAGAGAGGGAGAGGGGGCGAGGGAGAGAGGGAGAAAGAGAGCAGGGACTGGGAGAAAGAGAGAGAATACAATCCGTCATCTTTTGAATACGGAAGACAAAAAGCAGTGAAGAGGATATAAATAGACTGCACTGCCCTGGACTGGTGGGTGCAGTCTATTTATGTCCTCTCCCCTGATCATTGACTTGGTATCCGTAAGATTGGTAAGAATCTAAGTAATACGTCTAGTCTAAGTCTAGTTTAGCTGTAAATGTAGTCAAAGAAGAAGTACAAGTTGTGTGAGTTGTTGAGGTCTCGTGCACATACCCCGACACCCGCAGTTCGATGAAGTCCTCCCCGTAGTACTCGACTTTAGCACCGCCGTAGTGACCCACATACATCGTTAGCAGCCTAGCAACATCTAAGGTCATATCAGGACGGGCACCGACTTGTGACAGTGCACACTCATGGCGACTTTATAGTGCTGCCCCAGTGGGACACCAGGCCTACTGCTGGTACCATGAACCTGATATCACACTCAGTCACATTATTGTGATACTGTGCAAACCAGTCCTTGTCCTATCCTATTAATGCCGAGCACCAGGCTAGGTAGCGACAAGTATCAATTTTGTAAGTCATTGGTTTGACTCGGCTGGGACTCCCAACCTTCCGCACGGGAAGCCTGCGCTCTGACGATTCGGTCACCGCGTCCAGTCGCGTTGCAGTGAAAGATGCCGGGAATGTCCGGGTCATTTTGCATTCCAATTGTTTGTCATCAAGGGGCCGTTAACTAAAATTATAATCATCATCAATCCCGTAACCACGCGGGTCGTTGGGGCACCGCAGAAGACGTCACAACCAGTTTTCTCCAGTTTTCCCTGTTCTCCGCTACCCTCGGGGACTTGCCGAGCTCCGGCCGCGCCTGTCCATTCCCAGATGTTGTCTTCTCGCCTCTTCCTTTGTCCGCCAGTGGACAAAGGTGTCAATATAATAATTCACAAACTTGATAACACAGCTTGCATTATTCACATGTGACGCGTTCACATCAGCCTAATCTTCTGCGTACATTAAGAGAAAGCGACCCTATTTGGGGGGTGATTCACTTACGCTACTCGCGGACTCATTTCATCGAATATATAATTCAAATGAAACAAAACGCGTCTAATTCAATCAGCCAGCTCAAGCGAGCAGTCCAGCGTACACCGCCCGGCCACTGATTAACAACTCAATAGTCCCGCATAGTTGGCAAGCGGCGTGAAATGTTTGTTAGTAGATTGTTCGGTAAATGATCCACTTGGTCGAGTAGTCCGACGAGCGGACTTGCTCCCGCTAATTCTCAGAGCCCTTGGTTGGTTGGCTGGTTGTTGGAGTTTTACATCCTGACAACATCCAAGGTCACATCAGCACTCTGAGCCCTTGTGTGGATGAGGTGCAGTGTGAGTGTTAGGTCCACCATCCTCAGTGGGTGTATATAAGCTCGGAGTGTGGAGGACCCCCCCCCTTCCGCCCCCCCCCCCCCCAACACGCATGCGCAAAACGCGACCGGGCATGATGCCAACACGGTAATCAATTATCAATCAGCTTCAGATCAGAATCGTCCCCACCCATAATTATAATTCAGCACTCTCTTGTATATAAATATGTGTGTATGTATATGTATGTATGTATGTGTGTGTATTTGTGTGTGTGTGCGCGTGTATGTGCTCATGTATGTGTAGTAGTCCAGACATGAGCTCCACTAACATACCGTGGCAGCAAGGACTGTTCTGTCACCGTTGCAGTTTACTGCGCTAGGTGGCGGTACGGTAGCCGACGGGCAGTGCCGCGACAGGGCTGCCATCTACTATGTGCGGCTAGCGGAGCCCCCCTGAGAAATTTGACGTGGGACCTAACCTGACAGGTGGGTCACTTCATCGTGGACACCGCATTGAGCGGAGAGTAAATAAAGACGTGAAAGAAGCAAGCTTACTCGTTCTCCTCTTGCTTAGGGGGTCTACAGCGTGAGGGTCAAGTTCCGGGTGGCCAACGAAGGGGCACATCACATATGTATGTATGTATGTGTGTATGTGTGTATGTATGTATGTATGTATGTATGTATGTATGTATGTATGTATGTATGTATGTATGTATGTATGTATGTATGTATGTGTGTATGTGTGTGTGTATGGAACTCCCAACTCCCAACATCTCCTGACCAGCCACTGCAGGGACAAATAGTTTTGCGCCTGTCTTGACATGTTCTTGCCGGTATGAAACCTCTATTTGCTCCCCGAGAGAGTGTCGCTGGTAACTTGCAAAAGCCAGCAGCACTTCAACACTTTTGCACGCAGCTTTCGTGAAATGTACAACCGCACAAAACATCAATCTCACAGCAGAGAGCTAAATGGAGAGCGGCAGTCAAGTAATGAAAGCAGTCTTTGTCGCATCGCGACCGACAGCATGATGATGATGATGATGTGTGTGTATGTATGTATGTATGTATGCATGTATGTGTGTGTATATATGTATGTACGTACGTACGTACGTACGTGTGTATGTATGTATGTATGTATGTATGTATGTATGTATGTATGTATGTATGTATGTATAATCTACACAGACTGTTTGTTTGTAGGGCCTTTACATCCTGACAACATCTAAGGTCATATCAGGACGGGTACTGACTTGTGACAGTGCACACTCATGATGACCTTATAGTGCTGCCCCACTGAGAGACCAGGCCACCAGCACCATGACCTGATATCCCATTCAGCCACATTATCCTGACACTGAGCCATCCAGTCCTTGCTCTATCCTATTAATGCCGAGCGCCAGGCTAGGAAGCGACAAGTATCAATTTTGTAAGTCATTGGTTTGACTCGACCGGGATTATTCTAACTACCTTTTTTTCCCACATGGGAAGCCTGCACTCTTAGGTACCGGAACAGCCGGTGGTGGCGCCACCGGTCGCACCGGGGAGGTACAGGTATGCAATAATATAATTATAATGAAGTAGTTCCCTTCCGCGCCTTTATACTTGCATAATACGTTATACATCACACATATATATGTATTTATTAAACACAAAAATGACAGAAGATATAATAATAGACATTGAAAATTAAATAAGATTTCCTATAAAAAGAAAATTCATCACAAATTTTATTTAAAAAAAAAGAAGACAAAAACATTAAATGCCGCCCACCTCTGAGACATGATTGACCTGATGACAGTCCACTTGTTCTTCAAGTCTTCCAACATGGCCTGCAGCACTTCTCGTTCGGGGTCCGTCTTCGTACACCGGTCCTTCAGACTGCGGCCAAGGCGCATTGTCGAGTAATACTGAGGGTGCTTGGAGCTCAACTGGTGCTGGAAAACCTGCAAGCATTTTGTCCGTATTTATCAGATAATCCCATTCGCGGTTCGTGCCCATTTTTGACATATCAAATTCCCAGACTTTCACGGACCTTTAAGTGTGAAATTCCAGGACGTTTATGAAATTACTGTACCCCGAAACACAGCCGATTCACTGTGTAAGACGTGAAGTGGAAATAAGCATAAAAAAATGACAACGAATGTACGTATAGTTTTATTATAAAAATCAAGAGGCAGGATAACAAATCCACAAGAATAACTTCAAATACAAAACATCACTGATGTTCAGGCACGTCAGCGAATATATATGCATTAACAAAATAAAAGTCCCATTTTCCATGATTTTCAAAGATATATGCCAAGAAAATCCAAAAAAAAGTAACATAGGCTACTAACCATACCAACCAATTATCTATCTGCTACTGAAATGCAGGCAATCAAATACCTTATCAGCAGCCACTGTGTGGTAAGATAACACCAACACTACAACTGGCCAGCATTGAAAACAAGCCTGGGTACCCGGGCTTATATGCTGTGGACAGTATAAATACAGCCTCAATAAAAAAATAAAAAAAATATATATATATATATTTAGACAAATTCCAGGTATGGAATCCCGAATTATCAAATTTCATGAATTTCCAGTTTTTGAAGAACCGATACAAACCCAGCCATTAATCAGATTTGCCGCTCAAATACTTGAAATATTCCTAATTGTGACAATATGCTGCCCCACTGGCAGACCACACCACTGGCACGATGATCCGATATCCCACTCAGTCACATTATCCTGATAGTGATCGAACCGGTCCTTAGCCAATGCCAGTAATGCAGAGCATCAGGCTAGGAAGCGACAAGTATCAATTTAGTAAGTAATTGGTTTGACTCGGCTGGGAATCAAACGCACGACCTTCCACACAGGAAGCCTGCGCTCTACCGATTCGGCCACTGCGTCCAGTCAGGAATGGCAGGTATATGATTACCGTAATAAAATATATCAAATAAGCTTATTGAAGGCAAACACATGGAATAGGCTTCCACCCGAAATAGTCGAAGTTCCATCACTAAATGCATTGAAAAACAGACTTGATCAATTGTTGACTCAGTATCGGTATAGTAGTCCATGTGCCAGACCTCAACATTTTAGGACTCATTACCAATTTGGTGAACAGATCCTACTATGATTTTTGGTTAGCCTGATATCTGAAGTGTCCAAATTCAGTTGATGGACTTTCCGGGTCAACTTTGCCAAATGTCCCTTTTGGTGGCCAACGTTAAGATGGCCACCGTTATTTCATAGAAATGGAGAGAGAAGCAAGAAAACTTGATAACTTCTCACCAGAATGACCTATCAACATGCAAAATGGCTTAAAATGTTCATAATAACATTCTGCATCTGGCAGTGTATGATTTGTTATATATGGTTATTATTATATGTTCAAAAATTAAAGATTTCTAAAATAAAGTCACATGTTTCACGTTTTTTTCACGATCTATGTTAATAAGTTGTCTGCCAATTCATGCCAGGATTCATTTTGGTCAAATTATATGTTGGATCATATAGAGGGGTTTATTAGACATCCACAACAAGTGTTATATTGATAGATTTCAATTTTATTTGATTCCATAGGCACATTTTTAACATTGTACTAAAAATTACCTTTTTTTACCAGTTTGGGTAGGGGTAAAAACTATTTGCAGGAAACCCAGTACCTGGCCATAACAGTTATATTTTATAACAATGTCATTCATTACTATTTGTACTTTACTTTGTTCTCATTCATTACTACTCCTGAAGTTGAGCTTGAGGGGAGCACCCCCTTTTTTCTGTTATAGGTAGGCCTACTAGCAACTGTCATGAGCTATGAAAGAAACTAAGTAAACGCAACCATACCAGTACTAAACCAAACATGAAATCTGACAATGAATTTTTATGTCATTCCAGGTTAATGAAGTGCCAATCCTAGAAAATGAACCAACTTAAAAATTGAGGCCTACTGGTACGAGCCATGAATGAAATGCCATTCCCTACTGGTTCATGATTAAGTGGCTTGAGTAGCTTCAAGGGATCAAAGACACAATTACCTCCCTGACAGGCCCTTAGAAATCGAGCTCAACTTTGGTCGATCAGAGATTAGTAATGTAAGTTTCAGTTGATCTAATTACCTACCACAACACACATTGGTGGCGCCACCCCACTGAACAGTCAATTCAAAGTGAAAGTGAAAGTAGCACATGGATGGCTATCATATGTTTTGTATCATTTCCGTCATGGCTTGGCTATAGTGTTGGGCATTGTCAAAATATCAGGACACTGTAAAACTGTAAGTATTCTGAAGCAGTCTTGACCATTCTAAAAAAAATGTATATTAAGTATAACGCCTGTTGCATGTTGCTCTACCTAGCTTGTGTAAATGGTGTACCTAATGTACATGGATGTTAAAAGTTGTGCATTGTCACTACATGGTTTGCTGGTAGCTGCACAGTTAGTTCTAAATGGGCCTTCATTGATTATGTCCTGTATGTAGCAGATGCTTCAGGCATGTCATTATTGAAAGATAATATCACAATGTGGCTGAAGGGAGGTGGGAGGGGGGGTGGGAGGGGTGGTTAGTCAGATGGAAGATTGTGATTTATGGTTGGCTGTGAATCTGAAATAGTGACAATCCATGTTGGCCTACCACAAGGCGTAAAAGAATACTTCTGTTTCCGATTCCCGACCGGCCTTCAATTTCAAATGCAAGTCTCAGCATTTTTATTGAAAAAATAAAAATAATATTAACATGTTTCCGATTTGCGACCGACCTTCAAATTGAACCGCGACCTTCAGAATTTTTATTTTGACAGGAGTTCCTTGAAGATACAAAAATGCATGGTTCATATATCATTATCGTTATTATTTTGTTATGTTGTGTTAATAAGTGTGGCCCTTCACAGACTGCTCACCCAAAATAACTTATATTGTGCACTAAATGGCCTGAAACTTCATTTGTTTTGTGTCGCAACACAAAACAAAATAAAATAAAAACTGTTGCCGACCTTCAATTATTTTTCATGTTGGCAAAAGAAAAGAATTTTTTTTAAAACTTTTGCCAACCTACTGACGTTCAACTTTTTCTGCTGTAATTGGAAACCGAGGTATTTTTTAGGCCCAAATAATAATGCACCATTTTAAGCATCGCGTTATTTTCATGAACATGTCATATCATTCCAGATCGAATTTCCGACAAAACCAACTGCATGTTGTCATGGCTGAATGTCCTATCCAGGCAAAAATTGAACGTGTCACATGTATAATATGTGGGAATGATGCACCATTATGTGAACTTGTCAAACCAAAAGACGTCAATTCCTGGCAAACACTATGTGAAGCGGCAAAGATTAGGTGCTTTGATCCGATCTTGACTTTGAAAGTGGACAATCCAAATACTGTACCAGATGTATTCTATCACCGTGAATGCAGATCAAATTTCGCGCACAAAAAGGAACTGACCAAGCTTAAGAAACTTGCTGGTGAGAGTGGAAAGGAATTTGCACAGCCAAGACAATCATTACGTCAAGGGGCATCAAAAACTACATGTGTATATGATCGGATGTATATCTTCTGCGAACGAACTAACAAGTGTTTAAAAGGAACATCTACTCGAGAAAGCCTGATTCAGGCAAAAGATCTCCGTGCTGACACAACACTCAGGTTTGTTGCAACTGTAAAGGGTGACCCAAAAATTCTTGCGATAACTTCAAGAGAAATAGTGGCAGCTGAGGCATGTTACCATGTGTCATGTTACAAAAAGTACACCAAGTTACAAAAGCAAACTGCCACAGATGATTCTACGGAGACTGACAAGAATGATGACTACAAACTGCAGAGACTACATCATTGCAACTGTTGTACAAGTTTATCCGTATCAACCTGTTTTCAAACCCTCGTATTGTACCACTGGTAGAACTTACTTCAAAGCTAGTATTCCTTATGCGGGATGAAGGTGTGGAAGACATTAAACAATCAACTAAAACCCATATCCATAGAAACCTTGAGTCACAATTTGGTGACACTTTGCACTTTTTCTCTGCTGGTACTAGTAATAATGTTTATGTTAGACCACACAACCTTTCAGCAGATTCTATTTCTTGTGATTTTATAAACTTGAAGGACAAACTTGACACATACATACACAGCCAACAATGTGAATTGTCCAGGTTGCTCAAATCTTGCGAGATAAAATCACAGAAGGTATCAAAGAGCAGGCCTGGCCACCGAATCCACAGTTGTTCACTGAAAGTTATATTCAACTTCCTGATTGTCTTGTCACACAGCCTTGTGCATCGAAAAGATGAACAGTGTAGATGAAAACAAACCAGCCATTCCTTCATGGGCACACCCATGCATCCCTACTGTGCTTGCCTTTGACAACATTGATAGGCTGGAGGAAACACTGAGTGGGGCAGGCACATCCCATCGTGTAAATGGGATTATTGTCCAACCGCAAACTCATTCATGCGCACCAGCTAGAAAATCAACTGTTAACAAAAAGGAGAAAAGGCGCACCTTAGAACTGTCTGATCAGCATCTACCTATTTACATCTCTGCCAAGAGGGAAGGTCCTCCACCATTGAAGTTTGCCAACACGTCCATACCTCTAAGCAATGCAACTGAAAGGGCCAGGCAGAAAAATGTCCTATGGGTGATCACCCGACTTCACGACACTGTGAACCAGACGGTCAGCTCTTGGACAGGGTTCAACATAAAAACCAGAGATGATGTAACAGTCAAGGCTGATAAAGTTGGATACTTACCTACAATCAATGCACCAGCAACAGAACTGTCGACTGTGCAAGAGATCCTTTCTCAGTCAATCTCCATTCAGCAGCACCTAGGCCTAGACATGATTGCTGTTGTAATGGACCATGCTCTGTATGCTAAAGCAACAGAGGCTGCTTGGAAACAACAACTTAGGTTCGAGAAAATCCTGCTGATGATGGGCAACTTCCATATTATTTGTAATATGTTGTCAATCATTGGGAAACTATTCCGTGATGCAGGACTTCGAGGTGGTATCTGAGGGGTCTATTGATAAAGTTCTAGATGGAACGCAGTACAATAGAGGTGTTCGTCTTCACAAGCTGACATATGAAGCACTGATGCGACTTGTATGGAGAGGATTTGTTGAATGGTTGGAAATTAACCACATGAGTGACCTGCCACAATTAGATGAAACTTTGCGTGTGGTGATAGCTATGCATGATGATACTTGTGCGGCCACCCTTGAAACCAGTAGAAATGGCGAGTCATGCAGGAGTATTCTACATCTGTTACATTGTTACTAGGATCTTCTGCGGCATGAGAGTGGGCACTTGGCAGCATTTTGGATGATGTATCTTGACATGGTAGATATACTGCTGGGACTGATACGAGCTGATCGTGAAGGCAATTGGTACCTGCATTTAGCAAGTATCAAGGACATGATTCCTTGGTGCTTTGCAATGGACAAGACCAATTACTCTCGCTATTTACCACGGTACTATGCGCAGATGACACAATTAGAAGAGACATGTCCAGACCGCTATGCTCATTTTCTAAATGGTGGGGTTCTCTGTTCAGCTTAGGCAAGCAAACCCTTTTTCCAAGATTGCCATTGATCAGACTGTAGAGGAGACTGTAAACAAGGACACGCAAACTGCTGGTGGGACCAAAGGCTTTAGCCTAAAACATAGTGCACTGGCACGTTTTTACCTGACAGCTGAACACAGAGCTGAATCTATTCGACAACTTCGAGACCTTGTATCAACATCTGGGCAAAGTAAACAAGGACTTGGTCATGCTGACCTCCAACCATCAAGGGTCAAGAGGGATGAAGCTGATGTGATGTCTATTGTTGATATGCTAGAAAACAACTGGACAAACCCATTCTCCAATCAACCATCGGATCTTGTGAGTCTGTCAACTGGTGCTGCAGCAACATCAGCAGTAATGAATGATCTGCTCAAAGCTCACAGCAAGGGTGAAGAAGCTTACAAGATTCACATGGAAAGGCTGAAGAGAGGGTCAGGATTTTATGATCCGATCAAAAAACTGAATTTACAAACATTCAGTGCCTTACACACAAAAGATGTTGTCAAGGATGGTGCGAACAGATAGATGATCTTGAAAGCAGACAATCGTGTTTTCGGACACATGCTACTGATTGCTCAAAACAGAAAGTTGGATATGAAAGACGTGTTTGAATATCCCCTGGGTCCGAAACCATGGGCATTAGCAAATCCAGATGGAACAATGAAAAAAACAGGGAAAGCAACATTAGGCAAACATATCGAGAAAGAAATTGTGAATGTTGAGTTACCACCTGGTTCTCGTGAACAATTGTTGATGCCATGGCAATAGTACCGATGATTCACGGTGAGAATCTGACCTTTGATGAACTGTCTGATACAATCCTGAAGAAAGTTCTCAATGATGGTTGGGGTAGTGGGCGAATTGATGTAGTGTTTGAGATCTACCAAGAGCAATCAATTAAGACTGCCGAGCGGACAAACTGTGGTTCACGGCATGGAATCGTGTTCAACCAGATAAAACCAGGACACCGAATCAAGAACTGGAAACGGATCTCGGCTAGTACAGAACGCAAAGCCAAGCTCACCGCATTCCTGGCAGAGAATTGGAAAGAAATGCGCAGGAGGGACAAACTTGGCAAGATCATACTGATGGTAACCTCGGATGAAAGATGTTTCAGGATAACAAAGGATGATGTGATGCAGATCGTTGAGCTTAGATCCACACATGAAGAAGCCGATACGAGGATGATGATCCACACAAAACATTCAGCTGCAAACTATCGCACGGTTGTGGTGATTTCTGAAGACACTGACGTCTTCGTAATCCTCCTCTCCCTCCACTTGCAAATAGATACAAGGATCCTATTGAGAAGAGGAAAAAAGAATGCAATGAGACTGATAGATATATCAAGGCTAGGGACAATACTCGGCAAAGATGTATGCACTGCATTGATTGGTGCCCATGCATATACAGGTTGCGATTCCATCAGCTCCTTCGCTGGGCAGGGCAAGGTCAAAGCTGTCAATTTGTTCTGCAAAAACCAGGAGTACAGAGAACTGTTCACAGCCTTTGGAATGTTCCGATCAAGAAAAGGTGATATTTCATCTGGACAGCTCCACCCATGCAAAGATGCATTAAGACAGCACACAAATCGTGCTAATTACCAAGCTGGCATCTGGAGAAGAAGTCTACAGAGCTCACCCAAGATACCAAGCCCAACTGATGGACATGGGTGGAATGTAGTAGAAGGACAACTATCAATATGCTGGCTCACAGGAGCACCAGCTCCAGATGTTGTTCTTGAATTGATGTCCTGTAAATGCCCTAGATGTTGCGATAAAGACTGTCCTTGTGTAGCAAATGGATTCCACTGCACCCATGCGTGCAGATTACTGAACTGTGCTAATATGTAAGAAGAGGATGAGGACCAATCAAACAATATGGATGATAGTGGCAGCGACAGTGACGACGATTAAAAAATCAGGTTCAACAGTAAGAGCATATAGATATATGCTGAGTTTACATAGCAAAATGAACAACCTTTAGACAGGTCTACCATTCGAGTAAGTAGAATATTTGTAATGTAGGTCCAGATTGTGGCATGGTTAATTGAAAACTGCTTAGAGACAAGTCCAGAGCATTTGTAACAGCACCAATAATGTGTTATCACGTTTATTGATTTTCAGCCTTAAGGCACATTTTTTATTAAAGGTCAAGGTCAATTCCGCTACTTTTTGCACTGGAAACAGTCTATGGTAATTAAACACAAAGGCAAATGCATAATAACACAACTTATTATGCTTGTGTACCTATAATAAACATGGTTATTCAATTGCTAAGGGGACATATCGTGGATTGCTGGAGATGTAGTATTACCCCTACCCCAAACTGGTGAAAAAGGCTATTATAGTATGATGTTAAATATGTGTCTATGGAATCAAATAAAGTTGAAATCTATCCTAATATAACAATTGGTTATGGATGCCTAATAAACCGCACCTATTTGATCCAACATATAATGTGACCAATATCAATCCTGGCATGAATTGGCGTACAACTTATTAACATATATCATGAAAAAAAGTGAAAAATGTGACTTTAAAAAAAAGAAATCTATAATTGTTTAACAGATAATAATAACCAAATATGAATAATCATATATTGCCGGATGCAGAATGTTATTAGCAACATTTTAAGCCATTTTGCATGTTGATAGGTCATTCTGGTGAGAAGTTATGCAAGTTTTCTTGATTTTCTCCATTTCCATGAAATAACGCTGGCCATCTTTAAAGATGGCCGCCAAAAGGGCATTTGGCAAAGTGACCCGGAAGTCCATCAACTGATTTTGGACACTTCAGATATCAGACTAACCAAAACTCATAGTAGGAACTGTTCACCAAATTGGTAATGAAATTCGGTCTGTCACATGGACTATAACAGTCCTCACTGCATGACCACTATAATTATGATAGGTCATATATAAACAGGCCGAATCTGTTAACAGGCTAGTATGCCTAAATACATAAACAGAAGAGGACAAGTATAAGTAAGTGAGGAAGACGCGGCATTAATTGTTGGCAACAAGTTTAACGGAATGAAAACTACAACAATGAATGTAGTCAAGTTATAATCTGAATTCCTAAATGACAAAGTCATCAGCAAACATTTAATTTGATTCGGACAAACAAATAGCTGCAGGTTACCTTATTCCCGCATCTTTAAAAATAGATTGGTTTAGGTTAGAGAATTTAAATAATCAGTGATAATCTGCAGCAAAAAATGAGGAAACACCGATGGTGAATTTCCGCGAAAACGCGGATTTCCCCCCATAGGATTAGCACTGTCAGCGAATTGCGGGAAAAATACCGGAAGTCAGGTTTCAACTGTCCTTGTGACTGTATTATCGTCCATACCTAACTCTTGTTTGGGTTTTATATTCTAGCAACATCTAAGGTCGTATAAGAACGGGATTTGAAGTAACATTTGTTGTCATATATAACCCGATTCCTTGTCATTTTGTTTAATGTTAATCAGTAAATAATCAAAAATCGCGGAAATCCGCCAATTAGCGGAGATCTTTCATCCCTGAATGCAAAGAAGTTAATCCAGGGATGAAGCTAGATAAAAGATTGACCTTTGACCCTACTAATTAGAGCTACTGCAGTACTAGGTGAATCTTTTATCTAGGATAAAGCTAGCCATTGAAAAGAAGTCGATTTTTAATTTTTTAAATGACCAAAAGATAAAATTTAGTAGATTAAGGGAGTAGGTATTTTGGGGATCAAGTTTTAAACTAAAACTACAACAAGATATAGATAGCTAAAATAAACACAACATACAATATATTTTACCCATCAATGCGAATGCATGTTAGGTTTGTTTAGTAGCATAGCAACATAATGATAAGAAAAGCCGTCAATTAATGGGTTAAGTCCAATAAACCACCTGAATATTACGCATTGATGGAAGCGAAAGCGAAACACCGAAAAAGCAAGCGCGCTTTAACTAACCAACAAACTTAGCCAGAAAATCCCGTTAGCAAACAACAAACATTGGTTGGTTGTTGGAGTTTTACATCCTTGCAACATCTAAGGTCATATCAGGACAGATACCGACTTGTGACAGTGCACACTCATGCCGACTTCATAGTGCTGCCCCACTAGGAAATCAGTTTGCTGCCACCATGACCCGATATCCCACTCAGTTACATTATCCTGACACTAAGCTAAGCAGTCCTTGCCCTATCCTATTAATGCCGAGTGCCAGGCTAGGTAGCAACAAGTATACATTTGATAAGTCTCGGCTGGGATTCGAACTCCCAACCTTCCACATTAATCAACTCAGGATCCATATTAACAGGACACACTAACAACAAATTTAGATTTTTTTTAGGAATTGGATCTTGAGATCTTGCCAAATATGATAACACAAATATATTCATATTTTTCATGAATCATATTTGAGACTGTCTCAAAAGGGGCTAAGCAATATGGGACAAAACTTTGTCCATAGTAACGATCAACATACTATCTACTTATGTATTTGCTCAGGATAAACTGATTTGTTTTTTACATGGTGTTTCATAATCCCAATAGAATACATATTGATTTGAAGCAAATGTCCTTGTGTTTTCACTGTGCTGTTTTGTGTCAATCGTTACAATGGACAAAAAAACGAAGAGTTAGCACCTTTTGAGAGAGGCTCATTTAGTTTGTCTTTTTAAAATAATTTAAAATATATATTTTGAGTTCCTACAAGAACAGTTATTTAATTTCTCTAGGTTTTTTTTATTAGTTAAATCAATATTTTGAGTTCATACAAGATGCCATGCAAGCTGTTTTAAGTAGGTTAATTGCGTTGTTTGTTGGAGTTTAACATCCTGGCAACATCTAAGGTCATATCAGGACGGGGGTTCAATTGTGTAATACTATTAAGTTTCTGATTATAGTAAAACAACTAACGTATTTGAATTGTCGATGCTGTGAGGAAAGCGTGAATTAGCATCTACTCGCAAATTTTACTTTTCCCTCCATTTAAGTTGATTGTTGATATTAGTGTTGTCGCAATGGAGAGTAGCGATAACAATATCATAACTACCACAGCGAAAGACAGGCAGAAGGCCCAAAGACGATAAACGTAAGAGTAAAGACTAGAGGTTAGTAATCTGTGACAAACAGTCATGTAGAAACATTTAGTTTGATACCGGAAGATTTTATGCCATTAGTCATGCCATATATGCCATGTCATATATGCCATGTGATAAAAATCAATAAAATTTCTCTTTTTTTGTTGTTAAAAAAACCAACAAATTTGCAATACCGAGTATTCTGAGATACTGATGCTGGGACCCAGCAGGCCACTAATCAGGCTGCGGGTACTATGATATACGAGGGTCGGGTGGGAGCACAGTGCGTCGCTCCAGAAAACTGGTGCAGTGTATATATACCAGACACAGGACTGAATGAGATACAGACGCTGGGACCCAGCAGGCCACTAATCAGGCTGCAGGCCCTCGTAGGGTCAGGTGGAAGCACACTGCATTGATCCAGAAAAACTAGCGCAGTGTATATACCACACACAGTGGTAGCCGTGTCAGAGTTATACCGACGCTGGGACCCAGCAGGCCACTAATCAGGATGCAGGCCCTCGTAGGGTCAGGTGGAAGGACACTGCATTGATCCAGAAAAACTAGTGCAGTGTACATACCACACACAGTGGTAGCCGTGTCTGACATACACCGAGGCTGGGACCCAGCAGGCCACTAATCAGGATGCCCCCCTCCCCCAAACAAAATATGTAAGCTACACCAAACAAATTAAATATAAATAAATGCGCAAAGAAATGTGCATGAAAAAAATTGATTAAAAAAACAACTCCCCTCAACAACAAAATGATAACATTAGGTCACACCAAAAGAATTGATTAAAATGAATATGTAAAAGAATGTGCATGAAAAAAAGTTCATAAAAAGTCCCCCCAGTAAAATGATAATAACATTAGGCCCCAGTAAAATAATAATATTAGACTACACCCAAAAAGATATTTAAAATAAATGTGATAACAAAAATCTAAGAAAATAATGTGGCATAGTGGAGACAAAAATCACATGGCTTCTACCATTTGTACGAAGGTAAAATTTGTTCTAGGAAAAATATAAAAAAGAATGTGAAGAATTGTAGGTTTGTGAGTATGGATGTTAGAGAGGGTTCTAAGTGACACAACAGACACCAACTATTCTTACACATGACCACACATCATCACGACACACACCCGTATGTTGGATTCACACAGACGCGCTGCCTTCATCATCTCATTTCGAATGCGTCAGAAAGCTACAAACATGCAGGAACGGGTCGATGCTTTAATGACACTATTCCCCGCTAATATCATTGCTGCTGGAAATGAATGAAATTTTTCATCTTAAATTTTCCTATTTTTGTTTACATTTTCTTACGAGTTGGGGGAAGCTGAGCGTAAATTCATTCATTCCACACAGCGAGTTAAATTCAATCACTAGAATGCGATGTCGTGAAGATTGTGCGAATGTGTGAATAGTACCTTTGTGAGTATACACACCTTGATCGGGTCTAACTTAGACTACATTTTTTTTAACGAGGAAAAAAAAAAACACAGAACGACTACAAGTTAATGCAAGATTAGTATAAGCAATCAAAATGGCGGATGGTCTGTCAGTACTGCCACAAAGCAATAAACGCTAAATTAATTACCTCATTAAATATTCACATAAATTTAGTACGCGAGTCACCTTTCGACAAGGTCCTAATTCTGCGGACTGTCCACCACATTGGGACAGGCAACTGCCTACATATTTAACAACGCTAATTGAATTAGTCAGTTAATTATTATTACGCTGGCCTTCTATATTTCTGTTAGAATTATTTCTTAGCAACTAGACCTGTACTGGATGCCTCAGCAAAACTATTTTCACATCATCTAATTTTTGCGACTTTTCACTAGATTGCTTTGTCTTCAAACATATATTCTATTTTTTAAATATATATATATTTTTTTTCAGCAGTAGAGCGAGTGGCGGTTAGTGTGCACGGGTGGTGGCGCCACCATTGGAGCTGGGGTTGGGGAGGCTGGAGCAGTAGATGACTAGGACAGACTCCATCAGTCATTGAAACTGAGTGAGTGATGGGGGAAAGGAGGGATATTCTGGGTTATTATACTCGTATAATTCTTAGACATCATATATATGTGCATGTGTGTATTCATACATACATTAATATACATATATAGATGTCCATATATGTATGTAAATGTGTATATATATGGGTGTATACACCGACATACATATATACATACATATCCACGTATGTACATGCATATATATACACACACATATACACACATATATATAATTCCAAAATTGGATACTGGAACACACTTTGCCCGTTGTTCAAATATTTTTTTTTACATTTTTAATTAATTAAAAGTCGCAAAAATTAAATACACCATATGAAAATGACTGCACTAGTAAAGTGTAAGTTGGCGAAGTTGACGGCATTTATTGCGGTTTTAGTCAACAAGGATTAGGACATAAATGCTAGGTGAATGGAATGAAACATTTTATGATGTAACTGTGAAGGAATAGGGAACAGCATAGGAATAGGGAAATGGGGATATGGACAGAACGGTGGTAAGAGAATAGGGTAGAATGGGAATAGGGATATAATGGGAATAGGGAACAGCTAGGAATAGGGAAATAGGGGTATGGACAGAACGGTGGTAAGAGAATAGGGTAGAACAGGAATAGGGATATAATGGGAAAAGGGAACCGCATAGGAATAGGGAAATAGGGGTATGGACAGAACGGTGGTAAGAGAATAGGGTAGAACAGGAATAGGGATATAATGGGAATAGGGAACCGCATAGGAATAGGGAAATAGGGGTATGGAGAGAATGGTGGTAAGAGAATAGGGTAGAATGGGAATAGGGATATAATGGGAATAGGGAACAGCTAGGAATAGGGAAATAGGGATATGGACAGAACGGTGGTAAGAGAATAGGGTAGAATGGGAATAGGGATATAATGGGAATATGGAACAGCATAGGAATAGGGAAACAGGGGTATGGACAGAACGGTGGTAAGAGAATAGGGTAGAATGGGAATAGGGATATAATGGGAATATGGAACAGCATAGGAATAGGGAAACAGGGATATGGACAGAACGGTGGTAAGAGAATAGGGTAGAATGGGAATAGGGATATAATGGGAATATGGAACAGCATAGGAATAGGGAAACAGGGATATGGACAGAACGGTGGTAAGAGAATAGGGTAGAATGGGAATAGGGATATAATGGGAATAGGGAACAGCATAGGAATAGGAAAACAGGGATATGGACAGAACGGTGGTAAGAGAATAGGGTAGAATCACCGGGAATAGGGATATGATGCAGGGAAGAAAGTGGTCTCCAACAGAAAATGCGGAAATCAAGCCGAGATTATTACACCGACGGTGAAGTTCCGCGAAAACGTAGATTTCCCCCCATAGGATTAGCACTGTCAGGGAATCGCAGAAAAATGCCGCAAGTCAGGTTTCCACTATCGTTGTTGTGCCTATATTATCACCCATATTTAGTCATTCTTTGTTGGGTTTTATGTTCTAGTAACATCTCATGTCATATAAGAACGGGATTTGAACCGACCAATTTGGTCATGTACATCTTGATTCCTTAGCGTCTTGTTTAACATTAATGGGTTAATATAAAAAATCGCGGAAATCCGCGAAATCGCGGAGAACTTTCATTCCTGAATTTTAATGAGAATAGGAACAGAATGGCAGGAGGGCAATAGGGATAGAACGGGGAATGGGGATAGAATGGGGAATGGGGACAGAACAGGGAATGGGGACGGAATGGGGACAGAACGGGGAATGGGGAGAGAACGATGAATGGGGACAGAACGGGGAATGGGGACAGAACGGGGAATGGGGACAGAACAGGGAATGGGGACAGAACGGGGAATGGGGACAGAACGGGGAATGGGGACAGAACAGGGAATGGGGACAGAACAGGAATGGGATAGAACAGGGAATGGGGACAGAACGGGGAATGGGGACAGAACGATGAATGGGGACAGAACGGGGAATGGGGACAGAACGGGGAATGGGGACAGAACGGGAATGGGGACAGAACAGGGAATGGGGATAGAACGGGGAATGGGGACAGAATGGGGAATGGGGACAGAACGGGGAATGGGGATAAAACGGGGAATTGGGACAGAACGGGGAATGTGGACAGAACGGGGAATGGGGATAAAACGGGGAATTTGGACAGAACAGGGAATGGGGACAGAACAGGGAATGGGGACAGAACAGGGAATGGGGACAGAACAGGGAATGGGCATAGAACAGGGAATGGGCATAGAACAGATGTAGAAGAATGGGGACAGAACAGATGTAGAAGAATGGGGATAGAACAGATGTAGAAGACTGGGGACAGAACACTAGTAAAGGAAGGCACAGAAGTTAAAACGTTAATACAGGATGCCTGGTTGTAACTAGTACCGCCTTGTCCACAAAACATGTGACATGATATTACACAAATTTACTGTCCATTGAACCCCAAATCTATCTTAGCCTTCAAAATACAGACCGAGACTCGACAATCTATAAATAGACACCTAAATATTGCTTACATTTAACATTCATGTCTAGAGATGAAATAAATTGTTAATTACAATGTTCTGCCCCCTCCCCCCCCCCCCCCCAATCATGTCACATTTTGAGGATATAGGACTGTAAATAGTTGATGAAGCCTAAAAAGGGAAGGCAACTAACTGTTAGTACTACTGCTCTCTAGCTGAGTGTAGATATTCTAGTCTGTTCTCCCTACATATACACTTCAGGATAGTCATTATCCTGGAGCTGACAGGATACTGAGAACACTCTAAAGGCCATCTTTCATGAACCACCTGGGCCGCGTTCAGGGTACGCCGCAGAGTCGACTCTGAGACGGTTCTGCGGCGTCTTTTGCGTCCAACGTGTGCCTCGGAGTTGACTCCGAGATGTTGGGCTTTTTGGGTAGGAGGTGAAAACGCCTCCAAAATGGCCGTGGGTTTCAGCCAATCAGAGCTGTTCTTTCAATTGCAAATGGCTGCAGGCAGTGCCTGCTATGGGGGTCGCCATTTTCGAGGCACCCAAATGCTAAAATACCTTTCAGAGTAGCGCAGCATTTGGAAGGCCTCTGAGAGGTGTGCAGCTGAACACGGCCCTGATTGGCTGGCTGAAATCAGCCAATCAGACACGACAAAGACAGCCTTTCAACCTGCTACTCAAACCAACTCAGCAGTATCATCACAGTGGAGTGACGTCACTGTGACGTCACGATGACGTACCTTGAGCTCGTCGATGTCCTGTTTGACCTTGGCTGGTGCGGCTGTGGTGTAGCGTTTAAGTTTGGTCTCGCTGTCGTCCAACCAATCACAGAGCCCCTTCCACGCGTCGTAGAACTGTGGGCGGAAACAGGCACTGTTTTATGTGGTCTCCGTAAAATAACCCCACAGAAATCAAGGCGCCACCTAGCAGGTTCCAGCAGAATCAAGCCATGGTGGCAAGAAAATGCAGAAATCAAGGTGAGATCTTGGCACCAAGTAACGGGTTCCGGACGAAACCATGGCGCCACCTAGCAGGTTCAAGCAGAATCAAGCCATGATGCAAAAAAAACGCAGAAATCAAGCTGAGATCCTGGCGCCACCTTGCGGGTTCTAACAGAACCAAGCCATGGTGGTAAAAAAACAACCTGTGGAAATCAAGCCGAGACTGTGGCACCATCTAACGGGTTCCGACAGAATCAAGCCATAGGGGGAAACAGGCCCTGTTTTAATTACAGGGACAAAAGTCCTGCCACATTGTTTGGATGGCAATCTGTATTTTTCACCTAAAATCCTGTATGAATCTGTATGAATCTATACCACATAATAATTCATATACATATGTCCTGCATATTTTTAGGCGGTCTCCGCCAAAAAAACACAAAAATCAAGCCAAGACCCTGGCGCCACCTAGCGGGTTGAACCGATATCCCACTCAGTCACATTATCCTGACAACAAGCAAATCCATCCTACCTATCCTATTAACACCAAGCGCCAAACTAGGTGGCGACAAGTATAAATTTCGTAAGTCATCAATTTGACTCGACCGGGATTAATTCAAACGCCCGACCTTCCTTCCGCATGGGAAGCCAGCGCGATTCGGCCACCGCGTCCCCCCTGACCCCCCCGCGATAGCGCAGTGGTTGCGGTGAGTGCGTACCCGCTTGTCCTCCTTGTGCGCCTGTTGCAGCAGCCGCCCCTTTTCGTCTGCCCTGCGAACCAGCTTCTTCCACCGCAGCTTGATGGAGATGAGCAGGTTCTTGATGTAGACGGTGTCCTGCTTGCGACCGAAGTACTTGAGGTAGGTGCCTGTCCGGTCCAGGTTCTGCATCACCTCGCGGTGACCCTCGATGTCCAGTTTGAACTCCTGGGGGATTAAATAAAAAAATAACTTTAAAATGATAAAATTAAAAGAGAAAATCTTTTAACTTTAATATTTTTTAAATAAAAAAATATTAACTTAAAAAAAATTAAATGGTTTTCTTAAACTTGTATAGCCCGCTTTTCAATACAATATACAATGTCCTTGACTTAGGCTTCACTGCCTCAAAGTAAATACATTGTCCTTGATGTAAATGGGAAATATTGCGGCTAGAGTAGTAGGATGCTAACCATTACACCACCTATGCTCCCTGATATCACCACACTACCCACACCTACCTGTCTATGTGGTTATTTGCCTGAGAGATCAGTGCAGACTACTACACCAACCATTACACCACCTAGGCTCCCTGATGTCACCACACTACCCACACCTACCTGTCTATGTGGCTCCTTGCCTGAGAGGTCAGTGCAGACAACAACACTAACCATTACACCACCTAGGCTCCCTGATATCATCACACTACCCACTGCTACCTGTCTATGTGGCTCCTTGCCTGGGAGGTCAGTGCAGACTGCTACACTAACCATTACACCACCTAGGCTCCCTGATATCACCACACTACCCACGCCTACCTGTCTATGTGGCTCCTTGCCTGAGAGGTCAGTGCAGACTACTACACTAACCATTACACCACCTAGGCTCCCTGATATCACCACACTACCCACGCCTACCTGTCTATGTGGCTCCTTGCCTGAGAGGTCAGTGCAGACTACTACACTAACCATTACACCACCTAGGCTCCCTGATGTCACCACACTACCCACGCCTACCTGTCTATGTGGCTCCTTGCCTGAGAGGTCAGTGCAGACTACTACAGAAACCATTACACCACCTAGGCTCCCTGATATCACCACCCTACCCACACCTACCTGTCTATGTGGTTACTTGCCTGAGAGGTCAGTGCAGACTACTACACTAACCATTACACCACCTAGGCTCCCTGATGTCACCACCCTACCCACGCCTACCTGTCTATGTGGCTCCTTCCCTGAGAGATCAGTGCAGACTACTACACTAACCATTACACCACTTAGGCTCCCTGATGTCACCACCCTACCCACACCTACCTGTCTATGTGGTTACTTGCCTGAGAGGTCAGTGCAGACTACTACACTAACCATTACACCACCTAGGCTCCCTGATGTCACCACCCTACCCACGCCTACCTGTCTATGTGGCTCCTTCCCTGAGAGATCAGTGCAGACTACTACACTAACCATTACACCACTTAGGCTCCCTGATGTCACCACACTACCCACGCCTACCTGTCTATGTGGCTCCTTCCCTGAGAGGTCAGTGCAGACTACTACACCAACCATTACACCACCTAGGCTCCCTGATGTCACCACCCTACCCACGCCTACCTGTCTATGTGGCTCCTTCCCTGAGAGGTCAGTGCAGACTACTACACTAACCATTACACCACCTAGGCTCCCTGATGTCACCACCCTACCCACGCCTACCTGTCTATGCGGCTCCTTCCCTGAGAGGTCAGTGCAGACTACTACACTAACCATTACACCACCTAGGCTCCCTGATGTCACCACCCTACCCACACCCACCTGTCTATGTGGCTCCTTGCCTGAGAGGTCAGTGCAGACTACCACACTAACCATTACACCACCTAGGCTCCCTGATGCAATCGCACAATTCTTGGCGTCCCAGGGCTAGCATCCTAACCAATTGACAACATAGATAGATGGGTGGTTATTGGAGTTTTACGTCCTGGCAACATCTAAGGTCAAAATTAGGATGCGATAAGATATTGTGTTTGTTTGTTGTTTTATGCCCTAGCAACATCTAAGGTCGTATCAGGAGGGGTACCGACTTGTGACAGCGCACACTCATCACAACTTTATAGTGCTGCCCCACTGGAAGACCAGGCCACCAGCACTATGATCTGATATTCCCCTCAGTCACATTATCCTGACACTGAGCCAAGCAGTCCTTTCCCAATGCTATTAATGCCGAGCGCCTGGCTAGGAAGTGACAAGTATCAATTTTGAAGTCATTGGTTTGACTCGACCAGGGTTTGAACCGACGATCCCACGATCTACCAACACGGGAGATGGACGTGATAAGAAGACAGTACCTTGTGATCGTGGATCTGTGCCAGAATGCGCTCCACCAGTTTGCTTGGGTGTTTGAAGGTTCCCAGGATTTTCTCCGCATTGCTCAGCCAGTCCGTGTGGATCTTGAGCATCGCGTGGAAGTCGCGCACATTCGCCAAGTGCTCCTCCATCTTCCGCTGCAATCAGAACAAGCGGAAAGGTTGGTTGTCTGCATGTCTCACCAAAGGTAAAGCTTGTTTTATTTAACGACACCTCTAGAGGACATTGATTTTTGTATCATCGGCTATTGGACGTCAAACATATGGTCATGTTGACATATTTCTTTGGAGGAAACCCGCTGTCGCCACATAGGCTACTCTTTCCGATAAGCAGCAAGGGGTCTTGTATATGCACTTTCCCACAGACAGGACAGCACCACACCAGCCTTTGATGAACCAGTTGTGGACCACTGATTGGAACGGAAAATAGCCGAAACTGCAAATGTGTCCCCTGAGCAGGATCGATCGGATGACCGGCACCTTCACAGATGGACACTCTACCGCTTGAGCTACGTCACGCTCCCTGTGTGTCTCACTAGGGGGAGCGAGTAATAATAAGTAGGTCATGGGATTTCCTCCTCCCCAGCGTCTAAATAGGTTGGTTGTTTTTTTTTAGTTTTACGTCCTGGCAACATCAAGGATCATATCAGGATGGGTAGCGACTTGTGACAGTGCACACTCATGGTGACTTTATAGTGCTGCCCCACTGGAAGATCAGGCCTACCGCTGGCACCATGACCTGATATCCCACTCAGTTACATTATCCTGACACTGAGCTAACCAGTCCTTGTCCTATCCTATTAATGCAGAGTGCCAGGCTAGGAAGCAACAAGTATACATTTTGTAAGTCATTGGTTTGACTCGACCGGGAATTGAACTCCCGATCTCCCGCACGGGAGGCCTGCGCTCTACCGATTGGGCCATGCACCCGGTGACAAGCGGCAAGTTACATAGATATCCCTGCAAACAGGCTTGTCTCATTGGGATCTTGGCACATCGAAGTATTTTTGTCGCTGTTGTTCAAGTGTTTTTATTCATCTGAATAACATGTTGTCAGTGTTGATACGCTGGTCTTCCAGCCCTAATCACAATTGCCACGACACAGTAAACAAATCTACAACATAGAGAGACAAGTACAAGACGATAAGCAAAGCATCGATATGAATGACGGGTAAAGAATGAGATAAGAGCAAAACGAAGCATACGGGGGGTTGGAGTGGGGGTGGGGGGCTATGTTAGACTAGTATGGTAAGGGTTAGTACGGGGGGCATACATGATTATCAGTTTGAACTGATCTTATGGTAATCTTAGGTGGGGGCTATTGAGTGAGAAAGTAGGTTAATATCGTCTAATCGTGTATCTCAGTAGGATCCAACTAGAAGCATTTCCCGGCTCCCCCAGTTAGTAGGCGGGGTTTTGAACTAGTCGCTACTGGTTGGGTGTCGGACTTTGCAGTGCATGGTTGGGGGGGGGGGGGGGGGGTGGGGGGGGGGGGGGGAGGAGATGGGGATAAGGAAAGGAATGGCAACACTGACCACAGTGTGACATTGTTCTGTCTTGCCTTAAAGGTGCATAGTTCGATGAAAGCATCAAATTTTCAAAAGCAAGACCATTATCTAGATTTTATCCTACATATCTCACTTAGATACTGTGCATTTGATGCTACCGAGAAGGGCGAAGTAAGACAATTTAACAGAACAAGTCACCACTGAAGCCTATGGGGTCAGAGTTTTGGCAAGCATGCCAAAATTAAAGTTGCATAGTCCGATGGTTTTGAATTTCTGTATTTTTTCTGAGATAAATATATTAGATTGATCACTAGTATATACTTTACATTAGTTCAAAGTTACTTTTATTTTAAATGGTAAACTTTTTCGATATTTTGAGTGCAAACATGGAAAATTAGTTTTGGCAAGCTTGCCAAAACTCTGACAACATAGACTTCTGCAGTAACAGGTTCTGTTAAATTGACTCAGTATTGCCTTCTACGCAGAAACAAATGCTTAATAAGCGCATCAGTATCTAAGTTAGATATGTCAAATCAAATCTAGATAATTGATTTGGTTTTGAAAATTTGATATTTCATCGGACTATGCAGCTTTAATTTATCATGTTTTCACTTCAGTCATCATTTTAAAGCAAAGTTACTTCAAACTAAAGTAAAATGGATTATAGCGATCAACCTAATATAATTATCTCAGAAAATGACAGAAACTCAAAACCATCGGACTATGCAACTTTAACGGAAGTTATTATTGCGTATTGCGCATGCGCTACTTTGATAGAGAGGCGCACGCCTTCCGCCCGGTTGGATGGCACTAGTTATTGTCGTCACTTGTTCATTCACATCATGGAGACCAACGAGATAAGCATCGCTTTTCTGGGATCCTTTCTGTCTGTAAGGAATCTGTATGCATTTATTGTATCACCTCGGTTTATTGTAAACATACCTTGCAGAGAGTTAACATAAAAGAATTGAATTGACTAAAGTAATTTTGACTAAATTGAGAGTTCAAATACGCTGAAAACCGTATGGTTTGCTCACCTACGGCAGTAGTTGTAATTTTACGTGTAAAACCGTAGTCTTTACGGCCAAAACGTAGTACTTGACACGTATGTAATCATCATCATTATCATCATTATTTAATTTATTTCACTGAGGTTAGTTCCTTAAAACGGCACAAGGAGGAATAATGGCGCCACTAGTCGACACCATATCACAGACCCAAGGAGTGTCTTTTCTTATACAACCATGAAGATTCTCTTGGCACCAGGTGTTGCGGTTTCCCAGGGACACCAGTTTGCCAAGGACACATTGCTTCTGCGCATGCGTCAAAATCGAAGAGCATCGTCACTAACCTTATAAATTTAATATGTTTTTGGTAAAGATGTTTTCTATATGTGTACCAAACGATTTGTTTCTAGGTGGTGTCGTTTTAGAGATATTTAACTTTTCCTGTATTTTCTGTATGAAGATTGCTCACGGCCATTGACAATGCCTTGAGTTGGACGGTACGCGCAGTGAAAAACATTAGTTTTATTCAAAATTAATAGAAATCAAGAACCCCAACCATATAAATTTAATATAATCTTAATGGTAAAGATGTTTTCTATATGTGTACGAAGCGATTTGTTTCTAGGTGGTGTAATTTTAGAGCTATTTGATTTTTTCTGTATGAAGATTTGCTCACGGCCGTTGACAATGCATTTGAATGGAAGTGTCCCTGGCAAACTGGTGTCCCTCGGAAACCGCAACACCGGCAAGCACATGCAAGAAGGGACAAGACATAGACTTAGAGAACAAGGGGAGAGCGCTTAGGTGACGTCACCACACAAGCAGCATTTCAGGAAAGACATAAAAATAATTAAAAATTAAAATAAATTGATTACAGATCGTTGTTGTTGAAAATTTTTGTTGATGATGTTTGAAGTCAGCGGTTAAGTGTGGTGAGGCGTTGCAGCGTCGAATGAGCGACACAGGTTAGCGGCGTAGGGAAGTGGCATTGGACAATTTCATGTGACGGCGCACTGCGTAGTGCACAATCAATGCGTGCCAATCGAAACAAATTTGTAATTATTTACCATATTCAACTCTTGTTGCTGCACTTTCCAAAAGCGAGCGGTCAATTGGGACTGACGTTAAATTTGACAAACTCGAGCCCTTGTTCTAGCATTTTCTAAAAATAGAATCAGGTTCGGCACCTAATGGAGAATGGTATAAAATATTGGCTTCCTTGAGAATGTAATGCGCAGATTGCTGGCTGCGATTCAGCCTTTCACGCCCGACCCGCAGGGTTGCCAACATTGGAAAATGAAAAACCGGAGGATCTTAAAGTTGCATAGTCCGATGGTTTTGAATTTCTGTATTTGTTCTGAGATAAATATATTAATATATTAGATCGATCACTAGTATCTACTTTACATTAGTTCAAAGTTACTTTTATTTTGAGTGCAAACATGGAAAATTAGTTTTGGCAAGCTTGCCAAAACTCGGACACCATAGACTTCTGCAGTAACAGGTTCTGTTAAATTGACTCAGTATTGCCTTCTACGCAGAAACAAATGCTTAATAAGTGCATCAGTATCTAAGTTAGATATGTAAAATCAAATCTACATAATTGGTTTGGTTTTGAAAATTTGATATTTCATCGGACTACGCAACTTTAAGGGATGTTATATTGGGGGGTTTGGGGGAATACCCTCAGAAAAATGTTAAAATCTTAGATGCTCTGTGGTGCATTTTGGACACTATAATCCGTAAGATTGATATAATATTACTATGTTAATGGTATTGCAGGGTTGTCAACATTGGAAAATGAAAAACCAACGATCGGCATAAGGTGATGATGGCGACATAAAATATTGTACACCTTACGGCGAAATCGTAAGGTTGGCAACCCTGGACACGTCTTAAAAACTGAACAGCCCAATGACCACCGCGACAGCGAGAACCCATATCACCCAACACCAGGGCAGGCGGGTAATGTGGATGGATGCGAAGAAATAAGAAAATCGAGAACATAACAAATAAACAAACATTAAACCCATCTTACAAATGCCACAGAGGAGAAAGATTCAAACCAAGTGAGAGCGATCTGTAAATTGCATAATCGTGAGGAGGAGGAGGTGGTGGTGGTGTGTGTGTGTGTGTGTGTGCCAGCCAATGGCAGTGTCCCAATTCTACTACATTGGTGACGTCACCACGTGACGTCACAGCCAGGTGGCACTGCGATGCGCCTGCGCATGTCAGACGCCAAGGTCGTAATCGATTATTCATCTCGGATCATCCTGACCATTTCTTTGCACATGCGCAGATCATACAAACTCGGGTTGCATAAACGAATGCGCTCAGGGCAGGAAAAAGTGTGGCTTAATCAAAACCTTTCGTTAAAAAAAAACCACCCCAATATAACTACAGCAAAATGGGATTTAAAGTATTCCATGATTGCATAATTTACTTATATGTCCATTTCATTAAAGTTGCATAGTTCGATGGTTTCGAGTTTTTGTAAGTTTTCTGAGATTAATATATTGATTTGATTGTTATAAGCCGTGTTCACACACGGGCGTTATGTCGCCTCAACTAGTTTGCCTTGTCTAGTTCGGCTCACATTCGCCGTGTGGACGCTACGCTAAGGTGGATTAGGGCTGATTCGCCTCAACTAGTTCACCTCATGTAAACCGCGTCGCGAGGTATCTTATATGAACCGAACTAGCTTAAGTCGGCCCACCTTGCTTGTGTGGACGGACGGTAGCGGTTTACTTGAAGCGGATTAAGCACGTCACACTATATAATATAATTTGATCTATGAACCGGCTAGAGGTGTACAGATATTTTTTTCATGATTTATTTTTAGGTTTTCACTGGCCAACAGAAGTTTTGACAGTTCCAAAACAATACGATTCAGTCCATACATATCTAGGTCGAACCCACACTCTCTCGTGGCGATGTCGACTAACCAAAACTGGCGCTAGTTAGTATGGACTTGCTCATGCGCAGATATCGATTTCCGCCTTAAACCGCCCCGAATATACTGCATGTGTGGACACGACACTAGTTCGCCTCATCTAGTTCGGCCTAAAGTTGTGTGTGTGAACACGGCTATAATATACCTTACTTTAGTTTGAAGTAACTTTTATTTTAAATGGCCAACTTTTGAGATATTTGAAGTTCAAACACGTGAAATTAATTTAGGCAAGCGTGCCAAAACTCTGACACCATAGGCTTCTGCAGTGACAGGTCCTGTTAAATTGCCTCAGTATTCCCTTCTATGTGATGTCAAATGCTTGATAAGTGCATCAGTATCTAAGTTAGATAAGTAGAATCAAATCTAGATAATTGATTTGGTTTTGAAAATTTGATGTTTCATCGGACTATGCAGCTTTAATCTGGGTGGTCAGACTTTTATACAAAATAACTAAAAAATTAAAAACATGTGGGACTTATACTGGCCGTACAGGCTGACACTACAGGTACCAGCTCAAATGTGACGTCACCGCTCCTGATGCTCCCAGCCAAGACATGGCGCATTGGTGTCGGATCATTTTGCACACGACCCATGTATTTTTAGGTACACCTTTTTTTCCCTTTTTTTTTTGGTCCATTAGTTGTTTAAGCAGGGGAAATTTCAGTCATAGACGACTGGTCTTCCTCATTCCACTGCTTGTCGATAGAAAGCCCGAGCCTACACTTTTACCGACCCAAGGGATTTTTAACCTACACCACATAGACATGGTATGAGAGCAACCGGCCTTTGATGACGCTGTAAGTTATACACAGCGGTGCAAATCCAAATTGGCAGAGCTGGGGGCACGGGGAATCGAACCACCGACCCTCAGATTAGGAGTCTGACCTAGAAAAAAGTCAGACACTCTAACCACTCCGCCACAGAGAACGCCTTGCGGTGTTCTATTTGAAATTCTGATGACTGGGATGATCCGAATAGTGTGGACCGTCATAATCGATTACGGCCCTGCGCATGTCAGACGCCACGTGAACCGGTAGTGGGTGAACGCCTTACCCGGAAGCGACACGCAAACTTTCTCGTGTCGAACATTTGATCTCCGAGACGGACGAGGTGGTCGAGGAACTAGCGGAAATAGCAGACGCTGTAGCTTTTGTCAGCAACAGCGACAAAGTAAGGCGATAGAAATAAAAGTCCTTTTTAACTCAATGAGGAGCGGGAAGGTTGTAAAGAAATCAATGAAGGTTGAAAACAAATAAATATGTAAAGTTAAAACAATGAATGGAGGTTGAAAAAATAAAATAAAATAAATTTATGTAAAAATGGAAAAAAAGTTAAATGAAATAAATTAATGTTAAAATCAAATAAATTAATGCTAAAATCAAATTAATTAATTTTGAAAACAAATAAATGATGGCAAAACAGATAGTGGAAGCTTGGGGGGGGAATGAAGTTTAAAATGATGGAAAAACAAATACTTTAAGCTTGAAAGAAATGAAATCTAAAAACAAATAAATGATGTTTGAACAAAATCAATGAAATTTGAAAACAAAATTAATGAAATTTGAACAAAAATAAATTAAGAATGAAGACAAATAAATGAGCGCAAAAAGTAATGATTGAAGTTAAAAATATATATTAAAACAAATAAATGAAGGTTAAAATATAATGATGGTAAAACAAATAAAAGAAAATTGAAAACAATTAAATGAAGCTAAAAATAAATAAATCAAAGATTAAAATGAATATAAGAGTGCGGTGTACAAAGAGAGCTCATAATAAGGGGGGGGTTTACGTACTCGCTTGCGCTCCGCCTTTTCGCGAGTGTCAAACATCTTCTCGTTGAGTTTGCGCAGGTTGTCGCGCAGTTGTTTCGTGTTGGCTTCCTGACACCGCGACAGCATGTCTTCCCCGTTCAGCAGCAGTGCTTGCACCTCACCTTCCTTTCGCTCCATCAGCGAGAAGTCGCCCTGAAAGGCGAAGGAAGGCAAAGCCGCCATTATAAAGAAGGGACGCAAGCCAGCACCTGCCAAGAAGCTTTATGTGTCGTTCTCAGAAACTGTGTACCACTTTTGTGACATGGAAACCAAAAGTGAAAACATTCCAAATAATAGCAGAACAGATTTCAAATAATAGTAGAACAGATTTCAAATAATAGTAGAATCAATGTTAATATGAACATTTATATGTTGTGTATACTTCAAAGTTGACATTATTTATTTTTCACTTTTCGATTTGGATCTTATACAAATTGAGAAAGCCGTTAAAATGAATCGTACAGCATCCATTCATAACATCATTTTAACGCCTATTTCAAAGGCTTTTCAAGGCTGTTTTTGCTAGGAATTCAAGACTATTTTCATTTAGATTTTAGGGGGAAAAAACAATGGCGAATGGCGATTTTGGACTAATCTAGATCAGTGGGGACAGTTTAATGGAATTCAAGGCTTTTCAAGACTAATTACCTGAAATAGGTTAAATTCAAGGCTTTTCAAGGCTTGAAAAGGGGCAAATGAAAACTTGTCAAGACTTTCCCGGCCCTGGACGGACCCTGTACTATGCTACATTCGTCAATGCGGACTACCACACAACAATCGCTAGCTCATCGAGTACCCACCATGAACTTGTCAAACTGCTTCTTCGCAGTGTCCGGCAGGGCGCCCATGGGGCCCGAAGAGCGAAGGTTCATCTTGAACTCAGTCGACCAGCGGATGAGGTCCTCGACGTCACCCATGAAGGCCTTCACCTCTTTCAGGATGTCCTGTAGCTGGTTCTGCCGGTCCCTGGCCGTGATCTGGGAATAGTGAAGGCAAGGGAACCAGTCAGAGCAAGTAGTGAAGGCAAGGGAACCAGTCAGAGCAAGTAGTGAAGGCAAGGGAACCAGTCAGAGCAAGCAGTGAAGGCAAGGGAACCAGTCAGAGCAAGCAGTGAAGGCAAGGGAACCAGTCAGAGCAAGCAGTGAAGGCAAGGGAACCAGTCAGAGCAAGCAGTGAAGGCAAGGGAACCAGTCAGAGGAAGTAGTGAAAGCAAGGGAACCAGTCAGAGCAAGCAGTGAAGGCAAGGGAACCAGTCAGAGCAAGTAGTGAAGGCAAGGGAACCAGTCAGAGCAAGCAGTGAAGGCAAGGGAACCAGTCAGAGCAAGTAGTGAAGGCAAGGGAACCAGTCAGAGCAAGCAGTGAAGGCAAGGGAACCAGTCAGAGCAAGCAGTGAAGGCAAGGGAATCAGTCAGAGCAAGTAGTGAAGGCAAGGGAACCAGTCAGAGCAAGCAGTGACGGCAAGGGAACCAGTAAGAGCAAGTAGTGAGGGCAAGGGAACCAGTCAGAGCAAGCAGTGAAGGCAAGGGAACCAGTCAGAGCAAGTAGTGAAGGCAAGGGAACCAGTCAGAGCAAGCAGTGAAGGCAAGGGAACCAGTCACAACAAGCAATATCCCCACAAAACACAGACCCCCCACCCCGCCCAAATTTAAAAGAAAACACACAACAAAAAACAGAACCCCCACCTAAATTCTTTTTTTTTTACACCAACAAAAACGAAAGCCCCACCTTTTTGTTTGGGTTTTATGTCCCAGCAACAGGATGGGTACTGACTTGTGGTAGTTCAAGCACATTCATTGTAACTTCATAGTACTGCCCCACTGGGAGATCAGGCCACCGGCACCATGATCTGATATCCCACTCAGTCACATTATCCTGACACAGAGCAAACCAGTCCATACCCTATCCTATTAATGCTGAGCGCCAGGCTAGGTAGTGACAAATATCAATTTGGTAAGCCATCGATTTAACTCGGCCGCGATTCAAATTCTCGACCTTCCACACGGGAAGCCTGTGTTCTATCGATTCGCCCACCGTGTCCGGTGTATTTGCTCGTTGCACTTGTTTACCTGGACGTCATTGAAGAGTTCGTTCATCTCCTCCGCCTTGTCCTGTAACGCCACGTGTTTCCCTGAGCGGTCCGCCATGTCGGTCACCGCTTTGTTCAGCTTCTTTATCGTGTTCTCCTGGTTTTTCACATCCTTTTGTAATAACTGTGAGAGGAAACAAAAACAGGGGGGTCAACATCAATGGCGCATCTCCTTGTAAAATAACATAACTTCACATGTGAGATCTGATTCATGACATCTTCTTGTGAAATAATATAAGTACACATTTGAGATCTTCGGCATCTTTTTGCGAAATAAAATAAGTACACAGGTGAGATCTGATTTGAGGCATATCTCTTTGCAAAATAAAATAAAAACACATGAGATCTCATTTATAGCATATTTTTGTGAAATAAAATAAATATGTGAGATTTGATTTATGGAATCTTATTGTGAAATAAAGTAAAATACACATGTGAGATCAGATTTAAAATAAACTCACATATGAGATCTGATTCATGGCACCTCCTTGGGAAATAAAATAAATACACGTGAGATCTGATTTATGACATCTTGTAAAATTTCCCGATATTTAGACTTTTGAGCATGGTGTGAACTAGTCTATAGTAATTGCAATTGTGTATTAAAAGGTAAATGGTATATAAAGCCAGAGGCATTAAGGTAACTGTGGTGCTGGTGATCCTTTACTGAGTTAGATAGACATTGTGTAGTTATAGATAGTGTGAGAGGGGCACTACTGTTAGTGTGACAGGGCCTTAGCAGCTCAGCTCAGATCCACCCCCCCCAATTGTTATTTACGGATCACTGCACACCAGACACAACAGGGCACTGTAGCCATCAACAACCAAGGCTTGGATACAGGCAGGTTGGATGTTCATTGGTTGATTGAAGAATGTATAGTGCTGATCGGAGGAGCTGATCAGGTGTGACAGCCATCTTGGATTCATGAGACTATATAATAATAAACCTGAGGGTGTAAGCTCTCCTTCTGTGCACTTTCTACTCTACCTTTCTCTTGCCTGTAGTGATTTCATATTTAGCCTACCTACACAACCACAGCTGCCAGCAGTCGACTTTACAATCTGTTTGTGAAATAAAATAAACTCACACTGGCAACCTGAATTATGGCATCTCCTCGTGAAATAAAATAAATACACGTGAGATCTGATTTGGGGCATCTCCTTGAGAAATAAAGCACCTGATATGTACTTCTTTCATTCCAAACCCTCACCAGATGGAGCTGGTGAGGGTTTGGAATGAACCCTCCCCATGCCACACATACACACAACTTCTTAGTTACCGCCCTCACCAGTAGCTTCTTTAAGTTTGTCTCTATGAGTTTCGGGTCTCCGTAGATGTCCCCCCCCCCCACCCCCCACACACACGATGTCCCCCCCCACCCCACACACACACAACTTCTTAGTTACCGCCCTCACCTGTAGCTTCTTTAAGTTCGTCTCTATGAGTTCCGGGTCTCTGTAGATGTCCCCCTACACACAACTTCTTAGTTACCACCCTCACCTGTAGCTTCTTTAAGTGCGTCTCTATGAATTTCGGGTCTCCATAGATATCCCCCCCCATAGACACACAACTTCTTAGTTACCACCCTCCCCTGTAGGTTCTTTAAGTGTGTCTATGAGTTCCGGGTCTCTGTAGATGTCCCCCTACACACAACTTCTTAGTTACCGCTCTCATGTGTAGCTTCTTTAAGTGCGTCTCTACGAGTTTCGGGTCTCCGTAGATATCCCCCCCACACACACACAACTTCTTAGTTACCGCCCTCACCTGTAGCTTCTTTAAGTGTGTCTCTACGAGTTTCGGGTCTCCATAGATATCCCCCCAATACACACACAACTTCTTATTTACCGCCCTCACCTGTAACTTCTTTAAGTGCGTCTCTATGAGTTTCGGGTCTCCGTAGATGTCTTCCATAGATTGCAGGTCGCTCTCTGTCTGCTGCAGGAACCCGATGACGTCATCCATCGCCTGGTCTGCCTCTCCCAAGGTCACCAGCATGTCCTTCAGTTGATGCTGTAGACGGCAATAACAATTTTGCAGGCCTTCGTTAGCATTCAAACATAATTGTTTGTTTCTTTGATGTCGTGGCGACATCTAAGGTAAGTGTATTTGTACCAAGCCAGAATTTAAAATCCTACTTATGTACGACCAAGATCTTAGGTTTTCCTCCAGTACTTAAAATATGAAAACACAAAGCTGTCAGACAATTAATAATATATATTCTGAATAAAGTAACTTATATCATTACCATTCCAAAGAATTTATGACATTCAAGTTAAGTTTTGAACAAGAAACATAAGTAAAATATGATGGATTTATCCAAAAATAATGCAAAATTATCGAAAGTCCGACTTTATCTGACAAATATACATGAATATCCGATGAAAGTCGGGTAACGCGACTCTGTACAAACACCGGGTAATATCAGGACGGGTACCTACCCACTTATGACAGTGCGCACTATTTGTCACTTTATAGTGCTGCTCCACTGGGAGACCATGCTTAGTACCGGCATCATGAGCTGATATCCCACACACAAAGATTCTGAACACCTTACTTACTGACCACGCACTGCCCCTGAGCGCCGTCAACCTTGCCTTGTCCTGGCACTGAAAGCCAAAGCAGCCAGGCAAGTGGTAGCGCACTACGAAAAATAGGAAATTAGCCCTCTATTTTGTAATAGGAGCTTCACATTGGTGAGTCACCTGGGTATTGTAATCACCAACCACCAGAAGTGGATCAGGCCACGGTCATGCCACTGCTCCAACCCTATTCATAAACTGCTAGGCAGACAACAGAGCTCCCACTGGACACAGTCTGAATGGTCGGAGTTCTCCGTGCGCACTATTCTAGGACAGGATTTAAGTCTGAAGGTCGCTGTAACGATTCACAGGTCACTCACCTCTGAATGGACGGATTTCTCTCCCGCCAGCCTGCTGTCACCCACGTAGATCGTACAAAGGCACGGCTAAGGTACTCATTACTTAAGACGTGCTGGGACGAAAAACCCTGGGCCGTTCAAAAAGATGTAAGCTCGGCTTCTAATCGACCAAAAATTGCAAACGGCTGACACCGAGCTTATCCATAATGAGCAGTATAAATCTTCAAAGAGGAAAACTTGTCAAGACTTTCAAGGCCCCATACGGACCCTGCGACAAGTATACATTTTTAAGTCATTGGTTTGATGGGGGTGGGGGGGGGGGGGATTTTAATATGATGTTGAAGTTGGAAAGAGTAAAGCTTGTTTTATTTAACGATGTCAATAGAGCACTTTTGATTTAAAAGAATCATATAATCGACTATTGGACGGGAAACATGTGGTCATTCTGACATATTTCTTTGGAGGAAACCCCCTGTCGCCATCTAAGCTAGTCCCACAGACAGGACAGCACATACCACAGCCTTTGATGAACCAGTTGTGGACCACTGGTTGGAACAGAAAATAGCCCAAACTGCAAATGTGTCCACTGAGCAGGATTGATAGGATGACCGACACCTTCACAGGTGGACACGCTACCGCCTGAGCTACATCCCGCTGCCCTGTTATTGAAGTTGCATAACATGATGGCTTTGAATATGGAGAGCATACAGGTCACAATCAATCAATCAATCAATCAATCAATGAGACGCACCTCTCTGTCGCTCATGTTGGCCAGCAGCTTCAACCAGCGGTCGTTGACCTCCTTCACCTGCGGGGTCAGACTCTCCGCGGTTACTGGGGAGGCGGACTTGAGTTCGCTCGCGCACTGGTTCAGCGCCTGGATGTCTTCGTATCGCGGCTTAACCTGGAGGTTGCACACCTGGAAACCGCACGCAAACCATTGTCAGCAAACCCTCAAGACCAGCCCAGTCCCACCCATTACAAATACCCACATTTAGAGCAGGCATTCTTATTAATATTATGTCAATTTAATCAATTTAATCAATTTTGTTGTTGTAATTCTTCAAATGTGATATTTAAAATATTTTCACAATAATTTTGTTTTCACAGAAATAACCTAAGCCAATCTGTGGGTTTCCACATACCACAAGTTCTCACAGTTACTAGGGGAGGGATATTTATGTAATTTTAATTCATTTTTGTAATTCTTCAACTATGTCAACAATGGCCATCAAGCCATCAGCACAGCCCAGCTGTAGATTCCCTACATCTCAAATACCCAGTTACTAGGAGGAAGGATTCTTATTAAGTAAATTAAATTCTTTTTTGTAACTTCAAATATGTTATGCAAACCATGGTCAGCAAGTCTGAATTCACTTTGTAATTCTTTGGTTGTTTGCTTGTTGTTTTACGTCCTAGCAACATCTAAGGTCATATCAGGACGGGTACTGATTTGTGACAGTGCGCACTCATGGTGAGTTTATAGTGCTGTCCCACTGGGAGACGAGGCTGCCAGCACCATGACCTGATATCCCAATCAGTCACATTATCCTAACACTGAGCCAACCAGTCCTTGCCCTATCCTAATAATGACGAGTGCCAGCCTAGGTAGCGACAAGTATCAATTTTATAAGTCGTTGGTTTGACTTGACCAGGAACTCCAGGTCTCCCGCATGTGTGGCCTGCGCTCTACCGATTCGGCCACCGCGCCCGGTTGAGGTTAAATATTTTTGGTAAAATATAGCATAAAAATTCACGTAAAAATGAAATTTTAAAATGAAGGTGACCAGACCTTTAAATGCAAATTGAACAAGCAGATAGATTATTACCACAAGTATGTTCAAATCACAATCAGGTAGCGTTTAGGGAGGATTTACCATCAAAGTAAAGCTTGTATTTAACGACGCCTCTAGAGCAAATTGATTCTCATATCATCGGCTATTTGACATCAGATATATGGTAATTCTGACATATTTCTTTGGAGGAAACCCGCTGCCACCACATAGGCTATGCTTTCCGATAAGCAGCAAAGGGTCTTTTATTATATGCACTTTCCCACAGACAGGACAGCCCATATCACAGCCTTTGATGAACCAGTTTTGGACGACTGGTTGGAATGGAAAATATCCCAATTTGGGATTTATCATTAAAATATTAAATACACAATTAGGTTTTAGAACAATAAAAACACAGCAAAAATTAATTGGTTTCAAATCACGCGCACTCTGTACACAACACACATCCCTACAATGTCCTCAAAGCAATTAATTAAATATTCCATTTTAGATCCTTCAGTTTCTTTTATAATTGATTCAGGCATGTGATTGGGTGCAGGAAAAAAAACCTGAAATTTTATTTTGGTTATCATGGGGACACACAGCATCCCACTGAGTCGCGAGAGGGATGCAAATAGTGTATTTCAGAGGTGTTTCGGCAGCCAGAAAACAAACGGAATTAAAAAAACCCGGAATTCTGGTTTCGGCAGCCAGAAAAAAACTGGGATTCTGGTTAAAACCGGAGAAATCACATCCCTGTTGATTACTTGAAAAGGAAATTTATTCTATTAAAAATTGTCAAGTTTAAAAAGTTTATAATTGATTACTTAAAAACAAGAAATTATTCCATTTGAGATTTTCCACTTTCTTTTATAACTGATTACTTAAAAAAATTATTCCACTCTAAATGTTCCAGTTTCTTTTATAATTGATGACTGTAACAAAATAATTATTTATTCCATTTGTAATTTTCCAGTTTCTTCAAAATAATTAATTACTTAAACAAAAAGAAAAGACAGAAGTCTACGGATTGAACCTATGACCTTCAACAGCCTTTCCCATTGTGCTAAAACAGTGGGGGCCATCTAGCGGATACATGATGCACCAACTAGCTGGCACTTGCGTGATCTCTACCATTGACCTTCAAAGTGCAAATTGTGTTGTTAATTCTACAGAAATCTCCATTTTATTTTATTTTAAAAAGTGAACCCCACAAACTCAAGTGTTTTCCACAGGGTTAGTAATTCTTGCCAAGGACAAATAAGTGCTCAATACATTCACCGGGGCTTAAAATGTCCAATAAATGCTCAAACTGTGCGGACATGTCTGTATAAGTTCATATATTAACCATATATGTGTTTGTAGAGTGATACGGCAATATACTGGTACCACCAATCTTTTGTGTTCTTACTTAAAGTTGCGTAGTCCGATGGTTTTGAATTTCTGTATTATTTCTGAGATAAATATATTTGATCGATGATGAGTATCTACTTTACATTAGTTCAAAGTTACTTTTATTATAAATGGTAAACTTTTGCGATATTTTGAGTGCAAACATAGACAATTAGTTTTGGCAAGCTTGCCAAAACTCTGACACCGTAGATTTCTGCGGTAACAGGTTCTGTTAAATTGACTCAGTATTGCCTTCTATGCAGAAACAAATGCTTAATAAGTGCATCAGTATCTAAGTTAGATATGTAAAATCAAATCTAGATAATTGGTTTGGTTTTGAAAATTTTATATTTCATCGGACTATGCAGCTTTAAATATTACAGTTTTCAGAGCTTCAATTGAGTCTAGATGAATGTATATTTAAACCAAAATCAACTCAGTATTTGAATACAAATACACACTTCGAGAGGCCTAGCTGGGATTTTCTGGTGGTATTCAGACGCAGATGGAATGAAACGCCATTGGAATAAAGGGCGGTGGAACAAAAAGTGATAAAACATTTGAAAATGTTACTAAATATTTATAATCTCAGGTTGTACGCAGCTGTGTACCTGCTCTTATGGAAGCGAGGCCCCTGACTTCTCAGGTCATACTGACGCGCAAAAAGGAATTCAGTAGGGAACTGAACCCCCAGTATGCGGTTGGAATTTGCTTTGTTCGGGTTTGATATACACATAATACTGGGGAATGATTGTGTAAGGCCGTGTATCCGTAGACTGTTCCCTTGTGGCATGTTCCATTGTTCCGTGTTCACTTGTGACCTTGAGACGCGCCACACTGACAATGAACAAGTTCATTCTCAATGTTCCCGGTCAGTACGTCACATGTGCCGTGCACAAGGCCTTATGATCCCTGGGTCCAACCTCTGGGAACGGCCACTAAGCAAAACACAGGTTCATTGTTCAAGGTCACAAGGGAACACGGCACAAAGGAACACGTCACAAGGCAACAGTCTATGGATACACGGCCTAAGAATTGACAATGCCAATCAACATTAAATACCGTTAAGCACCATCTCCCAATATGTTGACACACTAAGCACCACGTGGTAACAAAGATGGCTAATGGCCATATATATGTGAGTATGTAATCTTAATATTTAAAAACATTACAGAAATTCTTTCTCTTCTCTACCTTTCTGGCAGAAAATGCCTCCAGTTTCTGCTCGCCGAGTATTTTGTAAACCTATTTATTCAAATTGAAAAATCCAGTGAATTTGTTGATAACACAATATATTAAATTAGTTTTTTTTTCTTTTACTATAACGTAGTTTATTCAGTGAATAATGCCTTTTGTCAGCACCAGAGCACTGGTCTTGTGGCCGTTCAGTACAATTTATTGGTACATAGATGAAACTATCAGTTGCAATAATAACCACATGCAAATTTTCCTCAATAATAAAAGTTTTATACATAATATAAATGAACTATTAGTTGTAATAGTAAAAATCAGGGATGAAAGTGGTCTTGGAACGTATTACGATGGGTTGGTTAGCTATTTTTACATCCTGGCAACATTTAAGGTCATATCAGGACCGGTACCGACTTGTGACAGTGCCCACTCATGGTGACTTTATAGTACTGCCCCAGTGGAAGACCAGGCCGCTAGCACCATGACCGAATATCCCACTCAGTCGTAATATCCCGGTACTGAGCTAACCAGTCCTTTCCCTATCCTATTAATGTCGAGCGCCAGACTAGGTAGCGACAAGTATAAATTTTATAAGTCATTTCTTTGACTTGGCTGGGATTCGAAGTCGCGACATTCTGCACTGGAAGCCTGCGCTCTAACCGATTCGACCAGCGCGTCCGGGAGTTGGAAATATACGAGCAAATCCAGGTAAATGTTTTGGGTTTGAAAATTTGATGTTTTCATCGGACGATGCAGCTTTCGTATTTCTTTTATGCAGCAATACATACTTAATCAGTGCACCAGTATCTACGTTAACTTTCATATTTCTTTCATGTAGCAATAAATACTTAATCAGTGCATCAGTATCTACGTTAACTTTCATATTTCTTTCATGTAACAATAAATACTTAATCAGTGCACCAGTATCTACGTTAGCTTTCATATTTCTTTCATGTAACAATAAATACTTAATCAGTGCATGAGTATCTACGTTAGCTTTCATATTTCTTTCATGTAGCAATAAATACTTAATCAGTGCACCAGTATCTACGTTAGCTTTCATATTTCTTTCATGTAACAATAAATACTTAATCAGTGCACCAGTATCTACGTTAGCTTTCATATTTCTTTCATGTAGCAATAAATACTTAATCAGTGCACCAGTATCTACGTTAGCTTTCATATTTCTTTCATGTAGCAATAAATACTTGATCAGTGCACCAGTATCTACGTTAGCTTTCATATTTCTTTTATGTAGCAATAAATACCTATTCAGTGCACCAGTATCTACGTTAGCTTTCATATTTCTTTTATGTAGCAATAAATACTTAATCAGAAACCAGTATCTACGTTAGCTTTCATATTTCTTTTATGTAGCAATAAATACTTAATCAGTGCACCAGTATCTACGTTAGCTTTCATATTTCTTTTATGTAGCAATAAATACTTAATCAGTGCACCAGTATCTACGTTAACTTTCATATTTCTTTTATGTAGCAATAAATACTTAATCAGTGCACCAGTATCTACGTTAGCTTTCATATTTCTTTCATGTAGCAATAAATACTTAATCAGTGCACCAGTATCTACGTTAGCTTTCATATTTCTTTCTACAGAGCTTATTACACGCGATAAAAGGATATATAATATATATAATATATATATAATATATGTATAATATAGTTTAATTTTACCCGCCTCCCCCAACCCTAGTCAGGGGGACCACTAAGAGCTTATTACACGCGATAAAAGTATATATAATATATATGATATATAATATATTTATAATATATATATAATATAGTTTAATTTTATTCTGCCACTTTAAACGGCAGGTGTTTCGACTTTGACCCTTGTTCTAGCGACCTTGGGCGACATGACCTTGAGGGTGGTGACCTTGACCTTAGAACTGACCTTGAGCTCCTCAATCTGGATCCTTACTGACCGTGGGTCTGCGGCTATCGGACCCATCAACTTGATCTTGTCCTCCGCCTTGGGAAGCCAAGACATGATGGCCTGTCGGTGCAGAAAGGTCATCACAAGGTCAAACCAAACGCACGGCACACAGGGCCGACACACCAAGGTGATAAAGCGCCTCTCTGAGACAGCTTTTGAGAATATAATATAAAAATAAAAGGTGAGAGTCCATTGATAAGTTAAATTTTGAGCGACAATGAATACAATTTAAAAAAACTCAAATAAAAGATCAAACTGCATTGAAAAGTCTAATTTTGAGTGACAATGAATCAAATAAAAAAACACATTTAACTGCATTGAAAAGTGAAATTTTGAGTAACAATGAACGTAATAGAATAAAACAAAATAAAACATCACACTGCACTGAAAAGCCTAATTTTGAAAGATAACAAAATAAAAAGATCAAACTCCTTTTGTAGGGCGAAATTTGAATGACAAAAAAAAGAAGAAAAAGATTAAGCTGCTTTTGCAGGAGAAAATACAAAAATTATAAAAGAATAAAAATGAATTCTAATGAATTCCTGGTTTACAAAGACTTCCAAGTGACTTTCCATGTAAGTCTAGAATTATTGTTGGTTTTTCACTTTCATTTGTCTTGAGGAAGTTTAACCTGGGAATGAATCGTTGAAAGAAAAGCCACCTTGGCAAGTGGGCGGATGTTGACAAACAGGACAGATTATTGAAGGCACTCGTATTAGATTAGATGAAACCAGCCGAGACTTAAATACTACACGATAACCAAACAAAGGTACATGTACGTGTACATGTATACACATATATATATATGGTATGTGTACGTGTATACGCACACATATATATATATATAAATACTATACAACAATACAGCACCAAACAAATGAACACCTTAAGTAGTAAGGTACATGTACGTGTACATGTATACACATATATATATGGTACGCACACATATATATATATAAATACTATACAACAATACAGCACCAAACAAACGAACACCTTAAGTAGTAAGGTACATGTACGTGTACATGCATACACATATATATATGGTACGCACACATATATATATATAAATACTATACAACAATACAGCACCAAACAAACGAACACCTTAAGTAGTAAGGTACATGTACGTGTACATGCATACACACATATATATATGGTACGCACACATATATATATATAAATACTATACAACAATACAGCACCAAACAAACGAACACCTTAAGTAGTAAGGTACATGTACGTGTACATGTATACACATATATATATGGTACGCACACATATATATATATATATAAATACTATACAACAATACAGCACCAAACAAACGAACACCTTAAGTAGTAAGGTACATGTATGTGTATATGTATACACATATATATATGGTACGCACACATATATATATATAAATACTATACAACAATACAGCACCAAACAAACGAACACCGTAAGTAGTAAGGTACATGTATGCGTATATGTATACACATATATATATGGTACACACACATATATATATATAAATACTATACAACAATACAGCACCAAACAAACGAACACCTTAAGTAGTAAGGTACATGTATGTGTATATGTATACACACATATATGGTACATGTACGTGTATACGCGCACATATATATATATATATAAATACTATACAACAATACAGCACCAAACAAACGAACACCTTAAGTAGTAAGGTACATGTATGTGTATATGTATACACACATATATGGTACATGTACGTGTATATGCGCACATATATATATAGACACACATATATATATATGTATATGTATATATACATATTTACATATATACATACGATACAACAATACAGCACCAAACAAACGAACACCGTAAGTAGTAATACTACACAGGTACATATACGTGTATGTATATACACACATATACGTGTATGTATATACACACATATACGTGTATGTATATACACAAACAGTCACCATCAATCAATGCAGTGCTACCACTGGATTTTACAAAACAGTATAAAATCTCTAAAAAAGAAAAGTATCAAAATTGTCTAAAAAAAAGTATTAAAAAGTATAAATAAGGGTCAACTTAGCCTGATTTGTAACCATGTGTGACCTTGTTAAGCTAACATGTGCTGCTTGTGAGCACGCTTTGGGAATGATGTGTGCCGTGTTGTGTGGAGTTGTAGTTGTTGAGCCCTCAGTTTTGCCGTTCAGTGCGCTGTCACTTGGTCAGTGACAGCAGAGCTCAGCAAAAGTTCCATCAAACAGAACACACACCACTCCCGCAAAAAGACTCAATCTCGTAAAGTTGCTAATTCTAAGTCTGAAGAGCTGTCAATTACCAGATTGGCAATTTTTTAAAGAAAAAAAAGTGAAAAAAAGTAATTACACCTAAAAAAGTGAAAAAAAGTATAAAAATCAGCTTTTCCTTGAAATAAAGTATACTACTTTAAAAAAACCACAAGGTGGCAGCACTGCAATGGCGGACAGCTAGCTCCAAGCCGGATTTCTTATTCCACAGCGACATATATAAAACATAAAAAAACTCGATACATAACGCGCTCAGCCAACTCACATGCAGCGTCCTGTCGAACTTGTCGGCTTTTTCCAGTGCGGACGCTAGTTCTTCTGCGCGCTCCTTGACGCCCTCGTCGATTTCTTCGAGAGCGGCATCCAGGTCCTCCATGTGTTTCTGCAGCTCCATGCCGCCCGGGGTTCCGCTGAGCAGCCCCAGCTGGTCAGCTGACTGGCGACACGCCTCGATAGGGAGCTGCGCCTTCTCCAGCTCCTCCTTGATGGCCTGCGCGACATTCAATAAACAACGGCTGCGTCAAACAATCGCTCAATTCAAGATGTGAAAGCCTGAGATTGTGAATGGAGGAGACTGTCTATCCAAGTGACGCAAGACGGCCACTTCTCTCATGGCACCCGAACGTGCGAGGTGTGAAACTGATGGCAAATTCAATAATCGTGCATTTTGAATTATAAAATTAAAAATTAAATTAAAAATCCAAATTAATCTAAATGTAAATTAAAAATTTAGTAGAGAAATAAACCGGAAAGATTGCCTGACCTGCAGCTCTCGCTCCTGTTCCTGTATCGTGGAGGGATCCACGCCGGGCGAGTCCTGCGAGAGCAGGTTGTCCTGGATGTCTCTCAGCGCCCGAATCGCCTCCTGGTATTCGCCGCTGAAAATCATTGCGGCGGCCATCGCCTTCTCTAAGGCATCCGTCCGCTCGTGCGTGCCTAGCCGGATACTCTCCTGCAGGCTGTCGATATCCTGCAGCTTCGCTCGCACGTCCTCAACTGGAAAGGAACAGATTTTTAATATTTAAATGTAAATTAAAAAACCCGAAAATTCCATCTTTGCTTGAAAGCTAAATTAAAAATCAATAGTGGTTTTTATTTATTATGAAGCGAGTATGGTAGCGGTGGTGGGAGAGCGCACAACTTGTCGCTACACCCTGACCTGATATCCCACTCAGTCAAATTATTCTCACACTGAGCTAACCAGTACTTGCCCTATGCCAATAATACAGAGCGCCCGGCTAGGTAGCGACAAGTATCAATTTTGTAAGTCAATGGTTTGACTCGACCGGGACTGCGCTCTATCGATTCGGCCACCGCATCTGGAATGACTGGAGAACCAGTGTCTCGTTACTGAAAACAGACTATAAAAAAAACAACGTGTATATATACTAAAATGTAGTTTATTCAATGAATAATGCCTTTTGTTAGCGCCAGAGAACTGGTCTTCTCTCCGTTCAGTGCAATATGTTGGTACATAAATGAAACGATCAGTTGCCGTAATAACCACATGCAAATCCTGTTCAATAATAAAAGTATTATACATAATATAAATGACCTATTAGTTGTAATAGTAACTGCATACAATTCCAGTTCAATAAAAGATTTATGCATTTGGTGAATATGCATCACATGGTATTGCATAATTCTAGAATTGTCTTTAAATATTTCTTCCTTTGTTTTTCTCTCTTCTTTTTTCAAAAACGTATAACATATCTCCAATACACATATATATAGTGTAAATATGCAAATCAGTGCATCCAATCACCAATACCAAATGCGAGAAACCCGCCCATTGTTGGATACCCTCACAAGCGTTTTGTATTGTGTGGCCTAATGAATGGATCGCAAGTCTGAGATTGCAGCGGGGACTTACATCAGATGGGTTTATGTCAATTTCAAGGAAAATGTTAGCACAATAAACATTTTAACCAAAAAAAGAGAAAGAAACCATGCGTAGTGACAGTAAACACTTACAATCTTCTGCGTTGTCGGGTGATACTTGCTCCCACGCCTCCTTCACAGATTCGTGGGCGGCTGCGATCGCGTTACTTCGCCTCTCCAAGTCCTCAACCACCGTCTGAGACAAAGCGCATTAAAATTAACACAAAAATCAGGGATGTTCTCTGTGGCGGAGTGGTTAGAGTGTCTGACTTTTTCTAGGTCAGACTCCTTATCTGAAGGTCAGTGGTTAAATTCCCCGTGCCCCCACCTCTGGATTTCCACCAATGTGTATAACTTACAGCGTCATCAAAGGACAGTTGCTCTCGTACCATGTCTATATGGTGTGGGAGGTTAAAAATCCATTGGGTCGGTAAAAGTGTAGGCTCGGGCTTTATATCAACAAACTGTCTAATGGTGAAAACAAGTCTATTCAGACTTATCCATAATAGGCAGTATAAATCTTCGAGAAATGTCAAATACGCCCAACCTAGATACCCGCAGAACTACCTATCTCCAAAGTAATGCACATGGCTGAAAACCCAGTGCCTCAGTGCTGATAAGAAAGTATGTTCCGATGAATAAAAGGGCTACCAAAGACAATTATAAAAATACATAAATAAAGATGCGCAAACCCGGGCCGCGCTCAGGGTATACCTCGGAGACGGCTCGAAGACTTCTCCGCGACAGTTTTTGGCCTATTTGCAGGGTACGCATCGGAGACTTCTTGCTTTTCAGATAGGAGGCAAAAAGCGTCTCCAAAATGGCCACCGTATTCAGTGATTTCAGCCAATCAGAGTGCTTCTTTTCCATTGCAAATGACGGCCCCCCCTATGGGAGCTGCCATTTTCAAGGCGACCAACAGCTAAAGTCGTTCAGACTAGCGTGACGTCAGGAATTTTTCCGAGGCGCCTCTGAGGCGTACCTTAAACGCAGCTCCGGATGGTGCAAGAACATTGGTCATGTTGCTTGGCAACATGGGACCACCTGAAATCATCTACAACGCTCTATCCTGGCACCACCTTCCTTTCACGCCCAAACCAACCCACTCTCGCGCCCTCTACCGGATTGTACTGAACCCGCCAGCTGTCGACGCCGGCACTCAGCACTTCACCTGCAGCGCTCGAACCTGACACATATTGTTTGGGGTCTTCACGGTAAATTGTTCCCATCCCTCTAATCCAAACATAAAACAATAAGGCAAGAGGGTTTAACGTCCGGGGATCCGAGATACAGACTTGTCAATAAATCATATAAATGTGGTGTTCTCTGTGGTGGAGTGGTTAGACTTTTTTTCTAGGTCGGACTCCTAATCTGAAGGTCGGTGGTTCGATTCCCCATGCCCCCCACCTCTGCCAATTTGGATTTCCACCGCTGTGTATAACTTACAGCGTCATCAAAGGCCGGTTGCTCTCATACCATGTCTATGTGGTGTGGGAGGTTAAAAATTCCCTGGGTCGGTAAAAGTGTAGGCTCGGGCTTTCTATCGACAAACTGTCTAATGGTGAAAACAAGCCTATTCAGGCTTATCCATGATAGGCGATATAAATCTTCAAGAAAAAAGACTTTTGATAAAAATAAAAACTCCAAACCGATAGACGCGGATTGGTTAGCGCAGCACCAGGATAATGTCACCTTGTGGGATATCAGTTCATGGTGTCAGCAGCCTGAACTGGGGGTTCCTAGTGGGGCAGCACTAGAAAGTCGGCAGGAGTGCGCACTGTCACAAAATTGGTACCTATCCTGATATGATCATAGACGTTGCTAGGACGTAAAACCCCAACAAACAGTCGGTGCTGCTCCCCATTTTTGCATGAACTACAGTGACTGGTGTTGTACATTATACAGTAGGAGCGACTCCCTTAATTCTACAGGATCGGTGCTGTGACTAATACAGCACACATCAAACTATATAGGCTGTCAATTTTCAATTGTAAAATGGCCGGAAGACCAGTGCTGCAGCGGTGACATTTTCCATTTGCATGAACCACGGTGACTGGTGCTGTACATTATTACACAGCAGGAGCTGCTCCCTTAATTCTACAGGATCGATGCTGTAACTAATACAGCACTGGTAGAACTTAGATTAGTCTAAATGACTGTCAATTTCCAACTGTAAGATGGCCAGAAGACCAGTGTTCCGGCACTGACAAATGTCATATTCAGATGAATAAACACTTTACCAAATAAATAAATAAATAAATAAATTAGATCAAAGTGGCGCCTGACCTTGTTCTCTGCGATCTGCTCCCTGAGCGCGTCCACGTTGGCGGAGATCGGGTCTGCGTGCTCCACCTGGTCGTGCAGGTAGTGCAGCTCCTCCAGCAGCCCGTCAACCGTGTCCGCCACCTGCAAGGTCAACAGGTCAACACGGGTCAAGGTCAACATGGGGCAAGGTCAACACGGCAAAGTCAACCCAGGCCGAGATCAACACGGGCCTAGGTTAATCTGGGCCTAGGTGAATCTGGGCCAAGGTCAACTTAGACCAAGGCGAACATGGCAAGGTCAGCCTGGGTCAAGGTCAACTAGGGGAAACATCAAATCAGGGAAAGGTCAACCCATGCCTAGGTCAACCCAGGCCCAGGTCAACCCAGGTCTAGGTCAATCTGGGTCAAGGTCAGCCTGGGTCAAGTTCAACTCAAGCTCAGGTCATCCCGGGCCTATGTCAATCAGGACCAAGGTCAACACGGAAAGATCAACCATTACCAAGGTCAATCTGAACCAAAGGTAACACAGTTAGGAGTATCTGAGTGATGCTTCCCGTACACATTACAAAACCGCAAAGGTTGGCCCGAGAAAAATCAGGTAAACACTCCTGAGTGCGGGACCAGACCAATCCAGTATCACAGCTGTCCAGCGTTGAAAACAAGCTTATACGTTATGGGCAGAATAAAAAACTTGTCACAAAAAACAAACAAAAATTACAGGTTACACATTTCCCGAATTTGTGAAAATAATCATGAATGTAGAATTACTGGAAGACAAGTGCCCCTGTGTTGATGAAAGGGAAATCTTGAAAAGAATTAAATTTATTAACAAATAAAATATTTGTATATCTTAAAATTAAAAAAGAAAGAAAAAAGGAATTCAATTACAACAGCAAGAAAACCAACAAAGCCAACAGCCAATCAGAAGCGAACTTACATCGGTGGTGACGCTCCTCCAGGCGTCGTCCAGCTCGGTGACCTTCTCGCGCACGGTGACCTTGACCTCGTCGTACTTGGCGTTGACGGTGTCGACATCTTCCTTGAGGTCCGAGGCATCATCGTCAGTGCACATCTCCATCAACTCATGGCCGGTCGCAGACAGGTCTTCCACCAGCGGCTTGTGGTCGTCAATGATGCGCTTGGTAGTCTGCGGAGAGAAAGGCGCACAGGTTTAAAGCCGCTTTAATAGTAGTTCAATTTTTGTTTTCGTTTGGTACACACCAGACGGGATGGCCGAATGAGTTGAGCGTCCATCTCCTGTTTTGGTAGATCGTCGGATTCCAACCGACGGGTTTGAACCATGGTCGAGTCAAACCAATGATTTAAAAAATTGATACTTCTAGCCAGCCGCGCTCTGCATTATTAGGATAGGGCAAGAACTGGTTAGCTCAGTGTCACAATAATGTGACTGAGTGGGATATCAGGCCATGGTGGTGGTGGCCTGATTTCCCAGCAATGAGTGCGCACTGTCACAAGTTGGTACCCGTCCTGATGACCTTAGATGTTGCCAGGACATAAAACTCCAACAACCAAATCCTCCCCCTCCCTTTCCTCCTCCCCTTTCTCCTGACTCCCACCTCCCCCCCCCCCTACCGCCCCCCCTCCCCACACTCCCTAACACACGTACTCAAACCACTCACAAACCTGAAAACCCACTGGAATAACACCAGAGTTCGAACCTGGGGATAACTTACAGCGTCTGAAGGTCAGTGGTTTGATTCCCTGTTCCCCCACCTCTGCCAGTTTGGATTTCCACCGCTGTGCATAACTTACAGCGTCATCAAAGGCCAGTTGCTCTCATACCACGTCTATGTGGTGTGGGACGTTAAAAATCCCTTGGTCGGTAAAAGTGTAGGTTTGGGCTTTCTATCGACCAACTGTCTAATGGTGAAAAAAAGACTATTCAGACTTATCCATGATAGGCAGGTTGTACACATGCCGTATTCATGGCGTGACTGGTAGCAATGTAATCTGTAATGGCGGAGACACCGCCACCTTTTCACCTGCCCCCAGGCCCCTCTGTACAGGCGCGCAGACTTCTGAAACACCACCAACCAGGCATAGGGATGGGTGGGTGTTGGAGTTTTACATCCTGGCAACATTTAAGGTCATATCAGACAGGTACCTACAGACTTATAACAGTGCACACTCATGGCAATTTTATAGTGCTGCCCCACTGGGAAATCACCACGACCCCAATATCCCACTCAGTCACATTATCCCGACACTGAGCTAACCAGTCCTTGCCCTATCCTATTAATGTCGAGTGCCAGGCTAGGAAGCGACAAGTATCAATTTGATAAGTCATTGGTTTGACTCGACCGGGAACCAAACTCCCGATCTCCCACACGCGGGGCCCCCCGCTATACCGATTAGGCCACCACGCCCAGTCATGCACAGGGATGAGAATGGTCTGCAACAACAACGACAACAAAAGTATTGATTGATTGATTGGTGGTTTCTTTACGCCATGTCAGCAGAATAGGCTTTTTTGTTGTTGTTTGGTGATGGTGTATTTATGCTGCCCATAACGGTTAAGTCTAATGACTTGTTTTCACCGCTAGACAATAATAAACTCATGGTTCTCCTTGTTTTGTTACTTTCAATTTCATTTGTGGAGCTATGCTTGTTTGTTGTTGTTTTACGTCCTAGCAACATCTAAGGTCATATCAGGACGGGTACTGACTTGTGACAGTGCGCATTCATGGCTACTTTATAGTGCTGCCCCACTGGGAGACCAGGCCACCAGCACCATGACCTGATATCCCACTCAGTCACATTATCTTGACACTGAGCCAACCAGTCCTTGCCATATCCTAATATTGCCAAGCGCGTGGCTAGGAAGTGATAAGTATAAATTTTTAAGTCATTGGTTTGACTCGACCAGGGTTCGAACCCACGGTCTACCAACAGTGCAGCTATGCATATTCACAGGTGTAATTATTTTAGTTTTTTATTCAACCATCGATTTTACACAGAATTCAAAAGCATACAATCAATTACGTGCAAATAGACACTTGGGAATTTAAAAAAACTCACAATTATATCATTTGTGGCCAAGGGAAATAACATTCTAGATAAAAGTTAAAGGTTTTATTGGTATTAATTGATCAAATGGGTTTAATAAACTAAACGAGGTGGTACAGACCAGCTGTCCTCAAAAAGGCTAAAATGTTTTCTTGTTTTACTTTAGTAAAAAGGTCACGCATGCTGTTTGCGGTGTAAAATTAAAAAATTGAAAGGCGGGTCGTTCTCTGAAACTGGGTGCCTCATACTTGGTTTCCACGTTACATTGGGGATATTTAATCCTTTTTTTGTTGGTAGGAAGACAAATAGTTATTGTTGCCTGAGGGTGTTCAGTATGTTAGCAATACTACACAGTACATGTCTTTAATAAATCCCACAAAATACATCAAAAGCATGCTTGTATGATTTTGCGCTAAAGTGAAAATGAGAAAATTTACACATCGACACCCTGCATTCACCCGAACTTGTTGGCTCGTATATGGGTCACTCTCCTGAAAACTGGTCAGCATCAATAAAAAAACTTCCTACTTATTTTTGTCCTTATACTTTTCATATTCATGATGAAAAAAATAAGGGAAATAAAATAAACTGTGTGCAACTTTGGTCCTTTTAGTTATGAAGTGTTTTTGTACCCAAAAAACCCATTTTACAGTCAGCCATTTGTAACATGACGTATGGGACGTGGTTGAATCCTTATTAGCATCTTGTATTGCATTGATATATCAAACAAAGCAGTTCCCAAATCAAAAAGGAAGTATTTATTAACATATATCCATGCTTAAATTAAACCAAAGAAATGTTGATGTCTTCAGAAATAACATTACAAATTTCCATCACACGTGTAACCGGTGGTGTCTGGATGCCACACAAATATTGTACACTAATTATTCAGTGAATAAAGCATGGCTGGGAATTACTTTAAAAAAAAATATATATATAAGCACTACATATTTCTGTATATTATGCCATGATTCATATGCTTCTAAGTATGATATTGTTTAATTCTGATTAGATTTTTATTAAGCAGACTGTGTGGTGTCCTAAACATGTGTTACATCTGAGCAACACATGTTATACTGCCATAAGACATAGCTTAATCATGGACTACACCTTTATTTTTTATCTCATCAATTTATATTTTACATAGATGTAAAGGAGATATTTCCAGCTTTCATTTGCAACCAAAAAATGTTAAAACTTCAAATATTAGATTTTAACTCTCCATGTGACACTTCTGGCCAGTTTTCAGGAGAGTGACCCATATAATAAATACTGGTGAAATACTAGACAAAGAACTGCCTCATATATAATAAATACTGGTGAACTACTAGACAGAAAGTTGACTTATATGTAATAAATGTTGCTGAAATACTAAACAAAACGCTGCTTCATCAATTATAAACACTGGTGAATACTCAACTAATATATAATAAATATCGCTGAAATAGTCGGCGGAAAGTTAACACAACGCCACACCCCGTGCGTGGTAACTTGTACATCCAACAGAGCCTGCGTATGTAACAATTCACCGACGGATTCCACCACTGATGACCTTTGAAAAGGACAGTTTTTTAAAAAACGATGCCTCTAGAGCACATTGATTTGTATCATCGGCTATTGGACATCATTCTGACATATTTCTTTGGAGGAAACCCGCTACCACCACATAGGCTACTCTTTCCGATAAGCAGCAAGGGGTCTTTTATATGCACTTTCCCACAGATGGGACAGCACATACCATGGCCGTTGACGAACCCGTTATGGACAACTGGTTGTGTTGACCTTTGAACGCTACTTCCGATGAAATAAAGCCCACATTTACAGAGCGGATGTATAATATATAATATAAATATAAACATTTGACACTTGGCGAGACAAAGCCGAGTGTCCTAGTTACACGGGGACCAAGAAGCTTACACGGGAACCAGGAGGCTTACATGGGGACCAGGAGGCTTACAGGGGGACCAGGAGGCTTACATGGGGACCAGGAGGCTTACAGGGGACCAGGAGGCTTACAGGGGGACCAAGAGGCTTACAGGGGACCAGGAGGCCTACACTGGGACCAGGAGGCTTACACGGGGACCAGGAGGCTTACACGGGGACCAGGAGGCTTACACGGGGACCAGGAGGCTTACACGGGGACCAGGAGGATTACACGGGAACCAGGAGGCTTACACGGGAACCAGGAGGCTTACACGGGGATCAGGAGGCTTACACGGGGATCAGGAGGCTTATACGGGGATTACACTGGAGGATAGCCCCGGTGTATGGCGTGGTCTGTTAGTAAGAAGGCAAACCCCATCAGGGTTCTGCGCAGCCTGTAATGCAGTAAGTGCACAGAACAATTCGCACCTGGGAATGGCGCCAATCTTAGGGTTTTGGGGGACCAGGAGGCTTACAGGGGGACCATGAGGCTTACAGGGGGACCAGGAGGCTTACAGGGGACCAGGAGGCTTACAGGGAGACCTGGGCCCGTATGCATGGAGCGGTGTTAGAGACCCAAAACGCGTTTATGGCAGGATTTCTGGTTTAGCGCTGAAAAGTTGGTATGCATGGAGCAGTGTTAGGTCTAACACCGATCGTTTAAACTCGGAAATTCTAACTCTGCTCATATCAGGTTTACAGCGGTGTTAGTGTTAGGTTAGTGTCAGGATGGAACCCAAATCTACTCAATGCTATCATATTTAACATAATTACATACGCAATAAGTGAAATCTTATCAGTTTAACCCTAAATGCGAAGCAATATTAACGCTGCTGCCGTAGCAGCGGCGATATTAATATTTTCGAATCGACGAATGTAAAGTAAACAAATCGCCACCGCCACAGCGACGTCGATATCCATACTGTCGACGTCAAGTAAAAATCGCCGCCGCCGTATCGGCGGCAATTTCTTATGCCCAAATCTATTAAATGCTGTCATATTTAACAGAATTACATACGCAATAAGTGAAATCTGATCAATTTAACCCTAAATTCGAACCGATATTAATGTAGCCGCAGCATTGGCGGCGTTATTCATATTGTCAAATCGAGGGATTTCCCAAATGTATAAATAGATTCACGTTTAGGTAACTCAACCCGTGTAGGCCTCCATGCATACGGCGTGACATAGTTCTCGACGACGCCGATAACTGGAGATAGGTACCCGGAGTTAGAGGTATAACACCACACGCCGCTAACACCGCTCCATGCATACGGGCCCAGGAGGCTTACAGGGGGACCAAGAGGCTTACAGGGGACCAGGAGGCCTACACTGAGACCAGGAGGCTTACACGGGGACCAGGAGGCTTACACGGGGACCAGGAGGCTTACACGGGGATCAGGAGGCTTACACGGGGACCAGGAGGATTACACGGGAACCAGGAGGCTTACACGGGGACCAGGAGGCTTACACGGGGATCAGGAGGCTTACACGGGGATCAGGAGGCTTACACGGGGATCAGGAGGCTTATACGGGGATTACACTGGAGGATAGCCCCGGTGTATGGCGTGGTCTGTTAGTAAGAAGGCAAACCCCATCAGGGTTCTGCGCAGCCTGTAATGCAGTAAGTGCACAGAACAATTCGCACCTGGGAATGGCGCCAATTTTAGGGTTTCGGGGGACTAGGAGGCTTACAGGGGGACCAAGAGGCTTACAGGGGGACCAGGAGGCTTACAGGGGACCAGGAGGCTTACAGGGGACCATGAGGCTTACAGGGGGACCAAGAGGCTTACAGGGGGACCAAGAGGCTTACAAGGGACCAGGAGGCCTACACGGGGACCAGGAGGCTTACACGGGGACCAGGAGGCTTACACGTGGACCAGGAGGCTTACACGGGGACCAGGAGGCTTACACGGGGACCAGGAGGATTACACGGGAACCAGGAGGCTCACACGGGGACCAGGAGGCTTACACGGGGATCAGGAGGCTTATACGGGGATTACACTGGAGGATAGCCCCGGTGTATGGCATGGTCTGTTAGTAAGAAGGCAAACCCCATCAGGGTTCTGCGCAGCCTGTAATGCAGTAAGTGCACAGAACAATGCACACCTGGGAATGGTGCCAATTTAAGGGTTTCGGGTTGTAGTGCACAGAAGGCACGCAATGTGTGTAGTGTTAAAGGGCATTACACACGGCATGATGTGTGTACTGTTAAAGGGCATTATGCATGGCATGATGTCTGAACTGTTAAATGGCACTACACACGGCATGATGTGTGAACTGTTAAAGGGCATTACACATGGCATGATGTGTGTACTGTGAAAGGGCGTTACACACCATGATGTGTGTACTGTTAAAGGGCATTACACACGGCATGATGTATGTACTGTTAAAGGGCATTATACACAGCATGATGTGTGAACTGTTAAATGGCATTACACGCAGCATGATGTGTGAACTGTTAAATGGCACTACACATGGCATGATGTGTGAACTGTTAAAGGGCACTACACATGGCATGATGTGTGAACTGTTAAAGGGCATTACACATGGCATGATGTGTGTACTGTTAAAGGGCACTACACACGGCATGATGTGTGAACTGTTAAAGGGCATTACACATGGCATGATGTGTGAACTGTTAAAGGGCACTACACACGGCATGCTGTGTGAACTGTTAAAGGGCATTACACATGGCATGATGTATGTACTGTTAAACGGCATTAGACACGGCATGATGTATGTACTGTTAAAGGGCATTACACATGGCATGACATGTGTACTGTTAAAGGGCACTACACACGGCATGATATGTGAACTGTTAAAGGGCACTACACACGGCATGACATGTGAACTGCTAAAGGGTACTACACATGGCATGATGTGTGTACTGTTAAATGGCATTACACACATCATGATGTGTGAACTGTTAAAGGGCACTACACACGGCATGACGAGTGAACTGTTAAAGGGCACTACACATGGCATGATGTGTGAACTGTTAAAGGGCACTACATACGGCATGATGTGTGAACTGCTAAAGGGCACTACACACGGCATGATGTATGTACTGCTAAAGGGCACTACACACGGCATGACATGTGAACTGCTAAAGGGCACTACACATGGCATGACGTGTGTACTGTTAAATGGCATTACACACAGCATGATGTGTGAACTGTTAAAGGGCACTACACACGGCATGACGAGTGAACTGTTAAAGGGCACTACACATGGCATGATGTATGTACTGTTAAAGGGCATTACACATGGCATGACGTGTGTACTGTTAAATGGCATTACACACAGCATGATGTGTGAACTGTTAAAGGGCATTACACACGGCATGACGAGTGAACTGTTAAAGGGCACTACACATGGCATGATGTATGTACTGCTAAAGGGCATTACACACGGCATGACATGTGTACTGTTTAAGGGCATTACACATGGCATGATGTGTGAACTGTTAAAAGGCACTACACACGGCATGACATGTGTACTGTTAAAGGGCATTACACATGGCATGTTGTGTGAACTGTTAAAGGGCACTACACACGGCATGACATGTGTACTGTTAAAGGGCACTACGCACGGCATGACGTGTGAACTGTTAAAGGGCACTACACACGGCATGATGTGTGAACTGTTAAAGGGCACTACACACGGCATGATGTGTGTCCAGCTACAAATCCCTGCACATAGCACAACTCAACGACATACCACACTCTACACATAACATCGCTTGTATAGTTCAATAAAACAATTTCACCAATTTATCTAGTATTTCACTGGGCACATAGTTGATTATATCCGTTTACATTCTTTGAAAAAGTGACAACCTGATAATAATATGACAGAATAAGATCTGAACAATTCTCGCCGTGATTATGACCTTTGCTGCCGACACGGCGTTAAGCAATCACAACTAACTAACTAGCTGGCTTCTCCGAAAGCAGTAGGTAAAACCCAGGTTTGAATCCTGTTCACGGCACCAATGTAATGGCCCACGGCCCTCCGACTCCCCACTCTCACGGTCCCTCACAGAAGAACACCAAGATCCAATCAGAGTACGCTTCAACTTGGTTTATTGAACCATCTGCTCTCCGCGGCGTCAGTAGTTGTCTGACCCGCCCCCTGACTCGCCAGATCCCACGTCGACTCTACAGGGGTGTGTGTGTGTGTGGGGGGGGGGGGGGTCAGCCACCCACATTAGAGGGCAGCCCAGTTGGGGTCTGCCCGGTGGCTACCCGTTTCGCCACCTGGCACAGTATAGTGGTACTGCGCTGGTGTACGGCGTAGTCTCCGCTGCTACCGCGTGGTAGTAGAGCTCATGTACAGACTACTACACTAACATTACCGCAGCATTGCAGGCAAATTATTAACATCACCCTGTGTTGGTAGTCAGGCAGTCAAACAATCGCTGTGTGTTTGGTAAAGCGCGGACATGGCACGTCACAAGGCGGGGTATTGCACCAGGGTAGGCTTGTTTGTTGTTGTTTTACATCCTAGCAACATCTCAGGACGGACCAGGGTAGGCCTATACTACCATGAGTTGGTTGTTGGGGAGTTTTATATCCTGGCAACGGCTAAGGTCATATCAGGACAGGTACCGACTTGTGACAGTGCACACTCATGGTGACTTTATAGTGCTGCCCCACTGGGATATCAGGCTGCCGGCACCATGACCCAATATCCCACTCCTAACCAGTCCTTGCCGTATCCTATTAATGCCAAGCGTCAGACTAAGAAGCAAAAAGTATAAGAAGCAAAAAGTATCAATATTAAAGTCGTTGATTTGACCCGACCGGGAACCGAACCCCCAACCGCCCGCATACGATACCCCCGCGCAGTACCGATTAGACCACCGCGCCCTGTCATAGTAACATTAGCACCACCAGATGGCTCCACCTGCATATCAACAGACTGGGCGATAATCGGGGTGATAGGGGTGTGAGGGGATATCACTATAACTATAAGTATAAATATATAGTATATAATAATATATGTGTACAGTACAGTCAATGTGACCGATTCTCTGCCTGTAGTAGACATCTCTGGTACAGGCAGTAATGCCGACCAGGCAGCCCGTCAGTAGGTCACGCATTTCATATAGGTCTCACTACACAGTTTCTAGATAGAATATTCACGTCTACCTATAGTAGGGGTTAATGACAACCTTGTACCTAATTAACCCACAAACCAGATTATCTGCTGCATTACCAATCTAGAATATGTCAAGTTTCTTTGTTTGTTTGTTGTTTTACGTCCTAGCAACATCTAAGGTCATATCAGAACTGGTACCGACTTGTGACAGCGCGCACTCATGGCATGGCGACTGTCGGGTCATGATGCTGGTGGCGTGGTCTCCCAGTAGGGCAGCACTATAAAGTCACCATGAGTGTGCACTGTCACAAGTCGGTCCCCGTCCTGATATGACCATATATGTTGCCAGGACGTAAACCTCCAACAACTAACCATTTCTCCACAACAAAAGAATTGTTGAGCATTTTGTGAAATATTCCGCTAAAACGCATTAGTGGGGGAATGCAAAAGGTCTATTGTAGTAAAAGGTATATAGGGTCAGGTGCATAATTGTGTGTTAGACAGATAATGTGAAAGAGGCACTAGGAGATAGTGTGTAAGGGGCACTTGGAGCTCTACCCACTACCCCCCCCCCCCCCCCTGTTAGTCACGGATCACCACACACTCAGCTCAGGGCAGGTGGTGGCCAGGCAGCCACGCCACATGGTGGTGGTCGGCAGAGCACTGTAGTCATGGGAACCCAGGAATTCTTGATGTTCATTGGTGGAGCTTGAGATGCTTGATTCTCATTGGAGAATACAGTCAGGTGGTATGCCATACCAGATCCATGTACCACTATATCATAATAAACCTGAGGGCTTGGCTCTCTCTCTACCTTTCACTCTTTATACTCTTCCTTTCTCTTCTTGCCTGTATTGATTTCACTATAGCCTGCCTACACAACCACAGATTCCAGCCGTGGACTTTATAATTTGATTCGCCTGAGGCAAAGCCCAGATCGTGCACTACTCACTCTGTATACTACTTACACCTGGCCGCTGCCAACAACGCGGCTATCAAGGTCAGTGTGGGAACCGCTGCAGTTATCCCTACTGAGTATACACACACTGCTCAACACATCCAGATGGCGCCCAGAGAATCCCTCCGGCAGTAGGGTGCATCCAAAGGGGCAGTTATCATGTTGGCAGATGTTTGATCCCTGCTTTAGTTTGAAGTAATTTTAATTCAGAATGACTAACTTTGGAGACGTGCAATGTGGAACGTGTCCACTTTAATTTTGGCAAGCACATCAAAATACTGACACCATGCGGTCATCGATAACAGGTTCTATTTCTAATATGAATAATCAATGCTTAAGCATGACCTCCCCCCCCCCCTCCCGCACCCCCATTAGTGATTAATATATGGATATTTTTTTGCGGAATTGATATAAACTGGTCCCAGTGCCTTCTCCCATGTTTCAGCCCAGAACCAGTTTCAGCAGTACTTATACCCGACCGGGTACTTTATTAAAACGTGGGAGAAGGTACGGCGACCAGTTTATATCAATTCCGCAGAAACTGCGGTTTCTGGATTCTGGTGAATATATTTTCCCTCTCTATGACTATGGGTATTGTTTATGTGTATATATAAATAAATATATATATATATATATATATGTCTATATATATTTATATATATATATTTATATATATATATATATATACACACATACACACACACGTGTTAGTCATTAGCCTCCCGCCTGGGGGTGAGTGGTGGGTCGGTATTAAATTTGACTAAGTTGATTGATTGATTGATTGGTGGTTGCTTTACGCCGTGTCGGCAGCATAGGCCATATTCATGGCGAGAAATGTTTTTTTGTTCAAACCATCGCTTTTACATGTAAAAGCAGACAATCAATTATGTGCCAATAGACACTCATTCAATTAGAAAGCTCACAATCATATATTTGTGGTCAAGGGAAACAAATTCCCATAGAAAAAGAAAAGTTTAATTAATAATTGATAGAATCTATTTAGTAAAATGTTACTAAGTGTCCCCTTCTAAGCACCAACAAATTCTTAATAAGTACACCAGTATTTATACGACTTAAGCTACATTCAAACTGCTACTGTTAGCCATATGTCGTGTTCCTCTGCCCAATCCCAAATTTCCTTTTTTTCTCTTGAAGATTTATACTGCCTATCATGGATAAGTCTGAACAGACTTGTTTTCACCATTAGACAGTTTGTCGATAGAAAGCCTGAATTTACACTTTTACCGACCCAAGGGATTTTTAACCTCCCACACCACATAGACATGGTATGAGAGCAACTGGCCTTTGATGACGCTGTAAGTTATACACATCGGCGGAAATCCAAATTGGCAGAGGTGGGGGCATGGGGAATCGAACCACCGACCTTCAGATAAGGAGTCCGACCTAGAAAAAAGTCAGACACTCCAACCACTCTGCCACAGAGAACACCACAGTTAGTTTGACTAAGTGGTTACATGGTTTGGAATGATTTCCCCCCCCCGCCCCCCTCCCCATATTACGTATGTAAGCCATCGCTGTGGTGTTATCTGTTAACACTCTTACATCATTTTTGGGTAGGTGAACTAGACTACGCAGTCCTAGATAAAAAGCTCTGAGCTCTAGAACATTAATGTGATCGGAGATTTCATCTTCCATCCACCGACCACCTGTTGCCCGTTGGTCTCTATGAGCCCCCCATCCTTCTAGTGAAGCGTCTGTTGTAACCGTAGTATTGGGTTCTCCCATTCTAATGGGGGTGGGCAAATTTTCAATGTGTGAAAGCCACGACATAATGTCCAATAGGGCCTTCTGGCGAAATTGACTTTAGTGCGAGCCAACGCTAAGTTCTTATCTATTTCTAGCGATTTAATATATGCTTTGCCATATAGGACAGCAGGAGCGTAGGCTGTCATGATTCATATTAGTATTGCCACTTGCCTAATCTTTGGTTCGTTCAATCGTAATAATTGGTTGGCCGTTTTTAAAAACTTATCAACTTTCTGTTTCGTTAATGAAATAGTCATTTCTGTGGTGTCAATAAAAAAAAACCAGAAACTTTAATTTCTTTGTTGGTGTCAAAACTGATTTAGTTTCATGTATGTAGAAACCTAACCTCTTAAAAGTCTCACATAGATTGTCTATTGCTGTTTGACAATGTTGTTGTGGTTGTGCAGCAATAAACGAGTCATCAATATAAGGAAACATAACATGTCCCTTCCTAGCCATGTGGGGAAAAAAATTGGCTTAAGTAGCCTTGTGAAAATGCGTGGGGCATAAGCTAGTCCGTTAGGCATACACGTGAACTCATAAAGTTCATCATTCCAACAAAACCTGAGAAACTTCCGATCGGGTTTGTAAATCGGTACTGTATAGCATGCATCCCTGAGATCCACACTGGCCAGCCAGGAGTCTTGCGTTACTAAGTCTCTAGCTGTTTCTAGCAAAAACATTTTGAAATGTTTATACTCGACTAATTTGTTTAAGCTTGTTAAGTCCAAAATCAGTCTGATATCCCCATTTGGTTTGGGTCTCGTAAAAATATTCTAGATAAATTCCCCAGCCACATGAAGTGCTGGCTCTATGAAGCCTTTTCCCCAAAATTGTAGGACTTGATCATTTAACGCCCCTCGTTCTGAAACATCAAAGCGATAAGGAAAGGGTATGCTATTTTGTATGGGCTCCTCCATTAGTGGTATTCTAACTCCCTCCGCTAAGTTCAGGATAGTTAGATTTTCGGTAATGTTACTCCATTCCGCTACAAAGTCATTTCTACAATTTGTCATTTTTACAATTAGTCATTACTACTATTCATCACGTCTACAATTTGTCATTTCGACAATTGGTCATTTGTACAATCAGTCATTTCTACTATATTATAACTGTATGGCATGTTGTTATTAACACAGTATATTGATCAAATAGGTGTGAAAAATGGCTCGTTGTCCGCGTAAGACAGTTGTCTGTTAGACACAGAGGCAATGCTATTAAATTAAAGGGGTGCCATGACGGGACCAGCACTTTTTTGCCGTTAGTGACAGAGATTTGTTAGTGACAGAGTAGACTGTATATATATATATATATCTATATATATCTATATATATAAATATATATAGTATAGTTATACGAGTCTTACCTTGGTACAGATGATGGATAACTGTTGTTTTACCGAGGTATAAGCCTCGGATAGATGTGGGCTAGGGAGAGGTAAGCACGTCCGGTACCAGCAATCTTAACCTACTTATTGAGGATAAAAATGACTTTCAAACAATGGATACTATTACTTTACCGAAAAGGTACACCAACGGAACAGATGTGGCAGGGTGTGGCGGGAGGGCCCTAGCCCACATCTATCCGAGGCTTATACCTCGGTAAAACAACAGTTATCCATCATCTGTACCAAGGTAAGACTCGTATAACTATACTATTTTACCTCGGTAAACAGCCTCAGGCTAGCCTCAGGCTAGGGAGACCTTTACATAATTCATTTTTATCCTTAATATCATTCTTTCTTATTATTATAACATTCTAAATTGTTGTTCTCACCTATTCTTGTTAGTTGGCGAGAAGACGCTTTGCAACGCCGGTAGGCTTTTCTAGTCGTTTATTATAATGTTTTGCAAACGACTTAGCCGTCTTCCAGCCTGCATGCGCTAGTATTCTTTTCACAGAAATACCAAGCACCCGTGCCTTGGAGACCATGGCTCCTCTAGTTGAGTGGGAAGAGTATTTACTCGTATCCACTCCAGCCAATTTCAACACCGTAATTGTCCATCTGGCAAGTGTGTCTCGTGAAATCGCCTTATGTGGCTTTATAAAGCTCACTAATAGTTGTTGTGATGCACGTAAATCCTTTGTCTTGTATATATAAGCCCGTATGGCCGACACAACACATAATTTCCGATCATTCGGAAAACAGTCTAAGTGAACCGTTGATAAAGGGTCACCTAACGTGTTCGATTTGAGCAATTTTTCTAAATCAAACGTAGCTTGTTGCTTGTCTATTTCTAATCCAGTTAAGGATAAAGCAACAATCGTCTGTCCTCTGTGTCCGGTTACTAACAATAACAGGACCGCGACCTTAAACCCTAACTGTTTTATATCTAACCACGAGTTGTGAGGCCAAGCCTGAAACAACTTAAATACTATAGAAACATCCCAAAACCGACTATACTTTGGTTTTGGAGGATTCCTTTGATAAATTGAACGAAGTAAATAACAAATAACATAATGTTTTCCAACTGTTTCGCCATCAATTCTAGGTAATATAATTGATAACGCACACCTCGCCGCATTAATCGATCCAAAGGAAAGTCCTTCATCCTCTAGAGAACGAAGAAACCGAGCTACTTGTGAAATCTTTGGATTTGTTGGTTTAACTTTCATTAACAAACAATGTACACCCCATTTCTTTAAATAGGTTGTATACATTTTGACAGTTCCTGGCCTCCATGCATCCGATACTATCCTATCCTCAGTAATTCTGTCCAATCCAAATTGCTGTAGCTGCTTCCTTAGAAAAGGAATGCCAATAGGGGCGTCGTTGACACGTCGCCGTGAACCACCAGCGGTCCGTGGTGCGTCAGATTCCCGAGTTTTCTTGGGAATCGTATACGATCTTTTGCCAGTTGTGAAACTGCTGGCAGCCAAGGTTGCGTGTCCCAATCGGGCACCACCAGTATCGCATGTGTCCCTTCCAAGCCGATTTTTCTCACTACTCGGCTGATAATGCTAAATGGCGGGAAAATATAAAAATAATTATTTTCCCAAGTAATAGCAAACGCATCTACTTTCCAAGCATCCGGTTCAGGATGCCAAGAAACATAACAGGGTAACTTGTTATTATTTCGTGATGCAAATAAGTCAACTTCAGGTGTACCCCATTTTTCACAAACGAAGTTAAACAAATGTGTAGAGAGAGACCACTCTAAATGGTCATGGAAATTTCTACTTTTATAATCTGCAAGTGTATTTTGTGACCCTGGAATATGCGCTACAGTCAGCCAGACTTGTTGAGCCTGTGCCCAGTTCCAAATCAGTTTAGATAACTGATTGCAAGACTTTGATTTGGTTCCACCCATGTTACGAATATATGCCATGGCAGTAGTATTATCAGTTAGTATTCTAACCTGTGATTTATTTATCTTTACTAAACTACGTAAGCCCAGATAAATAGCACGCAATTCTAGTGCATTAATATAGTCTGATTTTTCATCATCAAGCCATCTACCTCCTGTTGTGACCCCATCTCGATGAGCTCCCCAACCTTCTAACGAAGCATCAGTAGTAATTACTGTATTAGGTTCCGCCATGCGGATTGGATTTGGTGAACTTGCTATATGTTGCATCCACCATCCAATATCCTGTAACCCTTCTTGCGAAATAAACATCTTTCGCTCAAAATTGCCTTTAGTTCGTGTTAACCCTAAATTTTTATCTATTTCTAGCGACTTAATATGGGCCTTCCCATATAACACAGCAGGTGCATATGAGGTCATTATGCCAATAAGAACAGCAACCTGTCTAATTTTTGGCTTTGATAACTTAATAAGCTGAGTCGCTGTAGTCATAAACTTAATTAGTTTTTGTTCTGTTATCGACACTGTAAGGGACTGTGTATCCAGAATAAACCCTAAACATTTGAGTTGTTTTGTTGGTTTAAACACTGACTTTTGTTGATGTACATAAAACCCCAATTTAGTGAGTAATGCACATAAATCCAAAACTGCATTCACACAACCAATTTGTGTTGATGCTATAATAAAAGAATCATCTATGTATGGAAACATTATGTGACCCTTCCTCGCCATTACCGAGAAAACAGGTTTAAGCAATTTAGTAAATAAACGTGGCGCACAAGCTAAGCCATTCGGCATGCAGGTAAACTCATAGAGTTGGTTATCCCAAATAAATCGAAGAAATTTTCGGTATTGTTCCATTATGGGAAGCGTATAATATGCATCCTGTAAATCAACACTAGCCATCCACGCATCTGGTGTAATCAGATCTCGTGCCGTATCTAGAGAGAACATTTTAAAATGTCGATATTCCACCCTTTTATTAAGGATTGTTAAATCCAGGATCATTCGAACATCACCATTAGGCTTCGGTCTCGAGAAAATGTTTGAAATAAACTGTCCTGAACAGTGTGTCACTTTTTGTATAATTCCTTTCTCAAAGAATTTATGTACCTGTTTAGTTAGTGCGTCTCGTTCAACTGGTTGAATGTTATATGGAAAAGGTATTATACTTTGTACAGGAATTTGTGTAAAGGGAATGTGAACACCCCTAACTATTTCTATAATTTCTTGGTCACTAGTAATTTTGTGCCACTCAGAAATATGATTACTAATATTACCAGCCACAAAGTTGCTTACAGTTTGTGTGTTTTTAGAGGCTGCAGGGACTTGTAAAGTTTGTGTTTGGACCTCTACTTGGACCCGCCCCTGGGGAAAGGTCTCGACGAGTTGAACCCTCGGCCTATTGGCCGTGCGGTGTTGTCGGTCCAGCCTGGGCGAGCGCCCCGGCCCCGAAACCCTTGACCGAAGTTTGAACTCGGTCTGGTTCCTCTGGTGAACCGTCGTGGACGAAAATCCCCTCGTGACTTTTTGAAACGAGGAGCTTCCTGTTTCTTCTTGCCATCCATGTTTTTGCCACTCTTGGCTGCAGTCTCTACCTCTTTATAGAGGTATTGTAGTTGACCGCCAAACATCTTGGTGTTATCTAAAGGTTTCCCTTTAATCGGCTCTGGAGCAAGATAAAGCGTAAACTCTTTCCCCTCATTATCGGTAACCTTCTTAGAGCGAGCCACTTCTTTGCCAGCATCTGTGCAAACTGACTTGAAGACATTTCATATCTTCGAAACGACAGGTAATTACCTGCCGCCGCTAGCACTGCAATGCCTTTGTCCATTGTCTTAGCCAAAGACGAGAACTTATTTTCACTCTGCATCCTATTAGCCACAGGAACAATAGCTGTTAGGGTAGCCAACACTGCCTTATGCACTGTGTGCAACACATCCTCAAACTTCTTACGGTCATCCGTCATATTGACATCCCGATCCATTTCTTTAATGATGGAGTTGGGAACACCCTTTATGCCTGTTAACTCATCTCCTAACTTGGAGATAACCTCCGCCGGTTTGAACGTGCGAAAATGACCATTCACGGTCTCGCGCATAAGCGTAGTGGTTTTAACCCGCTTAGCCTTTGGCTTCTCCACCTTCTTAGCCACTTTAGTGCCAATGTCCGCATAGACCCCTTCATATATGGTGTCTGAGTCTGATTCCGTAGAAGTAGACTCAGTGGACGACTCAGAAGAAGAATATTTCCTCTTCCTCTTCTTCTTTTTGGACTTAGTCTTCCGCTTTTTGCGAAAACCAGTCTCTGCACGCTCCTTGGTGAATTCATCACCCGAAGAAATCACCTGTTTCTTCTTCTTCCTCCGTTTAGGAGAAGGAGGAGGAGGAGCCTTAAGCTCCACCGCCGAGTCTGTGTCCAAGAAATCCTCAAACGAATCCTCTTGGACACTCGGCCTACGCCGCTTCCGAGACACAGGCGATTTGGCAGTCAAGATGTGGCTTTCCAATCTTGCAAAGCGAGCCTCCCAATCTGGAGGCGCAGGCACATCAGGCACTGCGTCCTCGTCCGGGTCGGAGAGGATATGCGCCCGGGGCTGTGTCGACGGCCCTGCCGACAACACAGGTGAGGAGTCGTACTCCTCGTCCACTCCACTCGGAACACGCCCCTCGGCTGCTACTGCACCGCGCTTACTCCGCTTCGTGGCCATCGGGAGCTGAAACAAAAATTTTTTTTTGGTCAGTCCCGGTATATATATATGTCACAATATGGTTGTTTCAAACTCATTTGGACATCTATTGGTGTTAAAGAACGTGTTTATACCGTTATAACACAGGCGTAATAAGCTAAATTTGTGCGTGGGTTGTGGGTCAAGCCCAAACCTTACGCGGGGTCGGGACCAGTGTATCGGCCCGCCCATCCCTCTGTTCCGCACACTTCTCCCACCTGTGACTACTACGTCAACAAGTTGGAGAAAATGCTACGAAACTCGGAGAAACGCCTGAAAAAGTTTTGTCTAGGGGAGTCTATAAAAGAAACCCAGGAGCATCTCCAACATTACTCTCTATTAGAGTACGAGAGAATTTCCACATGAGATAGGGCGAAACCCACATCTCTACCCATAGTCACACGGTGACCCGGGTGTTGACATAACCGCTAATGACCGGTTTGGTTCCTTCGAGAAACCCACTCGAGTGTTCTATCCTTGGTTGTTTATAACCAAATAACTCGTCCAAATTGGACCAACGAAAGTCTAAACTTTCCATAATGATGCTCTAATGCATCATAATTAAGCTAACCACAGTTTTTATTATACTTACTGCGTATTTGCTTGTATGTAGACTAATTTTGCCGGAGCAACCCAACGACACGTTATCCAGTCGTGAGTTGTATATGCTAATTGCTGGTAACGGACGTGCTTACCTCTCCCTAGCCTGAGGCTAGCCTGAGGCTGTTTACCGAGGTAAAATATATATATATATATTAAAAAGAAACACCTAAGTGACATTGAATTTGTAAACAACAATACGAAAAGTTGCGCACAGAATCTATGCTATCGTGAATTGGTGAGCAACAATATCAATCTATGCATATTGCAGTTTTAAAAGAAAAGAAGACTTAGATGACCTTGACCTTGCGACAGTGACTATGACCATAGCCTAAGAACATGGACACGCACAAGTTTTAAAGACTTACATGACTTTGGACTTGGGAGAACCTAGATGGAAGTTTGCAGATGAAATAATTATATCTGGGTCGTTCTCTGAAACTGGGTACCACATATTTGGTATCCATGTTACGTTGGATATAATAAGGTCTTTCTTTTTTTAATTGCAAGTCAAATAATTATTGTTGCCTTTCGTTATTAAGCGTCTTAGCTCGTTATTAAGCGCGTTAGTAATACTATATGTATTTAATCTATACCACAAAACGTATCAAAAATATGTTCATATGATGTCGTGCTAAAAGTGAAATGCTACACATTTACACTAAAGTTATTTACACAAATTTTTATTTTTTCAACTTTGTTTCAAAGTTTTTCTTGTAAGACATCATTTTGTTTGCTTAACTGTAATCAAAGAAATCTAGTTTGAATGTGTTGTGTATGTTAAAAATGATGGATGCGTCAAAATTATGGATGTGTCAATTTTGCGTGTTTAATTTCCATGTTACATCGGACATATTTTCCTATTGTTATCCATTCTAAGATCAAAATCAAAAAGTGGAATGGCTTTTTTTCAACTCTGACACATACACAGCATGTAAAGCTTCATATGAAACTAGATTCTGATATTGTTTGGAATGTTTTCTGCTATTATTTGGGATGCTTTCAGATGTCGCTTCCATGTCACAAAAGTGGTACCCAGCTTCAGAGAACGACGCATGTACACAACTATTACGTTACCAGTAAAAGAAGTTAAACCGTCAAAGTTGCAAAGTCCGATGGCTTTGGGTTTCTGCAATATTTATTTCAGATAAATATATTACGTTGATTATTTGAATTTACTTTACTTCATTCTAACGCACTGACCGAAAACACATTCGCGTCTAGAGAATATAACGAGCTATGAATTTAGTTTTTTCTCTCACTCTCAATTTTTTGTTTGTTTTGTGTGTTTTATTGTCTTTTTTTTGGGGGGGGGGGCTTTTCGTCGAGCAGCACCATGCCTGACTAAAACAAAGATCGGCATAGTCAGTCCTCACCGCATGACCACTATAATTACGACAGGTCATACATAATATAGACAGGCCGATTCTGTTAACGGGTTATTATGCCTAAATATATAAACAGAAGACGATAAGTTTATATAAGTATGAAATTTTCCAATTCATTAGACTATAATTACAACAGCTCATATGTAATATAGACAGGCCGAATCTGTTAAGGACTATTATGACTAAATATATAAACAGAAGACGATAAGTTTATATAAGTATGTACGTATCAGTTATCAAATTTTGTAATTCATTAGACTATAATTATGACAGGTCATATATAATATAGACAGGCCGAATCTGTTAACTGGCTATTATGCCTAAATATATAAACAGAAGAGGATAAGTTTATGCGCTATATAAATACATTATATTAATATTATTAACGGAATGCCAGTAGCATCTCGCCCACCCAACGCTACTATTGCCCGAACCGCTGATGGCAGCGGCCTGGGTGACTTGGGTTTGCATGCAAGGTGGCAAACCCACCGCAAATATATAAGTATATAAGTATCAATTATCAAATTTTGTAATTCATTAGAGGATAAGTTTATATAAGTATGTAAATATCAATTATACAATTTTGTAATTCATTAGACTATAATTAAGACAGGTCATATATAATATAGACAGGCCGAATCTGTTAACAGGTCATTATGCGTAAATATATAAACAGAAGACGATAAGTTTATATAAGTATGTTTGTAATTCATTACACTATAACTATGACAGGTCATATATAATATAGACAGACTGAATCTGTTAACAGGCTATTATGCCTAAATATATATATACAGAAGAGGTATAAGTATAAGTAAGTATAAGTATAATTAACGGGAAAATTGAGACTTACGCGCATGCGTGGAACACTGGAGTAGCTCACACCGAGAAGTGGAATCAGGCTCACCCTCCACACCCCCATCGGGGCCGGCATCCGGGGGCAGCGCCCCCCTCCCCCACACACACACACACCAGACCTCCGCCCGCCCCGCCCCGCCTCCAGCCACCGCCGGTGACGGTAAGAGAAGCCCGAATTGTTAGAGCGCAGGTTTCCCGTGCGGAAGGTCGGGAGTTGAATTACCGGTCGAGTCAAAGCAAAGACTTACAAAATTGATACTTGTCGACACATAGCCAGGCGCTTGGCATTAATAGGACAGGGACAATGACTGGTCAGCTCAGTGTCAGGAGAGGACAAAGTCTCGTTGACGTCCTTTTGATTCCAGATGAAAAGATCAGTTTCACTGTCGAATGTGATCCATGACAAGTGGATAATAGAAGCCTTGCATTGGATGCGGTGGCCTAATCGGTAGAGCGCAGGCATCCTATGTGGAAGGTGGGGAGTTCGATTCCAGGTCGAGTCAAAACAATGACTTACAAAATTGATACTTGTCGCTTCCTAGCTTGGTGCTTGGCATTAATAGGATAGGACAAGGACTGGTTGGCTCAGTGCCAGGATAATGTGACTGAGTGGGATATCGGGTCATGGTGCTGGCAGTAGGCCTGGTTTCCCAGTGGGGCAGCACTATAAAGTCACCATGAGTGTGCACAGTCAGAAGTCTATAGGTGCCCATCCTGATATGACCTTAGATACTACGATAGGGCAAGCACTAGTTCTCAGTATCAGGATAATGTGACTGAGTGTGATATCAGGTCATGGTGCTGGCAGTAGGCCTGGTCTCCCATTGGGACAGCACTATAAATATAAACATAAATATAAAGTCGGCATGAGTGTGCACTATCCCAAGTCAGTATGTCTCCATCCTGCTATGATCCTAAATGATGCCAGGAGGTAAAACCACAACAAACAAGCTACCAGATGGCGTGGCAGTGCCTCCCTCCTCTGGCTCCACAGACCAGGCTACGTGCGGCAGTCCCGGGTACCCGTCCTGATATGACCCTAATTGTTGCGAGGACAGAAAACCCAAACAAACAGACGGCGTGCCAGTGCCTCCCTCTGGCTCCACAGACCTGGCTGCCTGCGTCAGTCCTCCTGATGACCCTAAATGTTTGCCAGGACAGAAAACCCCACCAAAGAAACAAACAGATGGCGTGGCAGTGCCTCCCTCCTCTGGCTCCACAAACCTGGCTGCCTGCGTCAGTCCTCCTGATGACCCTAAATGTTTGCCAGGACAGAAAACCCCACCAAACAGATGGCGTGGCAGTGCCTCCCTCCTCTGGCTGCACAGACCTGGCAGGTTTAGTGTTGATCAGTGTGTGAGTGTGTGAGTCCCAGTGTGTATAATTCAGTGAGGATGCAGGTCGATACTCTAGCACACACTGCTCAGCCCTCCCGAGCTGCTCACTGCACTGCACCGCTCGTTGCTGCACACACCTCCTCCTGCAGGATGGGGAGTGGGACGTAGCTCAGGCGGTAGAGTGTCCACCTGTGAAGGTGTGGGTCATCCGATGATCGATCCTGCTCAGTGGGCGCATTTGCAGTTTGGGCTATTTTTCATTTTCCGTTCCAACCAGTGGTCCACAACTTGCTCGTCAAAGGCTGTGGTAAGTGGTGTCCTGTCTGTGGGAAAGTGCATATAAAAGACCCCTTGCTGCTTATCGGAAAGCGCAGCCTATGTTACGGCAGCGGATTTACTCCAAAGAAATATGTCAGAATGACCATATCTTTGACGTCCAATAGCCGATGATAAAAATCAATGTGCTCTAGAGGCGTCGTTAAATAAAACAAGCTTTGCTTCACACACACTGCGCAGCCCTTGCGAGCAGCTCGCTACACTGCCACCGCTCCTGCACAGGTGGTCGAGCTGCATACAGTGTACCAGGCGGCGCCGGCAAGTTGCTTTCTTCAGGTTAATATAACCCTAGGTGTTGCTAGGACGTAAAACCCCCACCCTCACTTTGGTGGATGTTGATTCAATGCATGAATCCACTCATGATTCAATGCATAGATGCACTGGTGAATTACCCCAGTCCTGATATGACCATACGTATTGCTAGGACGTAAAACCACCAGCTTCACTGATTTCAGTCCTTATATGACCTTAATTGTTGGTAGGACATAAAACACCGCGTTCACTTCGGTGCATGCTGATCCAATGTTGTATAGATCCACTGATTTCAGTCCTTATATGACCTTAAGTGTTGGTAGGATGTAAAACCCCACTTTCACTTCGGTGCATGCTGATCCAATGTTGTATAGATCCACTGATTTCAGTCCTTATATGACCTTAAGTGTTGGTAGGACGTAAAACCCCACTTTCACTTCGGTGCATGCTGATTCACTGAGATTATTCCAGTTCTGATATGACCTTAGGTGTTGCTGGGACGTAGAGCCCTCAGCCCCCCCTCAATAAACTAACAAACTATATATTATTAATTTATATCCAATGTCTGCTTGCATATCGCCATGCTATTTATAGCCTCAGTTTTGTTCACACACCCCTCCACACACACACTCACCCCTCCCACACACTCAACCCCCCCCCCCCCCACACACACATACCCCCACACATCAAAAGGTCGCCACGAGTGCGCACTGTCACAAGTCGGTACCCGTCCTGCTATGACCTAAGATGTTGCTAGGATGCAAAACAACAAAACAAACAAATCCAGTTCCGGCGACACCAAACCTGCAACTGTTGTTCGAACTGGGGACAAGAAGACACAAGCTTTCCCGGCAGAATCTATTTATAGTTCGTCCATTTGGTGCAGGGCGGCATCCACAGGAGAGGACTCCGCAGTGACAAAGGTGGGGAGGGGGGAGGGGGGAGGAGGGAGGGAGGAGGGGAGGGGAAGGAGCGAGGGGAAGGAGGGGAGGAGGAAGGAGGGGAGGAAGGGGGGGAACGATCGAGGGGGGGGGGGGAGGAGGGAGGGGGAAGGAGGGGGAGGGAAGGGGAAGGAGGGGAGGCAGGGGAGGGGAGGAAGGGAGGAAGGGAGGGGAGGAAGGGGAGGGGAGGAAGGGGAGGGGGAGGGAGGGGGGAGGAAGGGGGAGGGGGAGGAAGGGGAAGGAGGGAGGGGGGAGTAGGGGGGAGGAGGAAGGGAGAGGGGGGAGGAGGAAGGGAGAGGAGGGAGGGGGGCAGAGGAAGGAGGGCGGGGGGAAGGAGGGAGAGGGAGGGGGGGTGGAGTAGAGGGGGAGCAAGGGGGGGAGCAAGGGGGGGGGTGGGGGGGGTCAACGCATACACTCGTGGCTCCTTCTGGCTGCTACAGCGTCCACACATATAGGGGTTACCATGGTTACGGGGGGGGGGGGGGGATGCCCGCGTTAGGGTGTCACCAGTATGGGGAGGGGAGGGGGGTGGGGGATGGTAAGGGGAGAGGAGGTGGGGTGTGGGGGGGGGGAGGGGAATGTGTCAGTCACCACACGAATCAGGGCAGCCTCATTGTGTCACCATGGGGGGGAGGGGAGGGGAGGGGGGGAGGGAGAGGGGGGGGGGAGAGGGGGGAGGGGGAGGGGGAGAGAGGAGAGATAGGAGATCTACGGGAGGGGAGAGCGAGGGGAGAGCGAGAGGAGAGGGAGGGAGGGAGGGAGCAGGGAGGAGGGAGGGGAGAGGAGAGAAGAGAAGAAAGAAGAGAGAGAGGAGAGAGAGGAGATAAGAGAGAAAGACGGAGATGAGAGAGAGCCTATCCGAGAAGCAAGCCCTGTGTGTGTGTGTATGTGTGTGTGTGTGTGTATGAGTGAGTGTGCGTGTGTGCGCGTGTGTGAGTGTGTGTCTGTGTGTGTCTGTGTGTGTGTCTGTGTGAGTGTGTGAGGGTGTGTGTGTGAGTGTGTCTGTGTGAGTGTGTGAGGGTGTGTGTGTGAGTGTGTCTGTGTGTGAGTGTGTGTGTGTGTGTGTGTGTGACGAAATGTAATCTCAAGACTGAAACCTGGGAAATAGTGGCCAAGGACAGGAGTTTGCAAAGGCACAAGACAGTTTGAAACTGATCGTATATCTCGAGCTAAACAAGTGTCAGCAGAGGAAAGATCGTCTCCTTCACCTACCAGACTCTCTGACTGCAGCTACACAACACATGTCCAACGTGCCACCTACCGCACATTCCGAGCACAAATTGGACTCATCGGTCATAGACGTGTGCACAACAAATGATGAGTTGCTGTCATCATCGCCACCGAATAACAACCAAGAAGAACAGGTTCCGCGATGCACTACCCACCGCTCGGCCAACTGCATGAGCGCCTTGCCGAGCTCCAATGCAGTGAGCTGCTCAACCAGCTGTGCTGTTAGTGTTTGTTGGGGTTTTACATCCTGGCACCATCCGACCAGCTGTGAAGACACCTGCTCCACACTGATTGGTTCTCCAGCCGCACCATGCTGCTACACAATAATAACATAGCACAGCATAGCAAGATTCCATGGCCGGGACCAGTGTAGAATGTGGTGTGGGTAGAAGCAGGAGTGTGACATAGCTCAGGCGGTAGAGTGTCCACCTGTGAAGGTGTGGGTTATCCGATCGATCCTGCTCAGTGGACACATTTGCAGTTTGGGCTATTTTCCCTTCCAACCAGTGGTCCTGAACTGGTTCATCAAAGGCTGTCGTATCTGCTGGCCTGTCTGTGGGAAAGTTCAAATAAAAGACCCTTTGCTGCTTATCGGAAAGAGTAGCCTATGTGGCGGCAGCGGGTTTCCTCCAACAAAATATGTGAGAATGACCGTATGTTTGACGTCCAATAGGCGATGTTTTTTTTAGCAGCCTTCTTCCTCACGGCTGTGCAGCCGTCCGGACGTGTGTGCCTTGGGATCTCCTGCGTTGACACGGCGACGCTGGGTGTGTGGTCGGTGTGGTGAGTGTCCTGTGTAAGGGAAGAGTCTCACTGCAGTGTGGAACGGGGTGTGAGTGTGTGAGGGTGTGTGTGTGTGTGTGTGTGGATGAGAGCGTGGAGGGCGGTGAGTGAGTGAGTGTGAGTGGGTGTGTGGGTGGAAGCATGGGTGTGTGTGTGTGTGTGTGGGACCGTGGAAGGAGGGTGTGGGTGGAAGGAGGGGTGTGTGTGTGTGTGTGTGGATGAGAGCGTGGAGGGCGGGTGGAGTGGTGATGTGAGTGTGAAGTGGGTGTGTGTGTGGTGGAAGCGATGGGTGTGTGTGTGTGTGTGTGGGACCGTGGAAGGAGGGGTGTGTGTGTGGAGGTGTGGTGTGGTGGAGGTGTGTGTGTGTGTGGGTGTGAGTGTGTATGTATGGAAGGAGGGTGTGGGTAGAAGGAGGGGTGTGTGTGGAGGTGTGTGTGTGGGGGTGGGTGTGAGTGTGTGTGTGTGTGTGGAAGGAGGATGTGGGTGTGTGGGAGGGTGTGTGTGAGTGAGTGTGGGTGTGAGTGTGTATGTGTGAGTGAGTGAGTGGAGATGATACAGTACCGCTCAGCCAGACCATGCGACACAACAACAATTGAGTGTGTGTGTGTGTGTGTATGTGTATGTGTGAGTGAGTGGAGATGATACAGTACCGCTCAGCCAGACCATGCGACACAACAACAATTGAGTGTGTGTGTGTGTGTATGTGTATGTGTGAGTGAGTGAGTGAGTGGAGATGATACAGTACCGCTCAGCCAGACCACGCGACACAACAACAATCGAGTGTGCTGTGTGTATGTGTGTATGTGTGGGTGAGTGAGTGGAGATGATACAGTACCGCTCAGCCAAACCATGCGACACAACAACAATCGAGTGTGTGTGTGTGTGTGTGTGTGTGTGTGTGTGTATATGTGTGAGTGAGTGAGTGAGTGAGTGGAGATGATACAGTACCGCTCAGCCAGACCACGTGACACAACAACAATCGAATGGTTGCCAGCACGGAGAGTTTGCCGTTACCAGTGTGTCCAGACTTGACTGCGGCGTAGTAGTGATGGAACCACTGAAGTGGGCACGGGCAAAGTGGGGACATGGGCGAAGTGGGGACAGGGGCGAAGTGGGGACAGGCAAAGTGGGGACAGGGGGGCGCGTGCGCAGTGTAGAGAAGCACGGCCCCTCCCCTCGGCTCCAATGCTCCAATGCTCCAATTGCACCACAACGCTCGGTAAACTGCCTGCCGTCTGTCTGCTCAAGGTGCGGCAGTGTGCTGCCGTTCCCACCCGACTGCCCCGCTCTGTGTAGTGTGGTGTGGTCGAGCGGCTGCAGTGAGCTGGGCGTTCAGCACTGCATCTGCCTCTGCTTGTGTCTGTCGGCGAGAGCGTTGTAGTTGTACTGCGGACTGCTGGGAACCAGCGGAAGGTTGGTGGTGGTGATGCGTGTGGTGCTGGTTGATTGCTGGTTGTTGCTGGATTGTTGGTTGCTGGTGGTTGGCTGCTGGTTATTGCTGGTTGCTCACTGCTGGTTTATAGTTGCCGGTTGGCTGTTGGTTGCTCACTGCTGGTTTATGGTTGCTGGTTGGCTGCTGGTTGCTGGTTGTTGCTGGTTGCTCACTGCTGGTTTATGGTTGCCGGTTGGCTGTTGGTTGCTGGCTGCTGGTTGCTGGTTGCTGAGTGCAAGTGGCGCTACTTGATGTTTGCAGCGTCAGGCGACGGGAACAGGCGGACGGAGCGTGAACGGTCGAACTGTGTGTGTGTGTGAGTGTTTAGGTGTGTGTAGGTGAGAGTGTGTGAGTGTGTGTAGATGAGTGTGTGTGTATGTGAGTGTGTGAGTGTGTGAGTTTTGATATGAGTGGATTTGAGTGAGTGTGTGTGAGTTTGGATATGAGTGTAGGTGAGAATGGCACTGTGTGTGTGAGTGTGTGAATGTGTGAGTATGTGTGTGTAGGTGAGTGTAGGTGAGTGTGTGTGCATGTTAGTGTATGCAATGTTTGCATGTGTGTGTGTGTGCGCGCGTGACAGTAGGTGAGTGTGTGTAGGTGAGAGTTTGTGTGAGTGTGAGTGTGTGCATAATTGTATGTAAGTGTGTGTGAGTGTCTATGACAGTAGGTGAGGCTTAAGGGTGTGTGTGAGGATGTGTGTGTTAATATGTGGGTGTGGGTTTGAACGTGCGTGACTGGCAGTGTGAGTGGGGCGTGACTGTGAGTGTGAGTGTGACTGTGACTGTGAGTGGGGCGTGACTGTTACGTGTAAGTGTGAGTGTGAGTGTCAACATTCGGATTTGAGTGTGCGTTTTCCAGCATGTGTGTGAGTTTGAGGGTGCGTGAATGTACGTGAGGGTGTACGAGCGCGCACGTGCGTGTGCGTGTGAGTGGGTGTATGTGTGTATGAGCATACGTTTGTTCGTTGGGGTTTAACGTCCTAGAAACATCTCAAGTAGCACATAAGGATACCGATCTGTGAGAATACATACCTATGGTGGCTTTATAGTGCTGCCCCACTGGCAGACCAAGCTGCCAGCACCATGACCCAACACCCCACCCAGTCACATTATCCCGATACTGAGCTAAGCAGTCCTTGCCGATTCCTATTAATACCGTTAATATCGAATTCCAAGCTAGGTCACGACAGGTATAAATTTTGTAAGTCATTAGTTTGACTAGGTTGGGGTTCCAATGGACAACTTCCCGCATGGGAAGTCAGCCAGCGCTCTTACAGATCCAGCCATCCCGTTCGGCAGAATGTCTATAGAACTAGGTATGCCGTATAAATAAACAAAGCATATGACTGTGGTAACCTCTGTACTATGCAAGCAACGCCTAATTTTCCCAACCTTCTGACAACAGTTGTACGTTACCAACTCAACACCGAAACAACCAAAGTTTATTTAACGACGCCTCTAGAGCACAGTGATTTTTATCATTGGCTATTGGGCGTCAAACACATGGACATTCTGGCATATTTCATTGCAGTAAACCCGCTGCCGCCACATAGGCTACTCTTTCCGATAAGCAGCAGCAGGTCTTTTATATGCACTTTCCCACAGACAGGCCAGCACATACCACAGCCTTTGAGGAACCAGTTGTTGAACACTGGTTGGAATGGAAAATAGCCCAAACTGCAAATGGGTCCAGTGAGCAGGATCGATAGGATGACTGACACCTCCACAAGTGGACACTTTACCGCTTAAGCTAAGTCCCACTCCCCAGCTCCAAAATCACCAGATCGACTAACTGTTGACAAAACGGAACACGTGCTGCACCACAAACCACAGGTGGACAGGTTGGTCTCACTATGCTAACAAGTCACTGACTTAAAAGTAAGAGGGCATGTCACTGGAGATTGTCAGTGTAGAGTTGCCATCCATACTCTCACACTACTCTAGTAGTCTCCCGGACCTCTCAGGCAAGGAGCCGCATAGACAGTTAGGCGTGGATAGGGTGGTGACATCAGGGAGCCTAGGTGGTGTAATGGTTAGTGTAGTAGTCTGCACTGACCTCTCAGGCAAGGAGCCCACATAGACAGGTAGGTGTGGGTAGGGTGATGACATCAGGGAGCCTAGGTGGTGTAATGGTTAGTGTAGTAGTCTGCACTGACCTCTCAGGCAAGGAGCCGCATAGACCGGTAGGTGTGGGTAGGGTGATGACATCAGGGAGCCTAGGTGGTGTAATGGTTAGTGTAGTAGTCTGCACTGACCTCTCAGGCAAGGAGCCGCATAGACAGGTAGGTGTGGGTAGTATGGTGACATCAGGGAGCCTAGGTCGTGTAATGGTTAGTGTAGTAGTCTGCACTGACCTCTCAGGCAAGGAGCCGCATAGACAGGTAGGTGTGGGTAGGGTGGTGACATCAGGGAGGCTAGGTGGTGTAATGGTTAGTGTAGTAGTCTGCACTGACCTCTCAGGCAAGGAGCCGCATAGACAGGTAGGTGTGGGAAGTATGGTGACATCAGGGAGCCTAGGTGGTGTAATGGTTAGTGTAGTAGTCTGCACTGACCTCTCAGGCAAGGAGCCACATAGACAGGTAGGTGTGGGTAGTGTGGTGACATCAGGGAGGCTAGGTGGTGTAATGGTTAGTGTAGTAGTCTGCACTGACCTCTCAGGCAAGGAGCCGCATAGACAGGTAGGTGTGGGTAGGGTGGTGACATCAGGGAGCCTAGGTGGTGTAATGGTTAGTGTAGTAGTCTGCGCTAACCACTCAGGCAAGGAGCCGCATAGACAGGTAGGTGTGGGTAGTGTGGTGACATCAGGGAGCCTAGGTGGTGTAATGGTTAGTGTAGAGTTCTGCACTGACCTCTCAGGTAAGGAGTGATATATCCAGGTAGGCGTGGGTAGTGATTGCAACAGGGAGAATAGATAGCCTAATGGTTAGCAGTCTAGGCTGGGAATGGCAATTAGTGTGGGTTCCAACCCTGCTCTGGATTCAATCTTCCCCATTTACAAAACACAACCAACCCTCACCACACTACTACAAAACGCAACCGAACCAGACGGGATGGCCGAATGAGTTAGAGCGTCCGTCTCCCGTGTGGTAGACCATAGGATCGTGGACTCGAACACTGGTTGAGTGAAACCAATGACTTAGAAATTGATACCAGCAGTGGAATGAGGAAGACCAGTCATCTATGACTGAAATTTCCCCTGCTTAAACAACTAATGGACCAAAAAAAAAAAAATAAAAAAATAAAAAAATACTTGTCGCTTCCTAGCAAGGCGCTCGGCATTATTAGGATAGGGCAAGGACTGATTGGCTTAGTGTCAGGATAATGTGACTGAGTGGGATATCAGGTCATGGTGGTGGTGGCCTGGTCTCCCAGTGGGGCAGCACTATAAAGTCACCATTAGTGCGCACTGTCACAAGACGGTACCCATCCTGATATGACCTTAGATGTTGCTAGGACGTAAAACAACAACAAAACAAACTATGTGCTAACCCCATCTCCAAATGTACTAACAATTTTCACGGATATGCGTCGGTGAATCTTTAGTTGACCCGCACACCGCAGCCCAGCGTCGATCTAATGAAGTTAATCACGTGACGTAGTTAGCGCCATAATTAATGCTAGTACTTCTATTGTAGATTGAACATGACCGACACGCAGATGACATTTAATCACGGCCTAGTTAATTTATTTACGCGTGTATTAAAAAAGGGGAGCGAGACGTGTAGCTCAGGCAGTAGAGTGTCCACCTGTGAAGGTGTCGGTGATCCGATCGATCCTGCTCAGTGGACACATTTGCAGTTTGGGCTATTTTTTGTTCCAACCAGTACACAACTGGTTCGTCAAAGGCTGTGATAGGTGCTATCCTGTCTGTGGGAAAGTGCATATAAAAGACCGCTTGCTGTTTATCGGAAAGAGTAGCCTATGTGGCGCTAGTGGGTTTCCTCCAAAGAAATATATCCGAATGATCATATGTTTTGACGTCCAATAGCCGATGACAAAAATCAATTTGCTCTAGAGGTGTCGTTAAATAAAACAAGCTTTGTGTGAAGCAAACTCTCGACCTTCCGAACATGACACTGGCACTCTACCGATTCGGCCACCGCGCCCGGTCAATTAATGCGACTACGTCTATTGTCGATTCAACATGGCTGATGGAGAGATGACATTTAATCACGGTCTAGTTAATTTATTTATGCACGCATTAAAAAAACACGCAAAACAATTCAACCTCGGTTCTGTGAGCCTTCCCTTCTATCATTATTGAACTCACACTGAGGATGTGATGTTTGTTGGGGTTTTATGTCATGGCAACATCTAAGGTCATAGCAGGACGGATATCGACTTGTGACAGTATGCACTCATGGCGACTTTATAGTGCTGCCCCACTGGCAGACCAGGCTGCTGTCAGCATGATATTATCCTGACACTGAGCTAACCAGTCCTTGCCCTATCCTTTTAATGCCGAGCGCCTGGCTAGGTAGCGACCCGTATACATTTTAAAGTCAGTGGTTTAACTTGACCAGGGTTTTAACCGGTGACTGAGTAGCAAAACCAACCAATCAACCACCAGCCGAATGAGTTAGAGCGTCCGTCTCCCGTGTTGGTAGATCGTGGGTTCGAAATCTGGTCGAGTCAAACCAATGACTTAAAAATTGATACTTGTCACTTCCTAGCCTGGCGCTCGGCATTAATAGGATAGGGCAAGGACTGGTTGGCTCAGTGTCAGGATAATGTGACTGAGTGGGATATCAGGTCATTGTGCTGGTGGGCAGGTCTTCCAGTGGGGCAGCCATGAGTGTGCACTATCACAAATCAGTAGGACAATCCTGATATGACCTTAGATGTTGCTAGGACGTAAAACAACAACAAACCAATCAATCAATCATTAACCAGTAACTACTGTGACCGGCTTACGTGATGGGTTCATCCAGTATTTACAGGGGATTGCTACAAGCTGTTGAATATGCAAATGAGGAGGCGCTAAGCATTGTGGGAGTCTCATACTGGGAAATGTATAAATAAAGCCTCTTGTATTCATGGACAGTCAGCAGGTTGCAGTAAAACCTGTTCTTTTTAAGTAAGGGGATTAGACACCTGGTATATATATAATAGTGTGATAGCCCACGGTCTTTCACACTGCCACACACTCACGGAAGAACGCCAAGATTGAGTAACAGTACGCTTCAACTGGTTTATTACAAAACCTATCCGCTCTCCACGGCGTCAACAGTCAACTGACTCGCCCCGTAACTCGCCAGGTCCCACGTCGCCCCTAGAGGTGGGTGTGGGGTGTGTGTGCTAGCCACACGCAGTAGAGGGCAGCCCAGTCGGAGCCATGCCCGGTGGCTAGCGTGCCGCCACATAGCGCAGTTCAGTGTAACTGTGTAGGTGTGCGGCGTAGTGTCTGCCGCCACCGCGTGGTAGTGGAGCTCCTGTACAGACTACTACAATAGCTACGTTCTTGGCTATATTCCGGACTCGTCCCATTTCAATATAGTGCCACCATCTGGTGCAATTCATTTGAGAAATTATGCGGTGAACCATATTGGTAGCGCTATATAATAACGGAGTTAACAACACATGTAACTCAAAATGGATGCCACTCTGGTCGAAGTGACCAAAGTTAGTAAAAACCAACAAAATTAATATGAAATATGCACGGTGTGCACAAAAAGCATGCCATTAACAACCCATACATGGCGCAGCGTAGGTGGAGTACGATGATGCGCGTTGGCAGTGCCGATTAACAGAGGAGTAGTGATCAGAACGACCATAAAACTTAACCACCGTTCAGTATTAAATCCCAGGACAAATAGTCAGTAAAAACCATCAAAATTAATATGGAATTCAAATTTTTTTTTTTGAAATTCAAAGTTAATATGGTTGGTAGTTGGAGTTTTACGTCCTGGCAACATCTAAGGTCATATCAGGACGGGAAGTTAATGTGAAATGTGTACACTAGGCACAAAGAAACATGCTTTTAACAACCACGCGGTTACTATACCCCGCTAACTCCACAACGAGGCTACACTGTAAATAGCTACAACAGCGCCACCAGTCCCTCTCACACTGACATTTCCATCATATAATTTCCCCTGGTAGCTGAAGAGACAAGAAGCAAAAAAAAACACCCCCAAAAGAGATCTAAAACAAAAAACAACAAAATCGATGGGAGGCCAGAGACAAACAAAACAAACTTAAAAAATATCCAAAAAATCGATGGCTGCTGTTGTTTTTATTCACGTAATTTATATAATTATACATTATGCGCCTTGTGTGAGGTGTTTCAGGCAACCCGCCACAGTTGACACTATTTAGGGGTCATTCACAGTCGTTGGAGAGGGGAGGGGAGGAGGGGGGAGGGGAGGGGGAGGGGAGGGGAAGGAGAGGGGGGGAGGGGAGGGGAGGGGAGGGTGAGGGTGAGGGTGAGTGGGAGGGGAGGGGGAGGGGGAGGTAGGACCAGCATCAGGGTGAGAGAAAGAGGTTGGTTGGTTGTTGGAGTTTTACATCCTGGCAACATCTAAGGTCATATCAGGACGGGTACCGACTTGTGACAGTGAGCGCTCATGGCGACTTTATAGTGCTGCCCCACTGGGAGACCAGGCCACCAGCACCATGACCCGTTATCCCACACAGTCACATTATTCTGACACCGAGCCAACCCGTCCTTGCCCTATCCTAATAATGCCGAGCGCCAGGCTAACAAGCGACAAGTATCAATTTTATAAGCCGCTAGTTTGACTCGACCCCGAATTGAACTCCCGACCTTCCACACGTGAAGCCTGCACTCTACCGATTCGGCCACCGCGTCCACAGACACCAGATGGGTGGGTCGGGGTGGGGTGGGGTGGGGTGGGTGGGTAGGAGGTCAAAGGTTGATTGATTATAAATGAACCCCATTTCCGGTTTCAAATTCCATATTCATGGCGAGAGGCATTCACCTATTATTCTGAGTGTGGCCCTACACCCACCCCCCACCCACCCACCTAAGCGCTGCGTAATATTTGACTGGCCCCTTATGGTTTATTCGTCAAAGCGTCCGTTTCCGTCCTGTTTAACATGCGCATGCGCAGAGTGCGTCCATGACTAATGCCGCAGACTGCCAGCATCTGATAGTCCGCCATGTTCATCACTCGTCTATTAAAGAGAGCGGGACATAGCTCAGGCGGTAGAGTGTCCATCTGTGAAGGTGTTGGTCATCCTATCGATGGACCCATTTGCAGTTTGGGCTATTTTCCGTTCCAACCAGTGGTCCACAACTGATTCATCAAAGGCTGTGGTATATGCTGTCCTGCCTGTGGGAAAGTGCATATAAAAGACCCCTTGCTGCTATTCGGAAAGAGTAGCCTATGTGGCGGCAGCGGATTTCCTCCAAAGAAATATGTCAGAATGACCATATGTTTGAAGTCCAATAGCCGATGAAAAAAATCAATGTGCTTTAGAGCAGAACTTTCTTTTTTCACTCTTATATATTAAAGTTGCATAGTCCAATGATTTTGAGTTTCTGTAATTTTTTCTGAGATAAATATACTTAATTGATTGCTATAATGTACCTAATTTAGTTGGAAGGAACTTTTATTTTAAATAGCTATTCTTTTTAATAGATATTCAGAGACAGAGTGTAAACATGTCAAATTAGTTTTGGCAAGCACGCCAAAACTGTGATGCCATAGGCTTCAACGGTAACATGTTAAATTGACTCAATATTCCCTTCTATGTGGCAACACATGTTTCAGTAGTACACCAGTATCTAAGTTAAATCTAGATAATTGTCCTGGTTTTGAAAAATTGATATTTTCATTGGACTATGCAGGTTTAATAATATTATTGTTAATATTGTCATTATTGTTATTATTGTCGTGGGGGGTGATGGAAATGGGAAATATTGCACCTATAGCGGGACTCGAACCCACATCTCTTTGGACACCGGGCCAGTGTGCTTACCATTTAACTACCTAGGTTCCCTGATGTCACCATACTACCGACGCCTAGCTGTCTATGTGGCTCCTTGCCTGAGAGGTCAGTGCAGACTACTACACTCGTCCCCCTGGAATTGTAAGTCTTTTAATGCTTACAATTACATACAGGCAATGCACTTACACATACATACACAGGGTAGGTTCACCAACTATATAGCACTTGCTTGTACAGGATCATGGTCACGGCAACCAGTGTTGTGGGGGGTGATGAAAATGGGAAATATTGCGCCTAGAGTGTGACTCGAACCCACATCTCTTTGCACTCTGGGCCAGTGTGCTAACCATTACACCATCTAGGCTCCCTGATATCACCCCACTACCCACGCCTACCTGTCTATGTGGCTCCTTGCCTGAGAGGTCAGTGCAGACTACTACACTAACCATTACACCACCTAGGCTCCCTGATGTCACCACACTGCCCATGCCCACATGTCTATGTGGCTCCTTGCCTGAGAGGTCTTGTTTGTTTGTTGTTGTTTTACATCCTAACAACATATAAGGTCATATCAGGACGGGTACCGACTTGTGACAGGATGCACTCATGGCAATTTTATAGTGCTGCCCCACTGGGAAATCAGGCCTCAGGCACCATGACCTGATATCCCACTCAGTCACATTATCCTGACACTGAGCTAACCAGTCCTTGCCCTATCCTAATAATGCCGAGCACCAGGTTAGGAAGCGACAAGTATCAATTTTTTATGGGTCATTGGTTGACTCGATCGGAGAAACCGGAAACTCAGCGGAACTTCCCGATCTTCCGCACGCGAGGCCTGTGCTCTACCGATTCGGCCACCGCGCCCGGTCGCCTGAGAGGTCAGTGCAGTGAGGTGTGTTGGTGTGTGGTGGGGTGGTGGTAGTGTTTGTGGTGGTGTGTGTGTGTGTGTGTGGTGGTGTTGGTATTGACAATGATAGTGGTGGAGGTGGGTGGTTGTGATAGTGGGGATGTTGGTGTGTGATGGTGGGATTGGGTGAGATTGGTGGTGGTGGTGTGTGTGTGTATGGTGACAATGATGGTGGTGGTGGTGGTGGTGATAGTGGAGGTGTGTGTGTGGTGACAGTGATGGTGGTCGTGATAGTGGAGGTGTGTGACGGTGGTGGTGGTGGTGGGTGGTGGTGGTGTGTGTGCAGGTGGTGGTGGTGACAGTGATGGTGGTGACGGTGGTGGTGGTGGTGATGCTGGTGGTGGTGCTAGTGGTGGTGGTGGTGACAATGAGAGTGCTAGTGGAGGAGGTGGTGGTGTGTGTGGTGACAGTGGAGGTGGTGGTGGTGTGTGTGTGTGGTGATGTGTGTGGTGATGTGTAGTGTGTGTGTGGTGACAGTGATGGTGCTGGTGATAGTGGAGGTGTGTGGTGGTGTGTATAGGGTGGTGGTGGTGGTGGTGGTGGTGGTGTGTGTGTGTGTGTGTGTGTGTGTGTGGTGGCGGCTTGCTACATTCTACCTTGACACACCCAGTTCCCGTTCTACTGCGCATGTGCCGGGAAAGTCCCAACGCCTTAAACCCATCTTTGTTATACTTATAGTGTCGTAAAAGGAGTGACGTAAGATACTAACAAGCCACAACCCGCCCTCTGACGGCAGTGGCACCAACTAATGTAAGTAGCAGCTCAGCGTGCTATAGATGATTTCCACCAACTACCCGCCCTCTGACGGCAGTGGCAGCAACTAATGTAAGTAGCAGCTCAGCGTGCTATAGACGATTTCCACCAACTACCCGCCCTCTGACGGCAGTGGCACCAACTAATGTAAGTAGCAGCTCAGTGTGCTATAGATGATTTCCACCAACTACCCGCCCTCTGACGGCAGTGGCAGCAACTAATGTAAGTAGCAGCTCAGTGTGCTATATACAATTTCCAACAACTGCCCACCCTCTGACGGCAGTGGCAGCAACTAGTGTAAGTAGCAGCTCAGCGTGCTATAGACGATTTCCACCAACTACCCGCCCTCTGACGGCAGTGGCACCAACTAATGTAAGTAGCAGCTCAGCATGCTATAGACGATTTCCACCAACTACCCGCCCTCTGACGGCAGTGGCAGCAACTAATGTAAGTAGCAGCTCAGCATGCTATAGACAATTTCCACCAACTACCCGCCCTCTGACGGCAGTGGCAAGAACTAATGTAAGTAGCAGCTCAGCGTGCTATAGACAATTTCCACCAACTACCCGCCCTCTGACGGCAGTGGCAGCAACTAATGTAAGTAGCAGCTCAGCGTGCTATAGACAATTTCCACCAACTACCCGCCCTCTTACGGCAGTGGCAAGAACTAATTTTATACTTAGCAGCTCACCGTGCTCTGCGGAAAAGGTCTTATAGACGATTTCCACCACCAACACGCCCTCTGATGGCAATGGCAAGAACTACTGGTTAGCAGCTATGCTATGTGGAAAAGGTCTTATAGAAGATTTCCACAACCAACCCGTCCTCTGACGGCAATGGCAAGAACTATTATTATGGGTAGCAGTTCACTGTGCAGCATGCTTTGTGGAAAAGGCCTTATAGACGATTTCCACCACCTGTGATGGCAGTGTTAGAATTAATGTACAATTTAATGAATTCACTTCTATTTTAATATGCTATCTTTTGAGACATTTGAAGTGCAAACATACCAAATTAATTTTGGCGAGCACACAAAAACTGACCTTAGAATTGGGCCATAACAGGTTCTATTGAATTGGTTCAGTATTCCCGTCTATGTGGTGACAGATGATTGATAACTGCGCAAAGTATCTAACTCCGATATGTAGAATCAAATCTACATAATTGCTTTAGTTTTGAAAATTTGATGCAGCTTTAACGTGGCCACTAAAACGTTGATAAGTTTGGATGGCCCCTAATTAACGTGGCCCCTAAAACGTTGATAAGTTTGGATGGCCCCCTAATTAACTTGGCCACTAAAACGTTGATAAGTTTGGATGGCCCCTAATTAACTTGGCCCCTAAAACGTTGATAAGTTTGGATGGCCCCTATTTAACTTGGCCACTAAAACATTGATAAGTTTGGATGGCCCCTAATTAACTTGGCCACTAAAACATTGATAAGTTTGGATGGCCCCTAATTAACGTGGCCCCTAAAACGTTGATAAGTTTGGATGGCCCCCTAATTAACTTGGCCACTAAAACGTTGATAAGTTTGGATGGCCCCTAATTAACTTGGCCCCTAAAACGTTGATAAGTTTGGATGGCCCCTATTTAACTTGGCCACTAAAACGTTGATAAGTTTGGATGGCCCCTAATTAACTTGGCCCCTAAAACGTTGATAAGTTTGGATGGCCCCTATTTAATTTGGCCACTAAAACGTTGATAAGTTTGGATGGCCCCCTAATTAACTTGGCCCCTAAAACGTTGATAAGTTTGGATGGCCCCTATTTAATTTGGCCACTAAAACGTTGATAAGTTTGGATCGCCGCTAATTAACTTGGCCCCTAAAACGTTGATAAGTTTGGAAGGCCCCTAATTAACTTGGCCCCTAAAACGTTGATAAGTTTGGATGGCCCCTAATTAACTTGGCCACTAAAACGTTGATAAGTTTGGATGGCCCCTAATTAACTTGGCCACTAAAACATTGATAAGTTTGGATGGCCCCTAATTAACTTGGCCACTAAAACGTTGATAAGTTTGGATGGCCCCCATTTAACTTGGCCACTAAAACGTTGATAAGTTTGGATGGCCCCTAATTAACTTGGCCACTAAAACATTGATAAGTTTGGATGGCCCCTAATTAACTTGGCCACTAAAACGTTGATAAGTTTGGATGGCCCCTAATTAACTTGGCCACTAAAACGTTGATAAGTTTGGATGGCCCCTAATTAACTTGGCCACTAAAACATTGATAAGTTTGGATGGCCCCTAATTAACTTGGCCACCAAAACGTTGATAAGTTTGGATGGCCCCTAATTAACGTGGCCACTAAAACGTTGATAAGTTTGGATGGCCCCTAATTAACTTGGCCACTAAAACGTTGATAACTTTGGATGGCCCCTAATTAACTTGGCCCCTAAAACGTTGTAAAAAAGCATCACCCATTACATAACTAAAACACTGACTGAAATCTTAAAACTCTTAGAACATGGAATAATGGATACAGCCACACTTACCCTCACAACATGGCGGCCCACATCCGGGCATCTGGCAGCCAGTTCCAGGGCATCAAGCCCCCCAAGGACAGTGCCCACCTCCATTGTGCCCCTCCCCTAGGTGGGGGGCATCTGTCACAACGGTGTGGTGTGGGGCCTATTTAGGCTGAGCATGAGTCCATACAGGTCCTTGAAAATAAGCGACTGAGCCATGTATCCATGAGGCAACAACTAACATCTGCTTCAAAATAAGCGACCGAGCCATATATTCATGAGGCAATGACTAACATCGTAGTAAGGCCAGATATGCCTGAATGCTGCGCTGTTCTCCGACCGCACTCTATCAAGGTTCTGCGGAGGAATGTTGGCGTAGGGGACTGTTCGCGTATTTACTCGAGACCATGCCCGAACCACCAGTAGTCAGGTGACACGCCTTTTCGCTAGAGTATTTAATAGCCCGCGACACATGCCTCAGGGGTCAGTTTATGACCCGCGGCCGACCTCTTGCGGGAATAAAAGTGTGCACCGACGCTCTGGTTTTCACGTCTTTCTTTCCTTTCTCCAGTTCCGAGGCTTGAATAAGGAGAACCAACCTCATCACAGCTTGTGACCCCCCCCCGACACAGCCATAAAGCGGCATAGTCCGTTGAAAGCATAACATTTTCTAAAAACAAAACACTCATTTTCAACATTAGACAGTTTGTCGATAGAAAGTCAGAGCCTACACTTTTACCGACCCAAGTGATTTTTAAGCTCCCACACCACATAGACATGGTATGAGAGCAACTGGCCTTTGATGACGCTGTAAGTTATACACAGCGGTGGAAATCCAAATTGGCGGAGGTGGGATGGGGGATGGGGAATCGAACCGCCGACCTTCAGATTAGGAGTCCGACCTAGAAAAAAGTCAGACACTCTAACCACTCCACCATACTAAGTAATACTAAGTCACGTAAATAAACCCTGTCACGGCTGAAGTCTATGGTGTCAGAATTTTTACATGTACATACAAATTTAACTTGGCATGTTTTCAGAATAAATACTTCCAAAGTTAACCATTTATAATAAAAGATTACTTCAAATTTGACTTGCACACCAAAATTAATTGGATAAGTTTTCACTACAAATATTTCAAAAGTTAACAGACCCCCCCCCCCCCTGTTCTACGTAACCTCAACTTATTTTCTGGTGAAAAACCTGATATCAGGACGGGCCAACTGTTGGGTTGCGGAGAAGTGCTGCTTCATGCCCGGTGTACGTGGGGCATTACCCCGACCGTGTCAAACTGTACATTTTCTTTTTGCACCAGCTACATTTAAGCCTGGCCAGTTTCCATGGTAACGCACTGTCCTATATACTATATAGTATATAATGGGAGAGGGACGTAGCTCAGGCGGTAGAGTGTCCACCTGTGAAGATGTCGGTCATCCTAGCAATCCTTCTCAGTGGATCCATTTGCAGTCTGGGCTATTTTCCGTTCCAACCAGTGGTCCACAACTGGTTCATCAAAGGATGTCGTATGTGCTGTCCTGTCTGTGGGAAGGTGCATATAAAATACCCCTTGCTGCTTATCGGAAAGAGTAGCCTATGTGGCAGCAGCGGGTTTCCTCCACATAAATATGTCGGAATGACGTATGTTTGATGTCCAATAGCCGATGATAAAAAATCAATGTGCTCTAGAGGCGTCGTTAAATAAAACAAGCTTTACTTTTTGTTCACTGTCCTATATACGGCACACTGCCACTAAGGCACTATGCGGCTCGGTCAATGGTCAGAGGGTGACAAGCGGCTTTGGCAGTGGCGGGAATTATTAGCCCACTTTGTGGTAGTTTATTCAGTTTCCCACCTCCTAAATCACCATTTGAGTGAAGTGGACGTGGTGGTGGTGGTTGTGGTAGTGGTGTGTGGTGGTCGTGGTGGTAGTGGTGGGGGGGGTGGTGGGGGGTAGGGAGGTGGTGGTGGGGGGTAGGTGGGGGTGATGGGTTGTGTGGGTGGTGGTGGGGTTTGGTGATGGTAGTAGTGGTGGTGGGGTGGTGGTGTGTGGTGGGGGTGATGGTGGTAGGGGTGGGGGGTGGTGTTGGTGATGGTAGTAGTGGTTGGTGGTGGGTGGTGGTGGTGGTGGTGGTGTTGGTGGATGGGAGTAGTGGTGGGTGGTGGTGGGGGTGGTGGTGGGGTAGGTGGTGGGTGTGGTGTGGTTGTAGTGGTGGTGGTGGTGAGTGAGAGGTGGTAGTGGTGGTGAGTGAGAGGTGGTGGTGGTGGGTGGTGGGTAGTGGTGGGATTAGTGGGTGGGGGTGTGAGTTGAGTGGTGGGGTGATGGTGGTGTTAGTGGTGGTGGTGGTGATGGTGGTGGTGGGATGAGATGGTGGTGGTGGTGGTGGTGGGGGTAGTGGTGGTATTAGTGGTGGTGGTGGAGGTGAGGGTGAGGGTGGGGGTGGGGGGGTATTGGTGGTTGTGGTGGGGTGGTGTGGTTGGATGGAGATGGTGGTGGTGGTAGTGGTGGTATTAGTGGTGGTGGTGGTGGTATTAGTGGTGGTGGTGGTGATGGTGGTGGTGGTGGTAGTGGTGGTGGTGGTAGTGGTGGTGGCGGTGATGGTGGTAGTGGTGGTGGTGGTGGTGGTGGTGGTGATGATGGTGGCCAAATCGGTTAGAGCACAGGCCTTCCTGTGTAGATTTGTTTGTTGTTGTTTCACGTCCTAGCAACATCTAAGGTCTTATCAGGACTGGTACCGACTTATGACTGAGCACTCATGGCGACTTTATACTGCTGCCCCACTGGAGACCAGGCCACCAGCAATATGACCTGATATCCCACCCAGTCACATTATCCTGACACTGAGCCAACCAGTCCTTGCCCTATCTTAATAATGCCGAGCGCCAGGCTAGGAAGCGACAAGTATAAATTTTTAAGTCATTGGTTTGACTCGATCAGGGTTCTAACCCACGATCCCATGGTCTACCAACATGGGAGACGGACACTCTACCTCATTCGGCCATCCCGTCTAGTTCTTCCTGTGTAGAAGGTCGGGAGTTTTGAATCCCGGTCGAGTTGAATCAATGACTTACAAAATTGGTACTTGTCGCTAGCTAGCCTGGCACTCGGCATTATTAGGATAGGGCAAGACTGGTTAGCTCAGTATCAGGATAATGTGACTGAGTGGGATATTGGGTCACAGTGCTGGTAGCTTCCTCTCCCAGTGGGGCAGCACTATAAACTAATATAGAAGTTAGAAAATATAGGATCAAATCTAAGTAGGAACTTTAGTTTTGAAAAAATACGCTTTCATCAGGTTGTGCAAAATCAGTTTTTAATAGGATAGGGCAAGGACTGGTTAGCTCAGTATCAGGATAATGTGACTGAGTGGGATATCAGGTCATGGTGCCAGCAGCCTGATTTCCCAGTGGGGCAGCACTATAAAGTCACCATGAGTGCACTGTCATAAGTCGGTACCCGTCCTGATATGACCTTAGATGTTGCCAGGACGTAAAACTCCCAACAACCAACCAACCGATCAGTTTTTGAATGCGCGTTCAGAAATAGAACAACAGTGTGGCTGCCTTTCGACAATTAAGGAACTAGTCTGTTTGCAGTTGCGTAAAAACATTAATCATTCGCTACCCAGACAATTATTGCGCGCGTATTGTTACATCCAAACCTTTTTTGCAATCCAATATCTATTCGCACGGCATCTGCGATATTTGCGGTAATTGGGATTTTATTCGATATATATACACAAGCGCAATTTGTTGGCAAATTAAAGCTGCATAGTCCGATGAAGCGTCACATTTTCACAACCAAAACAATTATCTAGATTTGGTTTGACATATCTAGCCTAGATACTGATGCCCTTATTCAGTATTTGTTGCCACAGAGAAGGGAATACCGCGTCTATTTTATTTAATAGAACCGGCTACTGTAGAAGCATATGCTTGCCAAAACGAATTTTATAGACATGAGCAGAGAAGTAAAACAAATTAACTGATTGTGGGAGTATGCCTCAAAACTCGGCCAAAGGCCGAGTAGGGGGGAGGGTGTAGAGAGGGGGGTCCACCCCCCCTCCCACGGAGACATTTGTTTACAAGTAGGAAACAATTGGTGCAATTTGGTAGCCACTTAGGAGGGAGAAATTTCACTCTTCACCTGTGACATAAGGTAAGATTAGGCATATAGACCAGTACTCTAAGAATACGAGAATGTGTTTTTTCTTGTAATCTTGCATAAATGATAAGTCAATAATATAAATAATACACCTATACCATAGTTAATAGTTTCAATTTTTTTCTCCTCGGATTTACACGTATCTCGTGAACAGCCCAGGAAGCATTTAATTGGCGGAAATCAGCCAATTGGCGGGAAATGCTCATGCCTGTGATAATGTATAGTCTTCAAATATCTCAAAACTTAGCCATTTGAAATAAAAGTTACTTCAAACTAAAGTAAGGTCGATCAATTTACCGGATTCTCGAGTGTTAACCCGCTGGGCATTTACATTTTCAAATCACTGAAGTGGGGGTGGGTGCTTACCCACACATGGGCGTTTAAGGGGTGGGCGCTTCCGAAATATTGGCCAAGTGGGGGGGGCAGGTGTTAACCCAGACATGGGCGTTAACCCGCGAGAATACGGTACCTCGAACGCTTCCCCCAATGTCAGACATCATCCTATTTCTATCACTTATTATCACCATCAAAATGAGTTGCATAAATAACTGTCATGAGTGATGACAAATGAAATGATACGATGAATAAAACTTTTCCTACCCGCCCCCCACAAAAAAGTGAGATAAACCTCATATCCAATAACAAGTTCTTAAAGCTGCATAGTCCGATGAAAATATCAAATTTTCAAAACCAAAACAATTATCTAGACTTGCGTCTGCACGTCTAACGTAAATACTGAGCACTTACTAAACATTTGTCGCCACATAGAAGGGAATACTGAGTCAACGAAATAGAATCCGCTACTGTAGAAGCCTATGGTGTGTGTGTGCAAGTTTTGGCGTGCTTGCCAAAATTAATTTTGCACGGTTGCAGCTAAAATATCTCAAAAGTTAGCCATTTAAAATAAAAGTTACTTCAAACTAAAGTACGGTAGGTTATAACAATCAATTTAATATATTTATCTCAGAAACTCAAAACCATCGGACTATGCAACTTTAAATAAAGTGGGGTATGGGCGACACATCTTCCACATACCGGACAAGATGGCTGAATCTGTAAGAGCGCTGGCTAGTTTCCCGCATGCGAGGTCGGGGTTTTACACCATGACCCAGTTAAACCGATGACTTACGAAGCCGATACTTGTCGCAATCTAGTCCGGCGCTTGGCGTTAACTAATAGGATAGAGTAAGGACTGGTTAGCTCAGTATCAGGACAATGCGACTTAGTGAGATATCGGGTCATGGTGCCACCGGTAGGCATAGTCACCTCCTAGTGTGGCAGCACTATAAAGCCGCCATAAACACGCACTGTTGCAAGTCGGTACCGATCTTGATATGACCTTAGATGCTGCTAGAATGGTGACGGTTGAACTGCAGTGCGCACAGTCACAAATCACTCGGTACCTCAGATGGTGCTAGGACGTAAAACTCCATGGCAGCACGCGCTATCATCCTGATTCACCCTAATAAAGTCTCCACCAGACAGGATGGCCGAATGAGTTAAGCCTCCCGCTTTAGTAGATCGTGGGGTTCGAACCCGGGTCGAGTCAAACCAATGACTTACAAATTGATACTTGTCACTTCCTAGCCTGACGCTCGGCATTAATAGGATAGGGCAAGGACTGGTTGGCTCAGTGTCAGGATAATGTGACTGAGTGGGATATCAAGTTGTGGTGCCGGAAGTAGGCCTGGTCTCCCAGTAGGGCAGCACTATAAATAAAGTCGCCATGAGTGTGCAGTCGGTACCTGTCTTGATTTGTTGTTGTTGTTGGTACATTAGTTGTTTAAGTATGGGAAATTTCAGTCGCAGACAATTGGTCTTCCTCATTCCACTGCTCCTTGCCCTATCCTAGTAACGCCGAGCGTGTGGCTAGGAAGGGACAAGTATACATTTTTAAGTCATTGGTTTGACTCGACCATGATTCGAACCCACAATCTATCAACACAGGAGACGGACGCTCTAACTCATTCGGCCATCCCGTCTGATGACCTTAGATGTTGCTAGGACCTAAAACAACAACACACAAACAACTATAAAGTTACCATGAGTGCGCATTGTCTCAAGTCAGTACCCATCCTGATATGACCTTAGATGTTGGCAGGACGTAAAACTCCAACAACTGACCAACGTAAAGTGCTCATAGTGACGTCACCAACAAACACAAGGGACCATCCTCTCAGACCATAACGAAGTTGTCACCTTCCGTAATCCTCACTAACAAGCATCCTCATCCACCTCATAGGAGCGGGACGTAGCTCAGGCGGTAGAGTGTCCACCTGTGACAGTGTGGGTCATCCGATCGATCCTGCTCAGTGGACACATTTGCAGTTTGGGCTATTTTCCGTTCCAACAAGTGGTCCACAACTGGTTCATCAAAGGCTGTCGTATGTGCTGTCCTGTCTGTGGGAAAGTGCATATAAAAGACCCCTTGCTGCTTGTCGGAAAGAGTAGCCTATGTGGCGGCAGCGGGTTTCTTCCAAAGAAATATGTCAGAATGACCGTATGTTTGATGTCCAATAGCCGATGATAAAAATCAATTTGCTCTAGAGGCGTCGTGAAATAAAACAAACTTTCCTTTCATCCTCCTTCTCCGAAACAGTGAGTGTGGTGGTAGTGGTGGTAGTAGTGGTGGTAGTGGTGGTGGGGCGGGGTGGTGGGGTGGGGTGCAGTGTGGGGGTGTGGGTGTGGGTGGGGTGCGCCTGTTCCCAGCGTGTTGGTGAGGTTAATGCTGGTCCCTGTGTGTGGGGATAAGTCGGACACTGGTTCCCGGCGGTCTGTTCACGTGTGTGTGTGTGGGGGTGTGTGTGTGGTGTATGTGTAAGGGTGTGTGTGTGTGAGTGTGTGTATGTGTGGTCTATGTAAGTGTACTGTAAGTGTGGGTGGGTGTGGGTGTGAGTGTGTGTGTGTGAGTGTGTGTGTGGTTGTGTGTGTGGTGTATCTGTAAGTGTGTGTGGGTGAGTGTGGGTGTGAGTGTGTGTCTGAGTGTGTGTGTGTGAGTGTGTGTGTGTGTGTGGTGTGTGTGTGTGTGAGTGTGTGTGAGTGTGTTTGTGAGTGTGTGTAAGTGTGGTGTGTGTAAGTGTAGTGTGTGTGTGAGTGTGTGTGGTGTATGTGTGTGGTTGTGTGTGTGGTGTGTGTAAGTGTGTGTGTGGTGTGTGTGTGTGTGAGCATTTTCGGCGGTAAGTGAATCAGGATAATGATGAAGGCGAGTGGCGGCGCCACCGTCGGAGCTGAGGTTGAGTAGGTTGGAGCAGTGGATGACTAGCCTCAGGCTCTACCACCCGATTACTGGTGGGTGGGTGTGAGGTTCGAGTATGGAATTCTGGGTTAAGTTGTAGCGGGTCATCTTGGAGGCGAATGTAGGCAGCACTAATATAGATGCTAAACAATTATATATATATTATTTTTTATTTTTATATTTTTTTATATTTTTTATTGACGAGGTATTTACTCTGCCCATAACGTATAAGCTCCTGTCAGGGTGCTTGTTTTCCACGCTGGACAGCTGTGGTGCTGTCTTGATCTGTTCCTTTGCCCAGGAGTGTTTACCTGTGTCTGCTCGGGTCAGCCTTCTGCAATTTTGGTTGTTAGTAATAGCCTATGTTAGTTTTTTTGTAATTTTTCCAGTTTTTTTTTGTCTAGTCTGAGTAATGATACCTTAGCCTACTATGTACATCTACTTGGGTGACATGCAGGCTTGTGGGAGAGGATCCCGTTCCATTCAGATTTTTGTTATTTGTTACAGCATCCTTTCACCTAAACCCTGTCCTTAGATAGTGCACTCGTGTGCTAGAACACACTCGGACCCTTTAGGACTGCGGCCAGGTGGGATGGCTGTGTTGCTTCCCTAGCCATTTTGTATTTCAGGGTGGATCAGTTGCAGGACCGTGGCCTGTCCACTTCTGTGTTGGTTTGTGCCATTATTTATATATATATATATAATATATAGAGTGAAGTGTGTGTGTGGGGGGTGTTAATGGTGGTGGGGGTGTTAATTCCACTGCATTGTGGGAGATGTTAACAGTGACCTACTTAAATCAGACTGTGGCCTGTGTCCAAACTAATGGATCCGTAATGGCGGCACACAGGCCCCGGAATGGGGGCTGGTGGCCAACCCACGTGACTGCCTATCTATTATGTTAATTAGGTCAATTGGGAGGGGGTCGACTGTCGAGTGTGTGTCAGGGGGAGGGGGGAGATCATGTGTGGAAAACCCCAATAGCCGATGTTTACTTTTTGTGCTAGGGGGTCTCTAAACAAACAAACAAACAAAAGATCACCTGTCGTGTGTGAGGCCTAACAACAAAAATAGTTTTATTTTCAGTTGCACGACCGACCCTGCGAAAAGTTCCCAGCTGTTAATTTTTTTCTGATGAAATTATTTAATCCTTAGACATAAAGCGCTTCAGACATTCACAGATATCTAAATTACATTACGGTTAAGGGATTCATCGATAAACTTTATTTTTAAATCCCTACCTACTCTAGTTTTTTGCTTGCATGGAAGCGGAAACATCTTGTTAGGCCTGAGTGATGGGCGGAAATATATATATGTGGCAGGCCGCGTATTGCCGGTTCCCCCTGGTCGTATCCCGAAGGGCACGTGGAAGGAACGACGACAAGAAGAAACGTATGCTTCCATGTTTATTACTCGATCTCCGCCCACTGTGGCATCACAGAACCAAGTGACCGCCCCCTGACCAGCCAGGTTGCAGGTAGCCTCTCACAGTTGAGTGAGCCGCTAGCCGGGGACCTGCCCACTGGCTAGCGTGCTGCCACCTGTCGCAGTAGAACTGCAACAGTACATGCCGGGTTGAGTGTGGGGACTTGGGGGGGGGGGGGAGTGGAGGGGGAGGGGAGGGGACATCCTCCCACCCACCCCATCACGTACACCGTACCCATAATAACAGCATAGTTTTTGCGGTGACCGACCATCTTAGCCCATAATACTGAACTTATTATGGCTAACCCACTAACACCCGAACCTCCTTCATAATCTACTAATATGCCCTACCTAAGTACCCGCTGAACTACCTATTTACAATGTAATGTAAATGGCCGGAAGACCAGTGCCTCGGCGCTGAAAATAATGTATGTTTGGGTGAATAAACTGTTTTATCAACAACAACAACAACAAAAAGTAAAATGGGCGGTGGCGCATACCTTTGCGTTCTCCAGCTGTTTCCTGATCTGGTCGGGGTTGGCGTCTGCGGGAACTACAAGACTCTGGATCTCCGCCTCAATCTCACCCAGCCACGACTGCAGGTCAGCATGCGTCTCCGAGAAGTGGGACGCAAGCGGAAGCGCTTCTTCGAGCAGCGCCAGCCGCTCATTGGACAGCTTGCACACGAGGTCCGCCTGCGGGTAGAAGAGCGCTCATGTTAGCGGTTAGGGGCCGTCCAAAGTCTTCGACATTTTCCACAGTCGTACAAAGCATATACGACAACAGGTGTCAGTCAATTATACAACTTTATCATTTGATAAAATATTTCAAATGTTTGTATTCTTGTCGTTATGTTCCATAGTAAAATGTTGATGTGTATCAGAGTGGGGTCGGGAAAAATAGCACGCTTTGTACAACCGTGAAAATGTTGAAAACTTTGCGTGGCCCCTTAGTTTATGTCACAGGAGTCACAAATCCCTTTGCGTATTAAATCATTAAATGAGGATCTGAGATTAAATACCCTGCAAATATTTACACAAAGATATTACCGTAAACCCTCCATTACAAGTAGTGCCACCATTTTAGCCAAACTCATTTCCTTTTTTCTTTTGGTAAATAGTTGTTATTCTTCAGAATAATACATTTTCTAGCGCCGAGGCACTGATGACTGGTTATTTAGCCATTTACACAAATCATTTCTTAGTGGAGCTTATTCTACACACTCTTAATATATATATTTGTTTAAATACATCATTGTAAGTCGCAGAAATCTTCATGGGTTTCCAAAATATATATTTTTTAAATGTATAACTTTTTTCTCTCTTTCTTACATCAGCCACCATTTCCCAGTATTTTTAAACACATTGACTTCTGTAAATATATGTTGTTATTTTTGTATCACTCAGATTATAATCTAGCAAAACATGAACATAATATCAAAATACCAACACCTTATTACCATCTATGATTTTCCAGAATTTTCAAAAAACTTCATTGAACAAAAATAAATCTGTTAATATTCAAGTACTTTATCAAGAGCCTGGAATAGGTAGTCTTGATTTCCAAAACATTCCAGATTTCACGTTACCCGGTACTCACTTCATATAACGCTTGCGCTTCAAAACCAAACCCCAACTTACCTGAGAGCGAATGGTGTCTAGCTTGTTCTTGATGTCGTAGGCTTCCTCATTCGTGGTTTCGCGCAACATTTTATTACACTTGTCGATAGTTTCATTCACCGCTTGCCGCTTGTTCTCAAGGTCATCATGGAATGTCTGAAAAACCAAACCACCATATTTGTTTGTTTGTTATGGTTTTACATCCTGGCAACATCTAAGGTCATAGCAGGAAGGGTTCTGACTTGTGACAGTGCGCACTCATGGTGACTTGCCATTCCAGGCCAGTGTGCTAACCATTACACCACCTAGGCCCCCTGATGTCACCACACTACCCACACCTACCTGTCTATGTGGTTCCTTGACTGAGAGGTCAGTGCAGACTACTACAGTAACCATTACACCACCTAGGCTCCCTGATATCACCACACTACCCACACCTACCTGTCTATGTGGTTCCTTGACTGAGAGGTCAGTGCAGACTACTACACTAACCATTACACCACCTAGGCTCCCTGATATCACCACACTACCCACACCTACCTGTCTATGTGGTTCCTTGACTGAGAGGTCAGTGCAGACTACTACACTAACCATTACACCACCTAGGCTCCCTGATATCACCACCCCACCCATGCCTACCTGTCTACGTGGCTCCTTGCCTGAGTTGGTTGGTTGTTGGATTTTTATGTCCTGGCAACATCTAAGGTCATATCAGGACAGGTACCAACTTGTGACAGTGCGCACTCATGGCGACTTCATAGTGCTGCACCACTGGGAGACCAGGCTGCCAGCATCATGACCTGATATCCCACTCAGTCACATTATCCAAATACTGTGTTAACCAATCCTTGCCCATCAAATTTTGAAAGCCAAAACGATTACATTGTATCTAGATTTGATTCTAAATATCTAACTTAGATACTGTTGCACTTACTAAGCATTCGTTGTCACATAGAAGGGGATGCTGAGTCAATTTAATAGAACCTGTTACTGCAGAAGCCTGTGGTTTTGGGATGCTTTCCAAAATTAATTTCACAGGCTTTAAGCTTCAAATATCTAAAAGAAGTTAGACATTTAAAATAAAAGTTACTTCAGATTAAATTAATGTAGATAATAACTATCAATTAAATATATTTATCCAAGAAACTCAAAACCATCGGACTATGCAACTTTAATCTATGAATAAAAAAAAAACGCCCTAAAACCTAGTTCTTATTTTGGATTTGAGTGGGTAGGTGATGAACTAAGGCATTTCGCTCGCCAGCTTTGCCCCCTAGTGGATGGTGACGGTACTACAGGAAACCAGTAATAGTACAGGTTTACTCCACCAGGTGGCAGCACGGCGCGGCAGAGACGCTCATGGGAATATGGCTTGTTTAGGTTGTACATTCTAGCAATATCTAAGGTCATATCAGGATGACTACCGACTTGAGACAGTGCGCACTCATGGTAACTTTATAGTGCTGCCTCACTGAGAGACCAGGCCTCCGGCATCATGACCCAATATCTGTTGGGGTTTTATGTCCTGGCAACATCTAAGATCATATCCGGATTAGTACTGATTTGAGACTGTGCACTGATGGTGACTTTGTAGCACTTGCCCCACTGGGAGACCAGGCCACAAGCACCATAACCCAATATCCCACTCAGTCACATTATCCTGACACTGAGCTAACCAGTCATTGCCCTATCCTATTAATGCCACGCACCAGGCTAGATAACGACATGCACACATTCTGTAAGTCATCAGTTTGACTCGACCGCGAATCAAATGCCCGACATTCCGCACTGGAAGCCCGCGCTCTTACCGACTCGGCCAGCGCGTCCAGTCGCGCCCTTGGGGAATGCGAACAGTTGACGAGCACTCACCCGGTGGTCCCTGAGCTGCACTGCGAGTGTCTCTGGGTCGGTGGAGATGGGTTCGGCTGTGTTGACCTCATTCTCGGCTTTGTCCAGATACTTCAGCAGGTCGTCGATCTCTCGCAGCGCCTGGACAGCGAGGAAGCAGAGAATGGTGTTAACGCGCTTATTTTTTAATTTTAGTCAGGGATGAAAAGTGGTGTCTGGCATTGGCAACGAAAAACAAAAATGTGGGAAATCTATGGCGAGGTTATCTGTTCATAATGTTGTCCAATAATAGTGTAGTAGTCTATACATGAGCTCCACCACCACGCGGTGGCGGCAGGGACTATGCCGTCTACTGTTGCAGTTCTTCAGCGCCAGGTGACGGCGCGCTAGCCGGTGGGCAGGGAGTCAGGTGGACCGTGGCTCCTCCTACCGTGAGAGGTTACCTGCGACCTGGCTAGCCAGGGGGTGGGTCACTTGGTCTTGTGACGCCGCGGTGGGCGGACAGTAAAAAACGTTGGAAGAGGGAAAACAGAGAATGGCTTTAACTTTCGACAACATTTTTAACAAGCGGAGATCTACGGTGAGGTTAGGCCAAATAATAAAATCATCCTTCTGGACGGGCGGCGGGTTTTTATTTTTATTTAGATATTTCTCTGGCATATGATGTAGACGTAATACGTAACCAGACGCGATGACCGAATGAGTTGAGCGTCCGCCTCCCATTCTGGTAGGTCGTGGGATTCAAACCCTGGCCGAGTCAAACCAATGACTTAACAATTTATACAAAAGTTGAATTGCTGCTAGCCCGACACAGTTAAAAACTAATTTTTAATAAATAAATTCAGGGGTGGTGATTTTTCATGATCATCAATTTTATTTGGCCTTATCTGTAAATAATGTTGCTCCAATAATAGTATATTTATGCTAGTAATTATTGCCTAATATTCTTCAATGTAGTAACAATTCTGCGATGAAAGAAGGAAAATCGCCGGCGTGTGGACGATAATAAAGTCAACACAAGTTTGGTTTGGTGGAGTTTTACGTCCTGGCAACATTTAAGGTCTTATCAGGACTCAAAACAAGGACGGTGGAAGGCTCTCCGAGGACAGGCGGTACTCAGATATGTAGAACCAAATCTAGGTCGAGTTTTGATTTTGAAAATTTGACGCTTTCATCGGATTATGAAGCTTCATAATCTACTAATATGCCCTACCTAAATACCCGCTGATCTACCTATTTACAATGTAACGTAAACGGATGGAAGACCAGTGCCTCGGGGCTGAAAAAATGTATGTTCTGATGAATAAACTGTTTTACCAATAAAAAACAACAAAAAACATTAGCTAGTAGATGGAGGAAAGAAACAAGATCAGATCGCTTAATTGTTCACTGGGGTTTTACGTCCGAGACATTTTAGAAATGACAGACGAATGTGCTCTGTGTATGCAATTGGAGAGTGCTACCAACATATTTGTAAATTTGCTTATTTGTTGAAGTTTGTTTGCTGGGGTTTTACATCTTAACAATATCTAAGGTCATATCAGGACAGGTACTGACTTGTGACAGCGCACACTCATGGTGACTTTATATTGGTACCCCACTGGTAGACCATGCCGCCAGCACCATGACTCGATATCCCACTCATGCACATTATCCTGACACTGAGCTAACCAATCCATTGCCCTAATCTAGTGATGCCGAGTGCCAAACTCATTAGCGAGAAGTATAAATTAGGTAAGTCACTGGTTTCACTCAACCGGGCAGGATTTGACCGGGCCAACGTGAAACTCGCTTAAAGAAGTTACATGTGAGGGTGGTAGCTAAGAAGTTGCTTCCGCATGGGAATCCTGCACGCTTTACCGATTCAGCTACCGCGTCCCATATATTTCTAAATAACTACGGGCGAAGAAAGTCCCAGCGAAAGAGATAATCTACGAGCGAAGAAACTCACACTGAAAGAGATCATCTATGAGCGAAGAAACTCACAGCAAAGAGATCATCAGTGAGAGAAGAAAGTTACAGCGAAAGAGATCATCAGCGAGAGAAGAAACTTACAGCGAAAGAGATCATCAGCGAGAGAGAAGAAACTTACAGCGAAAGAGATCATCAGCGAGAGAAGAAACTTACAGCGAAAGAGATCATCAGCGAGAGAAGAAACTTACAGCGAAAGAGATCATCAGCGAGAGAAGAAACTTACAGCGAAAGAGATCATCAGCGAGAGAGAAGAAACTTACAGCGAAAGAGATCATCTGCGAACAAAGAAACATACTGAAAGAGATCATCTGTGAGAGAAGAAACTTACAGTGAAAGAGATCATGTACGAGCGAAGAAACTTACAGCAAAAGAGATATTCTGTGAGCGAAGAAACTTACCGCGAAAGAGATCATCTGCACGAGTAGTTCGGTGAGGTCGTGCCACTTGCCCTGCGTGTCGGCCAGTGTCTCCTTGAGGCGGTTTTTGTCGCCCGTGTTCGGGTCGTCGATCAACTCGCGGCCAATCCGCTTGATGTCGTCCAGCTCGGGCTGCTTGGCCGTCTTCTGTCGGTACAGCGACTCGATCTTGTCCTTCAGCGAGCCGGGGTCGAAGTCAGTGCTGTCACGGTTCAGTGAATGCACAGCATTACCCAGCCAGGACTCCAGGTGGTTCACGCTGTTGTGGAGGGTGCCTGAGGGGAGGAAAATAAAGCTTGTTTTATTTAATGACGCCTCTAGAGAACATTGATTTTTGTATCATAGGCTATTATTGGATGTCAAACATATGGTCATTCGGAAATATTTCTTTGGGGGAAACCCGCTACCGCCGCCACATAGGCTGCACTTTCCGATAAACAGTAAGGGGTCTTTTATATGCACTTTCCCACAGACAGGACAGCACAAACTCCAGCCTTTGATAAACCGGTTGTGGACCGCTGGTTGGAACGGAAAATAGCTCAAACTGCAAATGGGTCCACTGAGAAGGATCAATCGGATGACCCACAGCTTCACAGGTGGACACTCTACCACCTGAGCTAAGGGAGGGCCTGTAATTTAATATATGGGTCATTCTCAGAATATATATAGAGAGAGATAGGGAGGAGAGAGGGAGGAGAGAGGAGTGGAGAGTGGAGAGAGGAGAGTAGAGAGAGGAGAGAGAGGACAGGGGAGAGGAGAGGGGAGAGAGGAGAGAGGAGAGGAGAGAGGAGAGGGGAGAGATGAGAGTGGAGAGAGGAGACTGGAGAGGGGAGAGAGGAGAGAGGAGAGAGGAGAGGAGAGAGGAAAGAGGAGAGAGGAGAGAGGAGAGAGGAGAGAGGAGAACTGTGTACAGTATAGCACATTTTTGGTTTCCACATTACATTGTTAATTGTTTTGCCCTTTTCTGCTTATTCTTGACTGTGTGTATTAATTATGTTAGCAATACTATATGTCTTTAAATGTGCATAGGACGAGGGTCTTGAGTTTCTGTATTTTTTATGAGATAAAGATAATAAGATGATTGTTGTCTACCTTACTTTGGCTTGAAGTAAGTTTCATTTTAAATGACTAACTTCGGAGATATTTGAAGTGCAAACATGCCAAAATTAATTTTGGCATGCATGTCAAAACTCTGACACCATAGGCTTCTGCAGTAACAGGTTCTATTAAATTGCCTCAGTATTCCCCTTTATGTGGTGACAAATGCTTAATCACTGCATCAGTATCTAAGTTACGTATGTAGAATCAAATCTAGGTGTGCTTTGGTTTTAAAATGTTGATACTTAATCGGACTATGCAGCTTTAATAGAGCGCCTTCACTAGCAGGAGCCATTCGAAGGTGCTCGACAATAATAATAATCTAAATTGAATACAGTATAACCCCGATAAACCAAACTTGAAGGGACCCTAGAAATTTGTTTGGATTAACCGATCATTGGTTTAAACCGAGCTTTGACTTTGACTTGGCTTTGGCAAAAACGGGGGTGCATTATGAATGTACAATGTATGTGGACGCTATGATTATTGTTTTTTATGTATATGCAGTTTAACCCCATTAAACCAACCTCGGTTAGATCAAACGATCGGTTAATCCAAACTTTTTTCGGCGACCTGGCAAAATACTACCATTCATCATATAAAAAAGTCTCAGATGACCTTAAATTTTAAAACCACATGAAAGTTTGGTTTAACTGTACCGGAAGTGGCCTGGGGCCGACAATTTTGTTTTGATTAACCGAGAGTTTGGATTAACCGACTTTGGTTTAACCAACTTTTTTATATGATAAATGGTAGTATTTTGCCGGGCCGCCGAAAAAAGTTTGGGTTAACCGATCGTTTGGTTTAACCGAGCTTGGTTTAACGGGGTTGTACTGTACTAGGAGCCGTTCTAAGGCTTGGTAGCAACAAGTATACTTTTTTTATGCCATTAGTTGGCCAGGGATCGAAATCAATACCTCCCGCACGGAAAGCAAGCACTCTACATAATTAATCATCCTTTCTGGTTATTAGACACGAAAAAATAGATAACTTATTTTTAAACGGAAAATAATAAGTTCAAAATTCTCCCAGGGTGTGTACGCATGTGAAGATGTGGAATTCAAGGCTATTTCAAGGTTTTTCAACGCTGTTTTTGATAGGAATTCAAGACTATTTTCATTTGAATTTCAGGAGAAAAAACAACAATGGCGAATGGTGATTTCGGACTAATTTAGATCAGTGGGGACAGTTTAATGAAATTCAAGGCTTTTCAAGACTAATTACCCAAAATAAGCTAAATTCAAGGCTTTTCAAAGCCTTGAAATGGGGCAAATGAAGTTTCCAGGCCCCATACAGATCCTGGTCTTCGACAATCTGCGGCATTATTCAACAACACCCCAGCACAAACAACACTTCCAATAGGCTCACCCAGTTTCTGGACAACCTCTTCGAGTTCAGCCCCACGTTGTCCGGCTCGCGAGTCCAGGATATCAAAGCGGTCAGTAAGCTGTTCGCACTTGTCGTCCGCACCAGGGGTTCCGCGACACTGTTCAACAACGCCATCCACGCGCTCCTTGTGGCTCTCGATGTCGCTCACCAACACGCGGTGCGCCTGGATTTGTTCGTTGAGCGAGTCACGGTGTAAGCTCACCGGGCGCATGTTGTCGAAGACCGCCTCTGTTTCGACGATCCATCCGATGAGTGAGTCGAGTGTGTGGTGGACGTCCTGCGACTCGGTGATGGCCTTCGTCATCTGGTGCTGCTTGTCAACAGCCTCTTCTTGGATGTAGTCATACTTGGTGGTGACATCTTCGATGATGTCGGTGATCTCATGCGCCTTAGGAGTGTCGGTACAGCCAAGCGCCTCAAGGATGCCTGTGTTTATAGAGAGTGTTCATTATAACGCGGATAATTTACGGCAACGGGACAAGCCCTTTACCCACCATGCCCCTAATTGCTAATCGCTGAGCTACGGATACACACGCGCCACCAACTGGGTTCCATACACATCATCATCATCATGCTGTCGGTCACGATGCGACAAAGACTGCTTTCATTACTTGACTGCCGCTCTCCATTTATGAGGTTGTACATTTCATGAAAGCTGCCTGCGAAAGGTGTTGAAGTGCTGCTGGCTTTTGCAAGTTACCAGCGGCACTCTCTTGGGGAGCAAATAGAGGTTTCACACCGGCAAGAACATGTCAAGACAGGCGCAGAACTATTTGTCCCTGCAGTGGCTGGTCGGGAGATGTTGGGAGTTTCATACATCAACCACCCTTAATGCTGCCACAGTGACATGGTTTTTGTTTATGGTTTGCTCCCTTAGCCTTAGCAAACTCCCTGAGGTATTGCTTTACCTGCAATACCTGCATACCTCAGGGTTCCATAGACAACTCCCCCAATACTGCGTATCTATAGTCACAATCTACTCGGAGTCTGAATACTCGAATGTATGCCCAACCTGAACTAAAACAATTTCTCTACCCACACCCACATAACTAATAGACTATGCGGGAAAGATTGAGTGCCAATCTACGGCACTGGCCAGCCATGTGAGTTTATTTCAACTTTGTTTATTTCTGTGATCTCACCCGCTTTAGGAGTGTCAGTACAGCCAAGCGCCTCAAGGATGCCTGTGTTTATAGAGTGTTCATTATAACGCGGATAATTTACAGCAACAAACCCTTTACCCACCACGCCCCTAATTGCTAATCGCTGAGCTACGGCTACAACCCACCCATCAATCTATGGCACTGACCAGCCACGAGAATTTATTTTAACTTTGTTTATTTCTGTGACTCTTAAATAAAACTAACGCTGCGTCATTAGGAACCCGCCAGAGTCCAGGATCTCTCCAAATAACTACTTGTTCCTTCTCATACGGGTGTGCAGTAATAACAAATGTGGTCTTCGCATTGTCAATTTCAATATATAAATGCTGTATTTGTGTCGCTAATACACGATTTCCGCGACTAGTATGACACCTGGTGATAGGCAATGACAATAGTGTTGTGGATCGACAGTGTGTCACTGTGTTGTTTTACACTGAGCATCAAGCTTTTCAACCAATCAATCAATCAATCAATCAATAGGATACAGCTATAATTATCAAAAATGATTAAAAAATGGTAAGTACGTTTTCTCTATAAAATCCACATTTGTGCCAAAAAGACTGTGTCAGTTGCTCAATATGAAGCCAGTGTTATCAGAGCCTCAATTGCCTCTCCACAGACTCTGTGACCCACAAGTCCAGTCTGGATTAAGCTCTGCGCATGCATCGCGGAAATCATGTATTACAATCTATTTACTTTAGTTTGAAGTAAGATTCATTTTAAAGGGTTAACTTTGGTGAAAGGAAAGTAAGAAACTTTCCCATTTTAATCACCTTCACGACATTGGCGCCATGACCTAGATCCTGTACAAGCTACGCGCTGTGTGGTTGGTGAACCTGCCCCTCTGTAAGTACATGGCCTGTATGTAAGCGTAAATACTAACTGACTTAAGCTAAGATTCCTTACACACGGTATGCGGCATGCGAATGCGGCAAAAAATCGGAAAGCATCTAAGTCAATGGGGGTGATTCCTTACGTCCGAATGCGAATGCGACAACTCGATCGGTCCCTGTAGCGATCGGTGCGGCATGCGGTATGCGAATAGAAACGTCAGTCGCACTTGCCCATTAGTTTTACATGAGGAGAGGCGACTGAGCATTACGGAACGGTCACACACAAGGGTGCTGAGTGGAAACATATGGTAGTGGTGGGGGTGGGGAGACACTTGCCGCTTACCGCGTAGAAGGAATCCTCCCATTCGCATACCGCATACCGCGTGTAAGGAATCTTAGCTTTAAGGACATCAACCATTTTAAAAACTTACTATTCCAAGAGAACAAGTGTAGCAATTTGCATACAGCTCTCAGCCACATAGACAGGTGGGCATGGATAAGGTAATGACACCAGGGAGCCTAGGTGGTGTAATGGTTAGCATGCTAGCCCCGGAATGGCAAGAAGTGTGTGTTCGAATCCTGCCCTGGGCACAGCATTTCCTATTTTCATCACCCCCATCATCATGCTGTCGGTCGCGATGCGACAAAGACTGCTTTCATTACTTCACTGCCGCTCTCCATTTAGCTCTCTGCTGTAAGAGTTGCGTCCATGAGTCGATCTTAATGTCTCTCAGCTTCAGGTTCACCCCCAGGACAGCATAATTAAAACAATTTTAATACCACCCAGCCCTCATCACCCCCCCTCCACCCCACCCCCCCTCATTCACAAGAAAACGCCAGAAGAATTTCTCAACCATGTAAAGAAGACAAGGAGGCCTTTACCGAGGAGGTCGCCCCCGACGTTACGCAGGTCCTCGACGAGCTTCCCTTCTGCGATGATGTCGTTGGTGATGGTCTGCAGCGCTTCGAGTTGTTCCTGGGGGTCCGAGCCTGGGATGAGAGCTCCGCTACACCCCTGAACAGGGAGAAAGCGACAAGGTTTCTTTAAGAAATTAACTCATGCATATAAAATCTCACGTGTGTAAGGTTTCTTTAAAAAAAAATTGTTTCCAAGGTAACCCATGTGTGTAAAATCTTGTACCATTTGTATTGTGGGTCTCGTTATGGGTCTGGGGAGAGGAGGGTGTGTGACAGCTGTCGATTTATGATGATGTAGTGCACTGACTTCTCAGGGACGGAGCCACATAGACAGGTAGGCATGGATAGGGTGATTGCAACAGTTTTAGTGTAGTAGTCTGCACTGACCTCTCAGGCATGGAGCCACATGGTAGGTGTGGATAGGGTGATTGCAACAGGGAGCCTGGGTAGTGTAATGGTTAGTGTAGTAGTCTGCACTGACTTCTCAGGGGTCGAGCCATATAGGCGGGTGGGGGTGGATAGGGTGATTACATTAGGGAGCCTAGGTAGTGTAATGGCTAGCATGCTAGCACTGGCATGACAATAAGTGTGGGTTCAAATCCCGCTCGAGGTGCAATAGTCGATGCTTACTTTCTGTGCATGGGGTCGTTAAACTAATAAACAAAGTCAATTGTCTTAAAAAAAAGAAAACTACTGTATACTTCACTTAATAACTGTTCAGTTAATATTCCAATAATTCTTCCAAATATCAGTTAATAATTGCTCAATTATTATTCTGATAACCCTTGTATACTCAATCATCCCTTGTATACTTCAATTATTAATTGTTCAATTGCCATACCAATAACTCTTGTATAATTCACTTAATAATTGTTCAACTGTCATTCCAATGCACCTTATTATGAGGGTGGGGGGCTAAGAAAAGGCACAAATAACCTGCAATTATGACTGGCTGGAAGATCAGGAGCATGGCGCTGATATAAAGATTATTCATATAAATATCTACTACCCCCCCCAAAAGAAAATTTGTATTATTTAACGACGCACATTGATTTTTATCATCGGCAATTGGACGTCAAACATATGCTCATTCTGACATATTTATTTGGAGGAAACCCGCTGCCGCCAGATAGGCTGCACTTTCCCATAAGCACCAAGGGGTCTTTTATATGCACTTTCCAACAGACAGGAGAGCACATACCACAGCCTTTCATGAACCAGTTGTGGACCACTGGTTGGAACGGAAAATAGCCCAAACTGCAAATGTGTCTACTGAGCAGGATCGATCGGATGATCGACAACTTCACATATGGACACTCTACTGCCTGAGCTACGCACCCCCCGACTCACACACACTGACACCCATACTCACCCACCCACCCATACTCACACACACACACACCCACATACTCACACACCCCTACCCCCACCCACCCACTCACCCATACAGTCACACACACACCCACCGGCCCATATACTCACACACACCCACACCTACTCACACCCACATACACTCACACACACTCACCCACCCACCCATATACTCACACATACCCACACACTCGCCCATATACTCACACACCCACCCACACCCACCCACCACACTCACCCATACACCCACCCTCACACCCACCCACACACCCACCCATACACTCACACACTCACACACCACCCACACACCTACACACTCACCCACCCACACACTTACCCATACTCACCCTCACACTCACCCATACACTCACACACACCCACCCACACACTCACACCCACCTACACACTCACCCTCACTCACCCACCCACACACTTACCCATACTCACCCTCACACTCACCCACACACTCACCCCCCCACTCACCCCCCCCCCCCACCCCCCACTAAAGGCGTACCTGCATCCTCCGTTGCATCTCTGGTAGCGACTTTCCAAGCCTCTCTTTGAGATTGTTGTACTGCTTGTTCTTGGCGGCCGTCTCAGTTAACTTGGCCATCATGTCTGTACAATCTCCAACCACGTCCTGAGGAGGCGACAAGATCACAGATGTACACCCCTCACAATTATCAACATTTTTAATGTACAATTATTGCGATCAAATATGATCAGTCAAAATTGGTATCATTGAAAGATTCTTTTCTCTAGGAGATATTTTTCTTTCGAGTGAGGGTCCATTACACACAGGTGAAGATATGCAATTCAAGGGCTTTTCAACGGAATTCGGGCGAGTATTGGCATTTTATTGTGTGTAGGAATGTCGAATTATCTTCTGCCGAATGGCGATTTCGGACTAATTTAGATGAGTGGGGAAAGTTTAATAGAAGTCACATCTTTTCAAGACTAATTACCCAAAATAGGCTTTTCAGGGCATTGAAATGGGGCAAATGAATTTCAAGACTTTTCAAGATTCAAATAGCTCATTCTAAGTGTGTTATTTCACTTACTTTTAGTTTCAGATCTTTGCTCAATTTTGGACTCAGATTGTAGATTCAGATTAAATCTTAGTTTTAGGCTCTAAGAGTCGGGCTCAGTTTCAAGCCTCAGCCTTAGGCTCAACTTTAAGACTCACTTTTAAATTCAGCCTTAGGCTCAGATTGTAAGTTTAGACTAAAGCTCAGTCTAGGCTCACCTTAAAGTAGTTGTTGATGCGCGTGATCTCCTTGTCTATGAGCATTAGGCTCAGTCTAGACTCACCATAAAGCCTCACCCTTAGGCTCAGTCTCAGGCTCACCTTAAAGCCTCACCCTTAGGCTCAGTCTAGACTCACCTTAAAGCCTCACCATTAGGCTCAGTCTAGGCTCACCTTAAAGCCTCACCCTTAGGCTCAGTCTAGGCTCACCTTAAAGCCTCACCCTTAGGCTCAGTCTAGACTCACCTTAAAGCCTCCCCCATAGGCTCGGTCTAGGCTCACCTTAAAGCCTCACCCTTAGGCTCAGTCTAGGCTCACCTTAAAGCCTCACCCATAGGCTCAGTCTAGACTCACCTTAAAGCCTCACCCATAGGCTCAGTCTAGGCTCACCTTAAAGCCTCCCCCTTAGGCTCGGTCTAGGCTCACCTTAAAGCCTCACCCTTAGGCTCAGTCTCAGGCTCACCTTAAAGCCTCACCCATAGGCTCAGTCTAGACTCACCTTAAAGCCTCACCCATAGGCTCAGTCTAGGCTCACCTTAAAGCCTCACCTTTAGGCTCAGTCTCACCTTAAAGCCTCACCCTTAGGCTCAGTCTAGGCTCACCTTAAAGCCTCACCCTTAGGCTCAGTCTAGGCTCACCTTAAAGCCTCACCCTTAGGCTCAGTCTAGACTCACCTTAAAGCCTCACCCTTAGGCTCAGTCTAGGCTCACCTTAAAGCCTCACCCATAGGCTCAGTCTAGGCTCACCTTAAAGCCTCCCCCTTAGGCTCGGTCTAGGCTCACCTTAAAGCCTCACCCTTAGGCTCAGCCTCAGGCTCACCTTTAGGCTTGGTCTAGGCTCACCTTAAAGCGGTTGTTGATGCGCGTGATCTCCTTGTCTATGAGCGGGGTGCCTGCCTGCTCAGGTTTCGGGATTTTCTGCTGCAGGCTCCTCCTGTACTTGTCAGTGGAGCGCTCATACTCCTGCCGAGAACAAAAGGTCACAAGGGTCACAGGGATCAGCAGGGTCAACGAGGTCAGCAGAGTCAACGATGTCAGCAGGGTCAACGAGGTCAGCAGGGTCAACAAGGTCACCATGGTCAGAGGTCACCAGGGGCATGCGGGTCAGGGGGCACACAGGTCACCCGGGTCACCAGGGTCATAGAGGTCACCAGGTCATAGAGGTCACCAGGGCCATAGAGGTCACCAGGGTCATAGAGGACACCAGTGTGTCATCGAACAAATAGTTATAAACAGAAGCGCACACTTTGGGCTTGTGTGTGCTTTTAATAGCAAACATGGCTAACCTTAAGCCCCAGTCACACTACGGCTTGCGACCACTTTGGACCAGAAAACCCTCAGCCACTGGGGACATCCTTGAGACCAAAGCAATGGAGTTCTTCAGTGCAATGTCAATACTATACTAGTAGAGACAAAGGTGCCGATATCTATGCCAGCTACTTGTTTCAAAGTTGCAAAACACGAAGGTTTTTACGCCTCTAGAGCGCATACATTTTTATCATCGGCTATTGGACGTCAAACATATGGTCATTCTAACATATTTCTTTGGGGGAAACCTGCTGCCGCCATATAGGCTACTCTTTCCGATATGCTCCGTGAGACCAAAATGGTCGCCAGGAGGTCGGAAACCACTGAGGACCACTTTGCGACTGACCCTTTTTTGTGGTCGCAAAGTGGTCGCAAGCTAGCTGCTTAGCCTGTCACTTTGATGACTAGGATAGGACAAGAAGCAGTGGAATGAGGAAGACCAATTGTCGGTGATTGAAATTCCCCCCTACTAACCAATGAGTGTAACCAACAAAAACAAACCACCCAAAGATATCTATGAAATAGGTCAAATGGGGTTAAAGTAAAAGACTAATTTAAAAAGAGATTGTCACACATAATTCATGAAGAGAATACGATGTGTTGGAGGTTTCGACATGTCAACAATGGTCGGTCGAACAATGAAACAACTGCCCCTGGTTGCACACCAAGTGTCATATAAGGGTCACTTGAAGGTCAGGCTAAGACTGCTAATATCCTTGAAGGTCAACCAGAGGTCAAGGCGTTATGGAGATGATGTACCGGAGACTATGGACGTGTACAGAATGATTACCGAACAGGAAGCCGCAGTACGCTAAGTAACTTCGGCTATGTCGACATGATATCCATCAAGAATGGTAATTGTGGCCCGGGAAGCTCCGAGGTAACTCTGAGATAAATACACGCGCAAATATTACTAACAAATCATTCACGACAATAAACCACAAACTAATGACTAATGCTGATCAGCATTGGAAACAAGTTCTATCATGAACACGGTAAATAAGCCATCATTAAAGAGTAAGTTTGTTAAATACAGGAGCTAAATGATAATGTGATATATAATCTGTTACACCAATATTGTTTGTTTGTTGTTGTTTTACATCCTAGCAACATCTAAGGTTTGTTGTTGTTTGTTGTTTGTTTGTTGTTTTACATCCTAGCAACATCTAAGGTCATATCTGGACGGGTACTGATTTGTGACAGTCTGCACTCATGGCGACTTTATAGTGCTGCCCCACTGGGAGACCAGGACGCCAGCACCATGACCTCATATCCCACGCAGTCACATTATCCTGACACTGAGCCACCCAGTCCTTCCCCTATCCTAATAATGTTGAGCGCCAGGCTAGGAAGCGACAAGTATAAATTTTAAGTCATTGGTTTGACTTGACCAGGGTTCGAAGCTACGATCCCATGGTCTACCAACACGGGAGACGGACCCTGTAACTCATTCGGCCATCCCGTCTGGTCGCGCCAATATTGTTTAGGGTGCAGTGTTAAATACCTCAGTACTGCTTGCTTGCTATGTGTATCCATTGGTAGTTCTCTACCTCTACATATGAGCCGTTGGAAGCACTGCTGAGCAACCTGGATATCCTCTCATTTGCACACATGCAGGCCTACTTCCTTTTCAGACTGGCTGCAGATGGTTGCAGACTGCTGTAACCCCGTCTCTTTTCCTTTGAAATTTGGACTTAATAAATGATTGGTAGACCTTTTCGTGGGTCCAGCTGGAGGATTTCTCGCTCCAAACATTGTCATTGTCCTTGTCGGAAGAATATAAATAATGTGGCAGGCCGCGTAAGGCTGGTTCCCCCTGGTCCGTCTCTGAAGGTGCCCGTGGAACAACGATGACAAAGCAGAAACGTATGCTTCCCACGTTTATTCAGTATCTCCACCCACCGTGGCATCACTGAACCAAGTGACCCGCCACTGACCAGTCAGGTCGCAGGTAACCTCTCATGGTAGGGGGAGCCACTAGCTGGACGCAGTATGGGCAGTCCACACAGAGACCTGCGCATCTGCTAGCGTGCCGCCACCTAACACAAGAACTTGTGTTGGGACTAATACAATAATTTCATGGGGAGTGATGAAAATGGGAAATATTGTGCCTAGAGCGGGACTAGAACCCATATTTCTTTGCATTCCGGGCCAGTGTACTAACCATTACACCACCTAGGCTCCCTGATATCAACATGCTACCCATGCCTACCTGTCTATGTAGGTACTTGCCTGATAGGTCAGTGCAGACCACTACACTAACCATTACACCACCTAGGCTCCCTGATATCAACACACTACCCACGCCTACCTGTCTATGCGGTTACTTGCCCGAGAGGTCAGTGCAGACTACTACACTAAGCATTACACCACCTAGGCTCCCTGATGTCACCACAGTACCCATGCCTACCTGTCTATGCGGTTACTTGCCTGAGAGGTAATATCAATCGATACCATTTACCTACTATCTCACACTTCCCATGCTACTGTCATGTTCTTGCTGTACATTGATCACTTTCTTACTTTATCCTTTGCTGTACCATTATTTGATGACATTTACTTTGCTGTACCATTTATCACTTTGCTGTACTATTTATCACTTTGCTGTACCATTTATCACTTTGCTGTACCATTTATCACTTTGCTGTACCATTCATCACTTTGCTGTACCATGTATCACTTTTCTGTACCATTTATCACTTTGTTGTACCATTTATCACTTTGCTGTACCATTTATCACTTTGCTGTACACTTTATCACTTTGCTGTACCATTTATCACTTTGCTGTACCATGTATCACTTTGCTGTACCATTTATCACTTTGCTGTACCATTTATCACTGCTGTACCATTTATCACTTTGCTGTACCATTTATCACTTTGCTGTACCATTTATCACTTTGCTGTACCATTTATCACTTTGCTGTACCATTTATCACTTTGCTGTACCATTTATCACTTTGCTGTACCATTTATCACTTTGTTGTACCATTTATCACTTTGCTGTACCATTTATCACTTTGCTTTACCATTTATCACTTTGCTGTACCATTTATCACTTTGCTGTACCATTTATCACTGCTGTACCATTTATCACTTTGCTGTACCATTTCCATTTTAAAGTATCATTTTCTAAGGTTACCCCTTTAAAACCAATGTTACCTCAAACTAAAGTAAAGTTGTTGGTTGGTTGTTGGAGCTTTACGTCCTGGCAACATCTAAGGTGATATCAGGATGGGTACCGAAGTAGATAATAATGATCAACTTAATATATTATCCTCAAAACACTAAAAATCATCGCATTATGCCAATTTAGCTGCACCTCCCCCCCCCCCCCCCCCCTCCCCACCCCTCTTTCCCTTTGTGGTTCCATCCTGATGGAACGATGCAATTAGGTTAATTAAGCGAGAGGGCATCGATGCCACTAGTTCCCACAGACGCCTCCAGGGGGCAATCAATAATGTCAATACTGGCAGCGCCAAACGTGCTGGTATCTACTGAGGCATCTGTTTGTTTCAAAGTTGCACAACACGAAGGTTTTGAGTTTGAAGAAAAAAACATTTTTATTTAACGACGCCTCTAGAGCACAGACATTTTTATCATCGGCTATTGGACGTCAAACATATGGTCATTCTGACATATTTCTTTGGAGGAAACCCGCTGCCGCCACATAGGCTACTCTTTCCGATAAGCAGCAAGGGGTCTTTTATATGCACTTTCCCACAGACAGGATAGCACATATCACAGCCTTTGATGAACCAGTTGTGGACGACTGGTTGGAATGGAATGGAAAATAGCCCAAACTGTAAATCGGTCCACTGAACAGAAAGATTGGATGACCGACACATTCACAGATGGACACTCTACCGCCTGAGCTACGTCCCGTCCTGTTCCCCAGTTTTGACTTTCTGCCATATTCTTAAATGCATATATTATACACATGGCCACAGGACAAGTGACGTCAAAGTTATATAAAAGGGACTCTATGAATAGCCATTACACAGAGGGCCAGAATGAGTTGAGCGTTTGTCCCCCGTTTTGGTAGAAAGTGGGGTTCGAACCTTGGTGGAGTCAAACCAACAACATAAAAATGTATACTTGTCACTTCCTAGCCTGGCGCTCGGCATTAATAGGATAGGGCAAGGACTGGTTAGCTCAGTGTCAGGATAATGTGACTGAGTGGGTTATCGGGCCATGAAGGGGTTGGCTACCTCTGTGAAGGAACCATGTGGAGGCACACAGACGGTACCTAGCGGAATACATGGGTACTGGAACCCGATTACGACCCAAGTTTACTGAGCAGGTAGGCGGAGCCTAAATTTTGCGCAAGGAAAGGTCCCAGTCGAATACGTCCATTTTTTATCCACAGAGGAATCCTCTCTGGTGATAGAATACCATGCAGTGGGACTGGAGAACAATTTCCTAAACCTCTACTAGATACCACAAGGAAGGGAACTGTGGTACTGAGAACTGAGCCATCAGCGGTTATTGTTATGTTAAGATGCCAAAGACATCTGCTGCATAAGGTCTATTGCAAGCAGCAATTGCCGCCAAAGGAACATAGCCGGCAGCAGCTGCTGTTTCTGCTGGAATTACTATGCCAGCTGCTGTTCCGCCTATATTTGTTTGTTATGTAAAGCGCCTGAGAACGGCTTGCTGGTTCGGGCGCTATATAAATGTTTTATTATTATTAAATTATTATTATTATGGTGCCAGGAGCCTGGTTTCCAAGTGGGGCAGTACTATAAAGTCACAATGAGTGCGCTGTCACAAGTTGATACCCGTCCTGATATTACAATAGATGTTACTAGGACATCAAACAAACAAACACATCCCCCCACCTACCCACATCCTCCACAAACACATCCACACCCTCCTCCACAACACCCACACACCCCTCCACAACACCCACACACCACCTACTCCACCTCCACCACAGCACCCACTCCCTCCACCCTCCCACATCCCCACCCGCTCCCACCACCCACATTTAAAACACACCAATAAAGGACTCAGGCTGTGCAGGACACACTTATATATCCATCCACCACTAGGAGTAGACTGCATCCTGGCACCTCGCCACATTCTGGTACCCCGCCTCGCCACACTCTGCCAGCCCAGTGTAAAACACATCCTGACACCCTGCTCTCCCCTCACAGTCCATCCCATAGTGTATAAACACCTGGTACCCTGCTCTCCCCTCACAGTCCATCCCATAGTGTATAAACACCTCCTGGTACCCTGCTCTCCCCTCACAGTCCATCCCATAGTGTATAAACACCTCCTGGCATCCTGCTCTCCCCTCACAGTCCATCCCATAGTGTATAAACACCTCCTGGCACCCTGCTCTCCCCTCACGGTCCATCCCATAGTGTGTAAACACCTCCTGGCACCCTGCTCTCCCCTCACAATCCATCCCATAGTGTATAAACACCTCCTGGCACCCTGCTCTCCCCTCACGGTCCATCCCATAGTGTATAAACACCTCCTGGCATCCTGCTCTGCCCTCACAGTCCATCCCATAGTGTATAAACACCTCCTGGCACCCTGCTCTCCCCTCACGGTCCATCCCATAGTGTATAAACACCTCCTGGCACCCTGCTCTCCCCTCACAATCCATCCCATAGTGTATAAACACCTCCTGGCACCCTGCTCTCCCCTCACAGTCCATCACATAGTGTATAAACACCTCCTGGCATCCTGCTCTCCCCTCGCAGTCCATCCCATAGTGTATAAACACCTCCTGGTACCCTGCTCTCCCCTCACAGTCCATCCCATAGTGTAAAACACATCCTGGCACCCTGCTCGCCCCTCACAGTCCATTCCATGGTGTATACGCCTCTCACAGTCCATTCCATAGTGTATAAACACCTCCTGGCATCCTGCTCTGCCCTCACAGTCCATCCCATAGTGTATAAACACCTCCTGGCACCCTGCTCTCCTCTCACGGTCCATCCCATAGTGTATAAACACCTCCTGGCACCCTGCTCTCCCCTCACAATCCATCCCATAGTGTATAAACACCTCCTGGCATCCTGCTCTGCCCTCACAGTCCATCCCATAGTGTATAAACACCTCCTGGCACCCTGCTCTCCCCTCACGGTCCATCCCATAGTGTATAAACACCTCCTGGCAGCCTGCTCTCCCCTCACAATCCATCCCATAGTGTATAAACACCTCCTGGCACCCTGCTCTCCCCTCACAATCCAGCCCATAGTGTATAAACACCTCCTGGCACCCTGCTCTCCCCTCACAGTCCATCACATAGTGTATAAACACCTCCTGGCATCCTGCTCTCCCCTCACAGTCCATCCCATAGTGTATAAACACCTCCTGGTACCCTGCTCTCCCCTCACAGTCCATCCCATAGTGTAAAACACATCCTGGCACCCTGCTCGCCCCTCACAGTCCATTCCATAGTGTATACGCCCCTCACAGTCCATTCCATAGTGTATAAACACCTCCTGGCATCCTGCTCTGCCCTCACAGTCCATCCCATAGTGTATAAACACCTCCTGACACCCTGCTCTCCTCTCACGGTCCATCCCATAGTGTATAAACACCTCCTGGCACCCTGCTCTCCCCTCACAATCCATCCCATAGTGTATAAACACCTCCTGGCATCCTGCTCTTCCCTCACAGTCCATCCCATAGTGTATAAACACCTCCTGGCACCCTGCTCTCCCCTCACGGTCCATCCCATAGTGTATAAACACCTCCTGGCACCCTGCTCTCCCCTCACAATCCATCCCATAGTGTATAAACACCTCCTGGCATCCTGCTCTCCCCTCACAGTCCATCCCATGGTGCATAAACACCTCCTGGCACCCTGCTCTCCCGTCATGGTCCATCCCATAGTGTATAAACACCTCCTGGCACCCTGCTCTCCCCTCACGGTCCATCTATAACTAATTGTACCAAATTAATAAGCAACTAGAGGCGGTGTGTGCATTCTTAAGCTGTGTTCACACACGGGCGTTAAGTCACCTCAACTAGTTCGCCTTGTCTAGTTCGGCTCACATTCGCCGTGTGGATGCTACGCTGAAGCGAATTAGGGCTAGTTCCCCTCATCTAGTTCGCTTCAAGTAAACCACGTCGCGAGGTAGTATTGATGAAGCGAACTAGCTTAAATCGGCCCATCTAGCTTGTGTGGATGGTAGCGGTTTACTTGATGCGGCTTAAGCATGTGACGAGCATGCGCAGTCGAGACCTGAGTTTGTTGACTTTCCGGGCGATCAAAAGCGCATATTATATAATTTGGTCTATGATAGAGCTAGCTGTGCACAAATATTTTGTTCATCATTTATTTTTAGGTTTTCACTGCCCAGCAGAAGTTTTGACCGTTCCAAAACATTACGATTCAGTCCATACATATCTAGGTCGAACCCACACTCTCTCATGGTGACGTCGACTAACCGAAAACTGGCGCTGGTTAGTATGGACTTGCTCATGCACAGATATCGATTTCCGCCTTAAACCACCCCGAATACTGCATGTGTGGACATGACACTAGTTCGCCTCATCTATTTCGCCTTATCTAGTTCGCCTTATCTAGTTCGCCTTATCTAGTTCGCCTTATCTAGTTCGCCTTATCTAGTTCGCCTCATCTAGTTCGCCTTATCTAGTTCGCCTTATCTAGTTCGCCTTATCTAGTTCGCCTCATCTATTTCGCCTTATCTAGTTCGGCCTAAAGTTGTATGTGTGAACACGGCTATAGTGTATAAACACCTCCTGGCACCCTGCTCTCCCCTCACAGTCCATCCCATAGTGTATAAACACCTCCTGGCACCCCGCCTCGCCACACTCAGCCATCCCATAATGTAAAACACATCCTGGCACTCTGCTCTCCCCTCACATCTATAACTAATTGTACCAAATTAATAATCAACTAGAGGCGGTGTGTGCATTCATAGACTGCCATCTAGGCGGGTGGCAAACAGTGCTGCCCTCTATCTGACAGACGGAGAGCTGGATTACTAACATCTCAGAAATAAAAAATATGAATTACAATTGTACTCAGGTAAATTACCAGACGGGATGGCCGAATGAGTTAGAGCGTGTTGGTAGATCATGGGTTCGAATCCTGGTCGAGTCAAACCAATGACTTAAAGATTGATACTTGTCGCTTCCTAGCCAGGCGCTCGGCATTATTAGGATAGGGCAAGGAGCAGTGGAATGAGGAAGACCAGTCGTCTGCGACTGAAATTTCCCCTGCTTAAACGACTAATGTACCAAAAAAAAGAAACTAAAAGGTAAATTAAGAACAATTCGAATATCGAATTGGGCAACATTCTACTCTCGAAAACTACTTCTACTCTAAAAAATTACTAACAAGTCGAATGACAAATTGATTTAAATTCTACTCAGATAAATAAGTAACAAATTCGAATATTAAATTAATCCACACACACACATGTATATTAATTTTATATTCGAATTGCTAGTAAGATGACAGTATATTGTCAAATCAAATGATGGAATGATTGATTGATTGATTGATGACATTAAAATGCTGTTTGGGAAGCAAAGGGCTCACTCACCTCGACAGGAACTTGCTCCATGACAAAGCGTTCTTTAATAATATAGCACTGAATGGATGGTTGGTTATTAGAATATTACGTCCTAGCAACATCTAAGGTCACATCAGGACGGATACCGACTTGTGACAGTGCGCAGTCACGGTGACTTTATAGTGCCGCCCCACTGGCAGACCAAGCCACTGGCACCATCTCCCGATATCCCACTCTGTCACATTATCTTGATACTAAGGAAACCAGAGTAATTTCCGCAGCCCATTAATAATACCAAGCGCCGGGCTTGCTATTGACAAGTATACATTTTGCAAGTCATTGGCTTGATTCGGTTGGGGTCTAAAAGCACGACCTCCCGCACGCGCACGCTAGCCAGCGCTCTAACCAATTCGGCCATCCCGTCCGGTCACTAGTTGATAGAGAAGTTAGTGTTAGTATTCAAGCCACGTATGGGCACCACAGAGTGTATACACACAGCCCAGGGCCCCGTGAGAGCGTTCGGAAGTTGGTAACCTAGGTAACACAGGGTAACTCACTCCACTGGGAGCGTTCGGAAATGCATTGTACCCAGGGAATACAGGGAGCCGGTTGCTGTACTGTACAATGTAGTCTCACCAGACGCGGTGGCAGAATCGATACATATGTAGTCTCACCAGATGTGGTGGCAGAATCGATACAGCGCAGGCTTCCCATGCGGAAGGTCTGGGGTTGGAATCTCGGCCGAGTCAAACTTACAGCCTTACAAAATTGATCCTTGTCTCTCTTGGCAGAGTCAAACTGATGACTTACAAAATTGATCCTTGTCGCTACCTAGCCTGGCACTTGGCATTACTAGGATGAGGCAAGGAATGCTTAGCTCGGTATCAGGATAATGTGACCATGTAGGATATCCCAGCGGGGCAGCACTATGAAGTCAACATGAGTGTACTGTCACAATTGGGTGCCCCTAGATGTAGCCAGGATATAAAACCCAAACAAACAGTGTAGTCTGGCATTCATCACTAACAGTACTGGTACCGTTGCACTGGTACTAGTACCATTCCACGGGAACTGGAACCATTTCACATGTACTAGTCGCGTACTTGACCAGCTTTAATGCTAGTGATACAGTACTGGGTTTCGCAACTAAGCTAACATAGTGTTGTGGGTCCAAACAAGAGGAACATTATGCCCAATATGGGTTTCGAACCTGCACTTCTGCCATTCCGAGCTAGTGTTCTAACCACCAGCCTATCTGCATGGGCTCTATCTGATGCAGACGTTACACTAACCATTACACCACCTAGACTCCCGGAAATCACCACACTACCCACGCCTACCTGTCTATGCGGCTCCTTGCCTGAGAGGTCAGTGCAGACTACTACACTAACCATTACACCACCTAGGCTCCCTGATATCACCACACTACCCACGCCTACCTGTCTATGCGGTTCCTTGCCTGAGAGGTCAGTGCAGACTACTACACTAACCATTACACCACCTAGGCTCCCTGATATCACCACACTACCCACGCCTACCTGTCTATGTGGTTACTTGCCTGAGAGGTCAGTGCAGACTACTACACTAACCATTACACCACCTAGGCTCCCTGATATCACCACACTACCCACGCCTACCTGTCTATGCGGTTCCTTGCCTGAGAGGTCAGTGCAGACTACTACACTAACCATTACACCACCTAGGCTCCCTGATATCACCACACTACCCACGCCTACCTGTCTATGTGGTTCCTTGCCTGAGAGGTCGGTGCAGACTACTACACTAACCATTACACCACCTAGGCTCCCTGATGTCAGCACACTACCCACGCCTACCTGTCTATGTGGTTCCTTGCCTGAGAGGTCAGTGTAGACTACTACACTAACCATTACACCACCTAGGCTCCCTGATATCACCACACTACCCACACCTACCTGTCTATGCGGCTCGTTGCCTGAGAGGTCAGTGCAGACTACTACACTAACCATTACACCACCTAGGCTCCATGATGTCAGCACACTACCCCACGCCTACCTGTCTATGTGGTTCCTTGCCTGGAGTCAGTGTAGACTACTACACTAACCATTACACCACCTAGGCTCCCTGATATCACCACACTACCAACGCCTACCTGTCTATGCGGTTCCTTGCCTGAGAGGTCAGTGCAGACTACTACACTAACCATTACACCACCTAGGCTCCCTGATGCCATCTACTACATTATTACATGCTGATGTCATACTTTGCGGCTCGCGTCAGTTCCCATATCCTTCTGTTTGTTTGTTGTTGTTTAACGTACTAGCTACATCTAAGGTCATATCACATCCTTGTGTGAATGATTCTAATTGTTCACAGCTGGACGACCAGTGTTCCAACATTGAGGGGGAAAAAACACCCAAAAAAACAACTTTTTTTGTTTGGCGTTTATGTCGTAGCAACATCTAAGGTCATATCAGGATGGGTACCTACAGACTTATGACAGTGCACACTCATGGTGACTTTTTTTTTTTTTTGTAAATATAGTTTATTCATTGAATAAAGTCTTTTGTCAGCGCCGTGGCACTGGTCTTCCAGCCATGTGACAATACAGTTATTTACAATATATGCAGCTAGCCCAAATCAGCTGAACTAACAATATCAAACATTCAAAGACTTGCATATGGTATAGTTTGACAATTCACATACAAAAATAGCAGTTATATGTTGTATTCCTACACACTTGATACGTACATGTGCATTGATTAGACCTTTACATTACTTTATAGTCCTGCCCCACTGGGAGAGCAGGCCACTGGCACCATGACCCCGCTATCGCACTCAGTCACATTATCCTGATACTGAGCTAACCAGTCCTTGTCCTATCCTGTTACTGTCGAGTGCAAGGCTAGGTAGGGACAAGTATCAATTTTGTAAGTCAGTTGTTTGACTCGGCTGGGATTCAAACTCTGACCTTCTGTATGGGAAGCCTGCGCCAATTCACCACCAGTCAACAACCTGACATGACCTTAGATGTTGCCAGGCCGTAAAACAACGAACCAACCACAGTATGGGGTGTGTATGGGAAGCCTGTGCCAATTCACCACCATGTCCGGCAAAATCAACAACCTGACATGACCTTAGATGTTGCCAGGCCGTAAAACAACGAACGAACCAACTACAGTATGGGGTGTGTATGTGTTGTATTAAGTAGAGAATGACAGCACTACACCGACAGCATCGACCAGACGGGACGGCTGAATGAGTTGAGCGTCCGTCTCCTGTTTTGGGAAATCGGGGATCTGAACACATGGGTTCATTGGATCGAAACCTGGTCGAGTCAATTCAATGACTTAAAAATTGATACTTGTCGCTTCCTAGTCTGGCGCTCAGCATTAATAGGATAGGGCAAGGACTGGTTGGCTCAGTGCCAGGATAATGTGAGTGAGTGGGATATTGGGTCATGGTGCCGACAGTAGGCCTGGTCTCCCAGTGGGGCAGCACTATAAAGTTGCCATGAGTGCGGACTGTCACAAGTCAGTACCCATCCTGATATGACCTTAGATGTTGCTAGGGTGTAAAACAAGAACAAACAAAACAAACAGCATCGCACTAACAAAAAAACTATATCGTACAGTTAATATAAAAAATATAAAAAAGTAACGCATGAATCAAAATAAAAGTATGTCCCAACGGCTATAATTGAAACCATCTGTATATAGCAAATTTGCTGAGTTCGCTGCGATATAAAAAGTCATATTAGGCATTAATTCATTTCTTAAACGCACCCAGCAATAAAACATACTGGCAGCTTCTTTTGTTCAGTTTAGATTGATTGTCAATTATATATCATTTTTTTTTTCTCTCTTGAAGATTTATACTGCCTATCATGGATAATAAGTCTGAATAGACTTGTTTTCACCATTAGACAGTTTGTCGATAGAAAGCCAGAGCCTACACTTTTACTGACACAAAGGATTTTTAACCTCCCACACCACATAGACATGGCATGAAAGCAACTGGGCTTTGATGACGCTGTAAGTTATAGTAACTTATACACAGGGGTGGAAATCCAAATTGGCAGAGGTGGGGGCATGGGGAATCGAACCACCGACCTTCAGATTAGGAGTCCGACTTGGCAAATAACCACATAGACAGGTAGGCGTGGGTAGGGTGGTGATATCAGGGAGCCTAGGTGGTGTAACTGTTAGTGTAGTAGTCTGCACTGACCTCTCAGACAAGGAGCCACACAGACAGGTAGGCGTGTATAGGGTGGTGACATCAGGGAGCCTAGGTGGTGTAATGGTTAGTGTAGTAGTCTGCACTGACCTCTCATGCAAGGAGCCGCATAGACAGGTAGGCGTGTGTAGGTAGGGTGGTGACATCAGGGAGCCTAGGTGGTGTAATGGTTAGTGTAGTAGTCTGCACTGACCTCTCATGCAAGGAGCCACATAGACAGGTAGGCGTGGGTAGGGTGGTGACATCAGGCAGCCTAGGTGGTGTAATGGTTAGTGTAGTAGTCTGCACTGACCTCTCATGCAAGGAGCCGCATAGACAGGTAGGCGTGGATAGGGTGGTGACATCAGGGAGCCTAGGTGGTGTAATGGTTAGTGTAGTAGTCTGCACTGACCTCTCAGACAAGGTAGTGTAATGGTTAGCACAATGGCCCAGAATCCAAAGAGATGTGGGTTCGAGGCCCACTGTTGGCGCAATATTTCCCATTTTCATCACCCCGCCCATGGCAATATATTACAGTATAACCCCATTAAACCAAACTTGAAGGGACCCTAGAAATCTGTTTGGATTAACCGATCATTGGTTTAACCAAGCTTTGGCTTCGACTTTGACTTGGCTTTGCCAAAAATGCGGGTGCATTATGAATGTAATATACAATGTATGTGGACACTTTGATTATTGTATTTTTATATATACAGTATAACCCCATTAAAACAAGCTCGGTTAAACCAAACAATCGGTTAATCCAAACTTTTTCGGCCCGGCAAAATACTACCATTTATCATATAAAAACGTTGGTGGGGTGTCAGATGACCTTAAACCACATGAACGTTTGGTTTAACCATACCGGAAGTGGCCTGGGGCATGGCAATTTTGTTTGGATTAACCGATAATTTGGATTAACCAACTTTGGTTTTACCAACTTTTTTTATAAGATAAATGGTAGTATTTTGCCGGGCCGCCGAAAAAAAGTTTGGATTAACCGATCGTTTGGTTTAACCGAGCTTGGTTTAACAGGGTTGTACTGTATATATAGTATAATCTATTATATGTTATACCGGATTAAGCATCCATCTCTTATTCATATTGCTTTATGTTGGTAGTGTTCAGTGCCCGGCTGTGGAGATATTTAAAGGTCCATTTGTAAGGCGTGAACATGCCCGACCGTCACGTGATGCCAGCGCGCCATGTTCTCTCACACAGTCCTTTATTTGTAAATCATTGGTTTCACTCAGCCAGGGTTTGTACCTGGGTTTGTTTGTTTGTTTGTCATTGTTTTACGTCCTGGCAACATCTAAGATCATATCAGGACGGGTACCAACTTGAAACAGTGTGCACTCATGGTGACTTTATAGTGCTGCCCCACTGGGAAATCATGCTGCCAGAACTATGACCCGATATCCCGCTCAGTCACATTATCCTGACATTGAGCCAACCAGTCCTTGCCCTATCCTATTAATGCCAAGTGCCTGGCTAGGAAACGATAAGTCATTTTAAAGTCATTGGTTTGACTCGACCGGGAACTGAACTCCCGACCTTCCGCACGCGAGGCCTGCGCTCTACTGATTAGGCCAACGTGCCCGGGCGAACCTGGGAATTTGAATCCCATGACCTACCAAAAGGGGAGGCGGACGCTTGACTCATTCGGACATCCCGTCTGGTGATGATATTGATAACCACTGGTTATTTTATTCCACGTGGTACAGAGTGGGCAGCGATCAGGATGTTGGGTTTGTGTTAGAGGGACGGGAGATTGGTTGGTTGGTTGTTGGAGTTTTACATCCTGGCAACATCTAAGATCATATCATGACGTGTACCAACTTGTAACAGTGGACACTCATGGTGACTTTATAGTTTTGAGTTTGTCATTTTCTGAGATAAATACATTAGGTTGATAGTTATAATGTACCTTACTTTCCTTTGAAGTAGATTTTATTTTAAATGGCTGACTTTCAAGATATTTAAAGTGTGAACATGGGAAATTAATTTTGGCAAGCACGCCAAAACTCTTACACCATAGGTTAGTGCAGTAACTGATTCTATTAAATTGCCTCAGTATTCCCTTCTATGTGGCGACAAATGTTTAATAAGTGCATCACTATCTAATTTAGATACGTAGAATCAGATCCTGATAATTGTTTTGGTTTTGACAATTTGATGTTTTCATCGGACTGTGCAGCTTTAAGTAAACGAGACGCACACCCAACTCCATACAACCGCTCTCTTGGGTGCCAGGAAAAGAAAAGGCCGAACAGTAATCAATGTGTGATGGGAATCAACTCAACACGGGTAGCATGTGTCACCAGTGAGTTTTGGTAGAAGTGGGATTCAAACCCACGGGTTCGAATCCTGGTCGAGTCAAACCAATGACTGAATTTTGTTTTTATATTTGTCGCTTCCTAGCCAGGTAAGCCTACTCGGCATTATTAGGATAGGGCAAGGACTGGTTGGCTCAGTGTCAGGATAATGTGATTGAGTGGGATATCGGGTCATGGTGCTGCCGGCCTGTTCTCCCAGTAGGGCATTACTATAAAGATGCCATGAGTGTGAACTGTCACAAGTCGGTGCCCGTCCTGATATGACCTGAGATGTCGTCAGGACGTAAAACTCCAACAACCAACCAAGGTAGTGTGGGGAAGGAGGGGGAGGGAGAGGGGGGAGGAGGGAGGAGGGAGAGGGGGGTCGGAATACAATTTAGTTCCCCTGTCTAGACTGCAAGTCAGTCATTCCTTGGGTTCATCTGAGCCCCACACCCACTCCCCCTCCCCACACGCACCCCCCTCCACACACACCCTCCCTCCACCCCCACCACCCTCGACTCGGCCCCTGACGCATGCACGGGAGAGTTAGTTCCCCCCCCCCCACACCAGGGGGAAGGGGAGGGCAGGAGAGGAGACGGGAGGAGAGGAGAGGAGAGGAGAAAGGAGATGGGAGGGCAGGGCAGGGCAGGGGAGGGGAGGAGTGGGAGTGGGAGGGTAGGGTAGGGTAGGGTAGGGTAGGGTAGGGGAGGGGAGGGGAGGGGAGGGGAGGGGAGGGGAGGGGAGGGGAGGGGAGGGGAGGGGAGGGGAGGGGAGGGGAGGGGTGTGGATACCTCCCGCTGTCATCAAATCCAAGATTTGGTCGGTGTGCTTGGAGCTCGGGATCCTAGCAACACCTAAGGTCATATCACGATTGGTACCGACTTGTGACAGTGCGCACTCATGGCGACTTTTATAGTGCTGACCCCTGGGAGACCTGGCTGCCAGCACCATGAATCCCACAGTAACACGATGACTTATCGTTGTCGCTTCTTAGCCTGGCGCTCGTCATTATTAGGATAGGGCAAGGAATGGTTAGCTCAGTATCGGGATAATGTGACTGAGTGGGGTATCGGATTGTGGTACCGACGGTAAGCCTGGTCTCCCCGTGGGGCAGCACTATAAATTCACCATGAGTGCACACGGTCACAAGTCGGTAGGTAGCCATCCTGACATGACCTTAGATGTTGTCAGGATATAAAACCACAGCAAACAAACATGCCTAAGCCAGCACACTCCTCACGGTGATGACGTCATTGAATTCGCACATCTGGACTGCTAACCAGGAGTGTGAGTGTGCGCGTGTGTGTATGTGTGCATGTGTGTGTGTGAGTGAGTGTGTCTGAGTGTTTGTGTGAATGTGTGTGTGTGAGTGTGTGTGTGTGTGTACAGGAGGGGAGTCGGGGGTAGGTGGGGGTGAGTGAGGGTGAGTGAGGGCTGAGAAGGGGGGTCGATCCTCGATGGGGTTTCAGAGGAGGTACCTGCAGAGTGTCTCAAAGTTTCTAGCTGAAATACGCCACAACCCCCCTCCCCCTCCCCCTCCACCCCTCTTTCAAGAAGCAACACAGACCCAGTACATGTTTTCCCTCTTTCAACAACCACATCCACAGTGTATGTTCGTCAAGCACACAGCGCATAGCTTGTACAAGATCCTGGTCACAGCAACCAGTGCCGTGGGGGGGGGGGGGTGAAAATGGGAAATATTGCGTGCCTACCTCTTTTTAATTTAATTTTAAAGAGTTATACTGCGTATCATGGGTAAGTCTGAATAGACTTGTTTTCACCATTAGGCAGTTTGTCGATAGAAAGCCCGAGTCTACACTTTTACCGACCCAAGGGATTTTTAACCTCCCATACTATATAGACATGGTATGAGAGCAATTGGCCTTTGATGACACTGTAAGTTATACACAGCAGTGGAAATCCAAATTGACAGAGGTGGGGGGCACGGGCAATCAAAACACCAACCTTCAGATTAGGAGTCTGACCTAGAAAAAAAGTCAGATACTCTAAGCACTCCGCCACAGAGAACACCACGCCTACCTGTCTATGTGGCTCCGCCCCTGAGATGTCAGTGCACTACATCATCATAAATCGACAGCTGTCGTGTATCCTCCCCCCAGCCAGCCCCATAACGACACCCAGAATGTAAATGGCACGAGATTTCACACACGTGGGGGTTACCTTGGAAACAGATAGGCAGGCCACCACATCTTCAGACTGGTGGCGCTGCGAGCCCTGGTGGCAGCTGTGAGTACTAACCCAGCGGCGTCCCACAGTACCACCAGCGCCTCCACAGCGAGGCGGGACGCACCCTGTACTAGGATTGTTCAGAATGTTGGTTTGATTGTTGGGATTTTTACGTCCTAGCAACATCTAAGGTCATATCAAGACAGGTACCGACCTCTGACAGGGCACGCTCATGGCGACTTGATAGTGCTGCCCCATTGGGATACCAGGCCTACTGCCAGCACCATGACCTAATATCCCACTCACTCACATTATCCTGACACCGAACCAACCAGTTCTTACCCTATCCTATTAATGTTGAGCGCCTGGCTAGGATGCGACAAGTATCAATTTTGTAACTCATAGGGAATTGAATTTCAGGACGCCTGCGTCCGGTTATTCATGGGGTATTTGTGGGGTATGTGATGTGTGACTCTCAGAAATGTCCATTTTATTTCACACACAAAGGGGACACAGCCGAGAAAACGCATAGAATTTGTTGTTTTTTCAAAAGCAAAAAAAAACCCAACAATGCTGGTGTTCATGCATGGAAGAATGTGAGGCAGAGAGCTCTAGTTACTGGAGTGTGTGTGTATCTGTGTGAGTGTGTGTGTGTGTGTGTGAGAGTGTGTGTATCTGTGTGTGTGTGTGTGTGTGAGAGTGTGGGTGTGTGTGAGTGTGTGTGTGTGTGAGAGAGTGTGTATCTGTGTGAGTGTGTGAATGCAGGCAGGCGAGTGTGTGTATCTGTGTGAGTCTGTGTGTGTGTGTGTTTGTGTGTGAGTGTGTATCTGTGAGTGTGAATGCGGGCAGGCGAGTGTGTGTGAGTGTGTGTGGGTGTGTGTGTGAGCGCGTGTGAATGCAGACAGGCGAGTGTGTGTGTATCTGTCTGAAAGTGTGTCTGTGTGCGAATGTGTGTGAGTGTCAATGCGTGAATCCATGTGATGTGTGAATGTGTGAGTGTTTGTGTATGTGAGTGTGTGACTCAACACTGTGTGTATGTTTGTGGATGAGTTTGTGAGAGTGTATGTGTGTGTGTCGATCTAAGTTCATATGTGTGTGTGAATGTGTTTGCGTGTGAGTGTGTGTCAGTGTGCGCGTATATAAGTATATCTGTTAATATGTATGTGTGTGTGTGTGAGTGTGTCTGTCTGTAATAGTAACTGTCTGTCCATCTGTGTGTCCAGTGTCTGTATGACGGCGGGTCTGGTTGTGTGTGAATGTGTCTGTATATCAGTGTATGTGTGTGAGAGAGTGCACTATGTGAGTGTGTGTATGTGTGTGTGCATGTGTATGAGTGACTGTGTGTGTATGTGTGTGAATGTATGTGTGTATGTGTTACTGTGTGTGTATGTTGTATGTGTGAGTGTGTGTGTGTGAGTGTGTGTGCGTATGTGTGTATGTGTGTGTCTGTGTGAGTGTGTCTGTGTGAGTGTGAATGTTTGTGTGTGTGTCACCGTGTGTGTGTGAGTGTGTATGTGTGCATGTATGTGTGTGAATGTCTGTGCGTGTGTGTGTATGTGTCACTGTGTGTGTATGTAAGTGTCTGTCTGTGTGAGTGTATGTGTGTGAATATCTGTGTGTATGTGTGTGAGTGTCTGTGTGTGAATATCTGTGTGTATGTGTATGTGTGTGAGTGCCTGTGTGTGTCAGTGTCTGTGTGAATGTATGTGCGTATGTGTGTGTCACCGTGTGTGCGTGTGTGTGTGTGTGTGAGTGTGTGTGTGTGGCGCTTGAAATGTCATCTTCTATGTTCTTCTATGCTCATATTTGTCATTCAACTTATTTTTCATATCAACCTTGATCAAATCCCTAAAAGTGGTTGCTAAACCATTTGCCATGATGATGCATTGAGATGCCGGATGACCCACTCAAAGTTCAAAGCAGGTCAACCTCACACCGCACTGACCCTGTTTCTGGACATCCCTGTGTCAAAGGGCATCATTGTACTGATACCATGAGTGCGTACTATCGCAACTCCTGATGTTATCTCAGATAGAGCCGGGATACAAAACCCTAAGCACTTAGATAATATATATAGATATATTTGAGGAGTTTGTTTGTTGTTGTTTTACATCCTAGCAACATCTAAGGTCATATCAGGATGGGTAGGCCCTACCGACTTGTGAGAGCGCACACTTGTACCAATTTTATACTTATAGTGCTGCCCCACTGGGAGACCATGCCTACTGCAAGAACCGTGACCCGATATCCCAAAGTCACATTATCCCAAAAGTATGCTAACCAGTCCGTGTCATATCCTATTACTGCCGAGTGCCAGGCTATGTAGCGACAAGTATCAATGTTGTATGTCATTGGTTTGACTCGACTGGGATTCCAACTCCTGACCAACCGGACACAGTGGCCTAATCGGTAGAGCGCAGGCGTCCAGTGCGGAAAGTAGGGAATTCGAATCCCAGCTGAGTCAAACCAATGACTTATCAAATTGATACTTGTCACTACCTAGCCAGGCGCTCAGAATTAATAGAATAGGGTAAGGACTGGTTAGCTCAGTGTTAGGATAATGTGAGATATCAGGTCATGGTGCTGGTGACCTGATTGCCCAGTGGGGAAGCACTATAAAGTCGCCATGAGTGTGCAGTCACAAGTTGGTACCCATCCTGATATGGCCTTAGATGTTGCTAGGATGTAAAACAACAACAAACAAAACTCCTGACCTTCCGCACGGGAAGCCTGCGCTCTACCGCCTCGGCCACCCCGCCCCGGTGCAGAGCAGGGCGGCGGCTTTGTTTTTTCATCACTCGGCGCCTTGACAGCATTGTATTCACCCAAGTGTTACCTGCTGTGCACCCTACTGAACTCTTGTGGCTGCCAAAACGGCAAAAACATGTCAAGTTACATCACTGAGTTTGTAGGTTTGAAAGCTGACATCTTTTTATTTTTTTTTTATTTTTTTTTTTTACATTAGTTGATTTAGCGGGGAAATGTTCAATCGCGGACAATTTGATCTTCCTCATTCCACTGCTCCTTGCCTTAATTCTAGTAATGCCGAACGCTAGGCTAGGTAGCGACAAGTATCAATTCTTTAGGTAGCAAGAAATATAAATTTTTAAGGTATTGGTTTGGCTCGACCAGGGTTCAAAACACATGGTGTGTCGAGAATTAGCCATGACTAACCATAATACGTGGAGGTGTCACGCTGCATCTCAAGGTGAGGAGTGGTTAGTGATCGGTGTAATTATGATGCCCATAACGGTTAAGTCTAATGACTTGTTTTGGCCACTAGACAATAATAGTCTCATGGTTCCCTTTGTTTTGTCACTTTGAGTTGTGGAGCTATCTATTCATGCCGCGGCCATGTTGAAACCAGACCGAGGCCACGTACGCATCTGCGAGGCGCCGCTGTATGGAAAGTCATGCGAATACTTTTTCGTCGACCAAAACCTCTCGAAATCACTCAAATTTGAAGGTATTCATTTTTTTAAACGACCATATTCATCTTTGCATACCTGTTTTCTATCTATTGGCCAATTTTCATGAAGATTGGGTGACCCATGCGCGGTGATTTACCCATTCTTTAACTACAATGTGACTGTCAACTTCAAGTCTGCATAGTTATGGTGGTATCATGTACCACCGCGATTCGAGCACCACCTAGCCTACAGCATATATACCGAATGCCACACCAGACTTTGAATCACTTCGGCCTTAACGCTCAAACCATCAAGACGTATACCTAAGCTGCCTTAAATTTACCATCCCACCTGCACCAGCTCTATAAATGTAACTATAGGGTTAAGCGTCTGTGAACCTCGTGACATAATGACTCAACAAACACTCTGTAAATGACTACTAAAAAATAAATGCCAATATATAATACGTCGGTCTTTTAATTGCCTACTGAAATGCATCTGATCATCACTCAATTTTCATGAAAATTGACCAATAGATAGAAAAAAAGGTATGCAAAAATGAATATGATAGTTTCAAAAGTTAATATCTTCAAATTTTACTCTTTTAATTCCTGTAGTAGTTCATACACATTGGCACACGGCAGTGTCTTATGACTATTTCCAATACCCGACGCGTACTCAGCCTCGTTCTGATGCCGAATTAGGTCACTCGTGAATAGTGTGAATTGCAGGCATTCGTTGATTGATTATTGAATGTTACGATCTACTATACTTTAGTTTCAAGTAACCATGATTTAAAATGACAAACTTAGGAAATATCTGAAGTGTAAACAGGCTAAATTAGTGTTGCCATGCTTATCAAAACTCTGATCCCAGAGGCTTCAGCAGTAACAGGTTCTAATAAATAGACTTAAGCTAGGATTCCTTACACGCGGTATGCGGCATGCGAATGCGGCATGCGGTCGGGTTGGGTCCTTTCACCCACACCCACACATAGTGTCATGTTTTTCTAACACTGTCTTCTATGGCAAACGCAGAAGCATTCGCATGCCGCACCGATGGCTACATGGATCGATTCAGTTGCCGCATTCGCATTCGGACGGAAGGAATCACCACCCATGGACTTAGATGCTTTCAGATTTTTTGCCGCATTTGCATGCCGCATACCGTGTGTAAGGAATGTAGCCTTAAGTGTTCCCTTCTATGCAGACAGAAATGCCAAATAAGTGCCCCAGGATCTAATGTGGGTATGTAGGGTGCGCAGCTAACATGAGTGCCGATATTTGGAATAAACTGCCAGCTGCAACACGAAATGCCGAAAACATAGCCGCGTTTAAGAAACTACTAAAAAATAATGTAACCTAGAAATACAGATGATGTTTAAAATCGATTAACACAAAGAATAGTAAAAGCTGGATTTTGGACGGTTTGCAATGTACAAATGGTTACAAGCCATGAATAAGAAGCAAGAAAACCTCAATTATTACTCAAACTAAATTCAAAGGATTTGAATAAAATTGGACTAGTGCTGCCCAGCGGTGAAAACAAGTGTTGACACACTTATCCGTTATGAGCAGGGTAAATAAATTCTTAATTTAGTTGTTGTTAAAGTTCAAATCTAGATGCTAAATAATCTAGAATCTAATATAGATCTAAGTAGGTTCAAATCTAGATGTTAAATAAGTGCCCCAGAATCTAATATAGATACATAGATGCGTAGTTGTTTGGGTTTGACGTCTTAGCAAGGTAGGTACTGACTTGTGACAGCGCACACTCATGGCGACTTTTCTAGTGCTGGCCCACTGGGACTGGGAGACCATGCCGCCAGACCCGATATCCCACGCAGTCACATTATCCTGATTCTGAGCCAACCAGTCCTTGTCTTATCCTAGCTATGCCGAGTGCCAGGTGAGTAGCAATTTTGTACGTCATTAGTTTGACTCGGCCAGGATTCAAACCCCCGACCTTTTGCGTGGGAAGGCTGTGCTCGACCAACCATTCGCACTTTATATGGGGTTTTCTTGCAGTTGGTTGGTAGCTGGAGATTTACGTCCTGACAACATATAAGGTCAGTGCTGGTCCTAATTGGTTGGTCCCTCACATTGTAATGATTTTCTTCTAAATTAATTTCCCATTTTCACAGAAAATATATATAACGCTAGAAAGTAAATTGAGCTTACGCAGAATGATGGGGGGGGGGAGGGGGCGGGGTATTATTTGTCCACATCACTTGGTAAATTATGAACACGGCTATGATTACCATTGTATACTAACAGTCTAAACCGATTATCGATGCTGGCTTTGTTGTCTCTGGCTCCTTGAAGAACCTTTTAAAAAGAAATTATCCAAACAATTTGAGGGTACAGAGTTTGTGCCATCGGAAAATTGAAGGGTACGGAATTTTATCCATTTTACCTTCTGGCAAAAAGCGTGATGTGTAAATTTCCTTGTGTTATCAGTTCGGCTGTCAACTTATCAATGTCTGATACCAGCTACGGGATGAGTTTCCTTCCAGTGAGAGATAAGATAACGAGGTGCTTACACAGCGTCTCATTTTAAGGAAATAGGATGTCTGTGTCAGTGATGTTCAATCTAGGATTGGTCATTCACATCCCTACGCCCTACCTACCATCACCCACACACCAACATTCTTACACCGTCGGGAGTTCTCTTCCACGTCGAGTCAAACCAATGACTTATCAAATTGATACGTGTCACTACCTGGCCTGGCGCTCAGCATTAAGAGGATAGGGCAAAGACTGGTTGGCTCAGTGTCAGGATAATGTGACTGAGTGGGCTATTGGGTTATGGTGCCGGTGGCCTGGTTTCCCAGTGGGGCAGCACTATGAAGTCACCATGAGTGCGCGCTATCACAAATCAGTACCCGTCCTGATATGACCTTAGATGTTGCCAGGACGTAAAATTCCAACAACCAGACATTCACCACTACCCCCCCACACCACCACCACCCCCCTACTCCCACACTACCCTCACCGCCACCCTCACACCCCTCCCACCATCCACCACCCACACCACCACCACCACCCACACCACCACCACCATCACTCCACTACTCCCACAGTACCCTCATCGCCACCCTCACCATCACCCCCACACCAACCTCATCACCCCACACCAACCCCATCACCCCCCACCCCACCACCACTCCCACCCCCCATCATCACACCTACACCCCCCCCCCCACCACACCCCGTCCGTAGCAGAGTGAAGGTGAAGGTCGGGCATGACTCATGCTACTTCCTGTAAAACACATCCCACACTGACGGCAAACATTGTCCTAATTCTAATAATACTATCGGGTGGTATATATATGCAAATGTGTTTATAATATATAAATTAGTAAATATAGTATTATTACATACATTTGCATATATGTAAATCATAGATAGAATATACGCGAACATCTATATTTGCATATTTACATTGCATTAACCGCTCACTGTCTGGATAAGTATTATATATATTATATATAATATAAATAAAACATATATATATATATTATATTATTAAATATAATATATATATTATATATTCAGTATATATACACACATACAGCTTCAAAGTTTCATTTAGTTTGTTTGTCTTTAAACGTGACCAACATCAAAGGTCATATCAGGACAGTGTGCACTCACAGCCACTTTATAGTGCTGCCCCACTGAGAGACCAAGCTGCTAGCATCATGACTCATGTCAGGACAGTGCACTCACGGCGACTTTATAGTGCTGCCCCACTAATACTAAGAGACCAGGCTGCTGCCACCATGACCTGATATCCCACACAGTCACATTATCCTGACACTGAGCAAACCAATCCTTGCCCTATCCTAGTAATGGCGAGCGCCAGGCTAGGTAGCGACAATAATCAATTTGATAAATCATTGGTTTGACTCGCTTGGGATTATAACCTACACCCCCCCCCCCCCCGTGTTCAAAGTTGTCACACACTCAGTGACCCCACACTTCATCGGTACACCTAAATAACATGATTGATTATGAGATCGCGTTGCTGTATCCTCAAATCACCTTTACGTTTTAACAGTTTCTCTATACCGGACGGGGTGGCTGAATCGCTGAGAGCGCTGGCTGGCTTCCGCCCTGTGGGACGTCGTGCATTCAAACCCCAACCGAATCAAATCAATGACTTTAAAAAAATTAAAAATCTATACTTGTCGCTACCTAGCCTGGCACTCGGTATTAATAGGGTTAATAAGGACTGTAGTGGTTTTTTTTGTCAGTATCGGGATAATGTGACTGAGTGGGATATCAGCTCATGGTGCTACTGGTATCCTCAGTATAGGGATAATGGAACTGAGTGGGATATCAGGTCATGGTGCTGGCAGCCTGGTCATCTAGTTGGGCAGCACCATAAAGTCGCCATCAGTGTGCAGTCACAAGTCAGTGCAAATACTGATATGCGCTTTTATTTTTACTAAATGTATTTTATTCATTAAATAACATCTCTTGTCAGCGCTAGAGCACTGGCCTTCCGACCATACAGTACAATTCCTTGATACATAAATGAAATCAGTTGTAATAGTAACTGCATGCAAATCCTGTTCAATAATAAAAGTATTATACGTGTCAAGGGGGTGATGAAATGGGAAATATTGCGCCCAGAGCAGGACTCGAACCCACACCTTTTTGCATTCCGAGCCAGTGTGCTAACCATTACACCACCTAGGCTCCCTGATATCACCACCCTACCCACGCCTACCTGTCTATGCGGCTCCTTCCCTGAGAGGTCAGCGCAGACTACTACACTAACCATTACACCACCTAGGCTCCCTGATATCACCACCATATCCATGCCTACCTGTCTATATGTGGTTACTTGCCTGAGAGGTCAGTGCAGACTGCTACAGTCGCCTGCCTGGAATTGTAAGTCTTTTAATGCTTACAAAATACATACATACAGGCAATGCACTAACACATACATACACAGGGTAGGTTCAACAACTATACAGCACAAAGCTTGTACAGGATCCTGATCACGGCAACCAGTGTCAAGGGGGTGATGAAAATGGGAAATATTGCACCTAGAGCAGGACTCGAACCCACATCTCTTTGCAATCTGGGCCAGTGTGCTAACGATTACACCACCTAGGCTCCCTGGTATCAACACACTACCCGTGCCCACCTGTCTATGTGGTTACTTGCCTGAGAGGTCAGTGCAGACTACTACATACGTAAAATAAATGATAAATGAACCTTAAATGTTGTCAGGATATAAAACACCAACAAACCAACGTGATACACTGTACACCCAGCGACCTACATTCAACCATCACAATAACCCCCCCCCCCCCCCCCCCACCCTCATACTATTTTTTTAAAGGATTTTTTTTACTGTTTTTTTTGTTTGTTTAACGACCCCCACCATGCACAAAAAGTAGACATCAGCTATTGGGGTTATAAAATTTCTTCTTTTTTTTAAACAAAATTTAAAGGGGAAAAAAAAAATTCTCGATTGTTCTGTTGAAAGGCAAAGCCTTCAATTGAAATAGGATACTGTTTTTGGATGTCTGCATATCAGTGCCCATGTGGGTACATACCTAACTAGGTTATTGAGTGAGAGGTTCCTTTTGTGTTTGATCAAACTGGTCCAGTTTTACACACAATCACACGACCGGGCGCCGTGGCCGAGTCGGTAGAGCGCAGGCCTCACGTGCGGGAGATCGGGAGTTCGTTTCCCGGTCGAGTCAACAGCAATGACTTATAAAATTGATACTTGTCGCTTCCTAGCCTGGCGCTCGGCATTAATAGGATAGGGCAAGGACTGGTTAGCTCAGTGTCAGGATAGTGTGACTGAGTGGGAAATCGGGCCAGGGTGGCAGCAGCCTGATATCTCAGTGGAGCAGCACTATAAAGTCGCCATGAGTGTGCACTTTCACGAGTCGGTACACGTTCTGACATGACCGTAGATGTTGCCAGGATGCAAAACTCCAACACACACACACACACACACACACACACACACACACACACACACACACACACACACACACACACACAAATGAGAGCAAGACGTCATATGACCGACACACATCAATCGATTTCCAAAACTTTTGAAAATGGGTCATTTTCTGAAACTGGGCACTAAAGTGTGACATGGAGTCCACATGCTAGTTGGTTGTTGTAGTTTCACGTCATGGCAACATCTAAGGTACCGAGGATTCGAACACACTTCTAGTACTACTAGTGCTACTTACTAGTCTACTAGTACTACTACTACTAACACTAGTACTACTACTACTAACACTATATAGAATCACGGATGCTCTGCCGCTGTGAGCACCCCATGAGACTACAAAACTCTCCCCTTCATATCACCTGTGATGCCATTAGCCTAATCAAACCAACTCATGAATCAGTACTGAAAAGAGGAAGGAAAACTAGACACACAAATGAACAGTGAATAAGTTGTGCTTTATTGGAGCAACAACTACTGTCCATTCCCCTACATGTGACCTAGCACCCTCACTCCTCACCTTCTGTCCACACTAATTCTCATTACCACTTAGCCTGTATACTGAAAGCAGTGCCCACAGCCCATGGGACAGGAGTCCTATGGCTGTGGATACACTCAATTTGAATAGGTGAATTTAGGTAGCATCAGACAGAGTGTCTGGGGTTCCTGCTCAAGAGTACGTGTGCTTCACTCCAGAGCCAGGACTAGAGTGCCGGTGCCCAGTGTGACTGGAGCATCGGTCCTTCATTTACATAATTGCAGTGCATCTCCTATATTTAGTGTGGTCAGTTAGTCAAGGCAGTGTAGGTGACTGAGCAGTCCCACCGTCAGCCCCTCAGGTGACCCCACAGCTAGGGCGGGAGCCAAACCCCCCCAGGTGGAGCTGGAGCTACCACCCCCTACTCAGCTGCAGGTGCCACCCCCGAGTCTATATGCAATTGCGGCTGAGGTTGGGCCTCCCTTATGGACACAGGGGTGAACCAGCAGTCGTATACAGTTACATTCATATATATATATGTCCCACTCATATAGACCAAGAACGTCCCTCCTTGGTGATGGTACATGCTTAGTCTTACACATAGGAAATTTCCACCCCTTGGGCAGCCTCCCCTAGAACACAGCTCCTTCTTAATCTTAGGCAGCATGCATGAACATATATTTCACATAGTCTATTATCATATCATACTGTGATTAGGCATCATTGCTTTTTAGTTTACATAACCTTGTCCCCCTCTGTCATGCACTAATAAAGATGCTCCCTGCCACTATATAATTCTAAACCGAAAATCCGTATATTTTTACAACTAGTACTACTACTACTAACACTAGTACTAATACTACTACTAGTAGTAGTACTACTACTACTAACACTAGTACTAATACTAGTACTAATACTACTAACACTAGTACTACTACTACTAACACTAGTAATAATACTACTAACACTAGTACTAATACTACTACTAGTAGTACTACTACTACTACTACTAGTACTACTACTAACACTAGTACTAATACTACTACTAGTACTAATACTCGTACTAGCACTAATACTAATGGAGGCATTGGTACAAACTACTGTATGTAGACCAACATTTTGATAATGGTTAGTAGTATTGTAATTTGTAGTATTCATACTATTACCTGTCTGTTATTCACATTTATTTGTTTGTTTGTTGTTGTTTTACGCCCTAGCAACATCTAAGGTCATATTATATGTACCTACTATGGACCAATTTATGTAACTGCCAAAATGCTGAGTCTGAAATAAGGCCAGCCACTAACAGCTAAGATGGCAAGGCTACTACCAAATTAAGACTATTGCTGTTCAGCGACGAAAACAAGCCGCGATGCGACTTACTCGATATGGACAGGGGAAATATACCATCACAAACAAAAAACGAATAAAAGCAATAATAATAAAGAACTAGTTATTGATCCGAGACGATTTGGCCGACTTAATTATAATCGAATGTAGATACACACCCATCTACCTAACCACAACTGAGTGCTCCTAGACATGCTCCTAGACACGCCCCCAGCCCTGTGGTGCAGGCAGGGAGGGGTGTTTAGGTGCCGGGCCCGAGGTGTGAGGTCACCAGTGTACACAGGAGGATGAGTAACCACTTTGGACGGAGGGGAAGGGAGTGTGTGTGTGGGGGGGGGGGGGGGGAGAGGCGGGGGGGAGGGGGGGGGGAGAGGGGAAGGGGAGAGGAGTGGGGGACAGGGGGATGTATATCTCTGCATATTTGGATGTCTGTAAAGACTATGTATGTGCATGCATGTGTGTGTATGTATGTGTGTGTATGTAGGTGTTCATATATGTATATATGTATGTATGTATGTGTGTATTGGTGTATAGGCATGTGTCTGTGGGTGTGTGCGGAAATGTATGTGTATATGTGTCTCTGTGTGCATGTGTATGTGTATGTATGTGGGCGGGTATGTATGTATGTACGTATACACGTATGTATGTATGTATGTATATCTGTGTATGTATGTGGGTATGTATATATGTATGTGTGTATACATGTATGTATGTATGTATGTATGTATGTATGTATATATATATATGTGGGTGTGTATGTATGCATATGTGTATGTGTATCTGTCTATGTGTGTATGTATGTGGATGTGTATGTATGTATGTGTGTGTATATCTATGTATACACGTATGTATGTATGTGTGTATATATATGTATGTGGGTGTGTATATATATGTATGTGTCTATACATGTATGTATGTATGCATGTATGTATATATATATATCTATGTGGCTATGTATGTGGGGGTGTATATGTGTGTATGTATGTGTATGTATATCTGTATATGTATGTATGTGGGTATGTATGTGGATGTGTATGTATGTGTATGTATGTGTGTAGGCGGGGTAGACACAGTGACATCTAACCGACTTTCTTCACCAAGTATAAGTCTACCTTCCCCTTCCAATCAAGAATTCTAACGACCATATTATAAGCCATTTAAACTTCTTGATCAAAGCGTCACCAGTGGGGATTGCTCCTTTTGGCTGCTGACAGACTGTGTGTGTGTGTTTGGTGGGGGGGTGGGGGGATGTCTATAGACGTACCACCGATAAGAACTGCTCCATTTGGCTGCTAACAGAGAGTGTGAGTGTGTGTGTGTGTGGGGGGGGGGGGGTCTGTAGTTTGACTGAGCATCGATAAAGTTATCTCCCCAACACTCCTCATATCTAATTTCACATGACTTCTCCCAGTTCGTTCCTTGCTTTTGCGGGGTTCGTAACCTAACGACGGTTACTGGCTGCAAAACTGCAGCAATATAGAAAGGGCCCGATAAATCGGTCCAATCCTTGGTTGAAGATTAATCTTCAGGTCGGACGGACAGTTGTAGAAGCTGGGGATGTCTTTACAACATTCAAAACTACGAATCATGGGGGCGGCCCCGAATCACTCCGGTCCGGCGGTAGCAGAGCACTTGTATCCAGTAACAGCAGCAAGGGTTCAGGAGGAAGGGACGGGTAAAGGTGGGTCCAGCAGGTTCCACCAACAAGAACAACGCGAGAGAAACGATAAGGTACAGGGCCCCACTCAAGCACACAACTCCCCTGGTCAGGGGGAGAAGTAAACCTGGGAGAAAAAAAAAGAGGGTAGAACATAGGACAGAGAAATGAGGAGAGTGGAGTCAAAGGACCATGTCTCTTTGCTCTATGGTGACCAGCCGGCGAGCCAAAGACACGGACATATTAAGGGTAGAAAGTGAAATGCTGGCAGGCTCCCCCTCCTGAAACTCTTTTCAGACATTATCAAGGAGGAGCAAGGCCAGCGGAGAGGAGATAGAGAGAGGTGTGGACGAAGTGCGGTCCGGATAGCAAGTGAGTTCGTTCCAACCTCTGCTTACCAAACCCCCCACTACCCTTAGCTATTATAACCCCCCCAAGCCCCCTCATTGTTCCTCCCCCCCTGTTCTTCCTGCCCCCCCCCCACCCCCCTTCCTTCCTCCCTACATCTTCAAGTTCTTCCGCTTTGTCCATCATCTTCCGCCTGCCCCCACATCCGCTCTCCCCCCTTCCCTCCCCTCCCCCACTGCCTCCCCCACCCTCTTCCCTCCCACACTGCCTCCCCCCCTCTCTGCCCCCTCCTCTCCCCACCGTCCTTCCTCCCTCCCTACATCTCCAAGTTCTTCCTCTCTGTCCTACTTCTTCATCCTTCCCCCAGACTCCCTTCTTACTCCTACCACACATTCCCCTCCCCCATTCCCCCCCCCCTTCATCCCTCGCCCCCCCCCCCCCCTTCATCTCCCCCGGCCCCCATTTCCCTTCTACTCCCCCCCCCCCCTCCACTCTCCCCATCCTCCAACTACCCCTAAGTGGACTGAGTCAATGCCGGAACCTGACAGGCGAGCCCATTCGTAAACCACTATCTCGCGCACCCCCCCCCCCCCCCACCCCCCCTCCCCACCCACTACCTCCCTGATATCTCCCGTCCCGCCCGGGCGTCTTGGCCGAATCGGTACAGCGCAGGCCTCCCATGCGCATGGTCAGGAGTTTGATTCCCGGTTGAGTCAAACCAATGACTTATAGAATTGATTGATTGAGTGGCGGTTTCTTTACACCGTGTCGGGAGCATATGCCATATTCATAGCTACAAAATTGATACTTGTCGCTAGCTAGCCAGGCTCTTGGCATTAATAGGATAGGGCAACGACTGATTAGCTCAGTGTCAGGATAATGTGACTGAGTGGGATATTGTGTCCTGATTTCCCAGTGGGGCAGCACTATAAAGTTGACATGAGTGCGCACTTTCACAAGTCGGTACCCATCCTGCTATGACCTTAGACGGTAGATGTTGCAAGGATGTAAAACTCCAACAACCAACCAACCAATCTCCTGTCCCGCTAACACACACCCAACATCCTGATCGCTGCCACATGGAAGAAATAACGAGAGGTTATCAATATCACCACCAGACGGGATGGCAGAATGAGTCGAGTTTCCATCTCCCATTTGGGTAGGTCATGGGGTTTGAATTCCCAGGTCCGAACCCTGGGTGAGTTAAACCAATGATTAAAAAATTACCCTACCCCCCACAACATATTCTGCTGCATAAACTGACAAACTAAGCAAAGATGTGCTTGGAGTTGGAGAGTATTTATCAGCCTTTTACAGCTCCTGTCTCCTATACCGGGCGACGGTAAAGTGTATTAATCTACATGATTTAATCAATTCTTCACTCAAAAATAGCTGGCTATGATAAATAAGCATTCAAACTATATATTTAGCACTTAAAGGGACAAGATATAGGTTGCTGAGACACTACCCGTACTCCAACAAATGCTCTCCAAGCATACATTTGCCGGTTTTCAGTTTATGCAACTACATATGTGGGGGGGAGGGGGGGGGGGGGGGGGGGGGGGAGTGCTGACATTGGTTGCTTCTGTTGTGTTTTATTTAGTCCAGCAGCACTGACGTTTTTAGACAACCATATAAAGAAAGAAATGTTAGAAATTGCAATCTAAAATGATAAATATAAAGTTCAAATGTTTATTTATCATAACCAGCTACTTTTTGTGTGAATAATTGATTAAATCATGTAGATCAATAGACTTTAAAAGTTGGAGCTTTCTGTGGCTGCCATCTTGGTGGTTGCCATGGCTTCCCCTGTGTGTTGGGAACCCCTCTAGTTCATGTGATGAGGGAATCCCACCTATGATGTCATCCATACATCACAGACCTCAACTCTCCTCCTACATGTTCAGTGGCATGAACTGAACAAACTATGCAAAGGTATGTTTGGAGAGCTTTTGATGCTGGATTCGTTTGTATCTGGTTGAGGTATAACCGGTGACTTTAAGATTACAAAATCAATCACTAGGTACTCTCGCACTGTCGCAGCCCTGTTTCTGAGACAGAGCTGCTGAACAACATATTAGCAAAAGTGTCGGAACTTGGAAGGCTGCGTTAATTCAGGGATGAAAGTGATCTCCGGGAAAAAAAGCGGAAATGCGGATATTCTCCCATAGGTTTAGCACTGTCATGGAATCGTGGAAAATGTCCGGAAGTCGGGTTTCATATATATATTGGTATACGCTGGTAGTGCTGTGCCATTTGAAGCATGTATTAGTAGTATACACTGCTAGTGCTGCGGCCTTTGGAGCACTTATTAGTGGAATACACTGAGAGTGCTTCGCCGTATGCACCACGTATTAGTATAGATCAATGCTGATGGTGCTGCGAGATTGAAAAATCCCTGAAATCCCTGAAATCGTGTAGATCTTTCATCCTTGGTTATGGATATGAGAACATCAATTCTTAATCTAACTAAGAAGCAAAATATATTCTTCACATACTCTTTATATTTTTACCCGCTACCTTTGAATTATCGAATACAGTAAAACCTCCCTAAATCGACCGAATGTGACCAACTTTAAATGGTCCATTTAGGGAGGTCGTCGGTTTACGGAGTTTGAATATCGTTATGGGTGATCGGTATAGGGGAGTGGTCGGTCTGTGGAGGTGGTCGGTTAGAGAGTAGGGTAGCGATGTAGGTTAATAGACTTTAAAAGTAAAATCAAGAGCATTCTAGGGTCGCCATCTTAGCATTTTCCCTCCATCCTCTTCAATTTCACCAACTCTACCCCAATATAGATAAACACTGTATACTGGAACCACGAACTCCACCTAGATTGTCATGTATTCCTACTCTGGATTGGAGTGACCCTTTTATCTCCAACAGGGGAATATTGTCGGATTTTTCCAGTGATACACATATGGAATAAAACGTGATGGAATTAAACGCTATAAAAATCATATATTTCAATAATAATAAAACAAATATGTGTAATCTCAGGTGGTACGAAGCCGTGTACCTGTGTATATGGAAGCTAGCACCCTGTCAAAGAAACAGTGAGTACTGGATGGTGTGGCTGAATCAGTAGAGCACAGGCTTCCCCCATGCGAAAGGTCAGGAGTTTGATTCAAACCAATAATTTACTAAATTGATACTTGCCGCTTCCTAGCCTGGCACTCGGCATTATTAGGATAGGGCAAGGACTGATAGGACTGAGTGGGATATCAGGTCATGCATATGGTGCTGGAGGCCTGGTCTCTCAGTGGGGCAACACTATAAAGTTGCCATGAGAGTGCAGTCCCAAATCAGTACCCATCCTGATATGACGTTAGATTGGTTGGTTGTTGAAGTTTTACGATTGGTTTGACTCAACCGGGAATCGAACTCCCGACCTTCCGCACGGGAAGCCCTAGATAAAAGATTCACCCTGTAGTGAACTTCCTGTACAGGTACTACAAGTACCTGGTGAATCTTTTATCTAGGGAAGCCCGCGTCTACTGATTAGGACACCGCGCCCACTCTATGAGTCATAGTATGACCTTAGATGTTGCCAGGATGCAAAACTCCCAACAAACAAAACAAACTAATCAATTAAGTGAGCAACAAATCAAACAGAAGTGTATTTCCCGTGATTATGTGCAGCACTGCCACTAAGTCTTGTTTCAGAATCTCCCCTAACAGTAGTTTTCCGAACGTCCCTGAAGCCTACAAGTGCAGACTGAGTCTGAGACAAGATTCACCAACCACAACAAGACACAAACATAACACTTACCTTGGCCTTGTCTTTGAAACTAGTCGCAGCCTTCGCTATCGTCTGAATCTGGTCCTCACTCGCCAACGCGTTGTCATTAAACTCCTGCAAATGCACACACAGAGGGAGAATGACGCTAAAATCCCGCTGTTTGTTGTTATTTGTGGTTTTATTTAGGTTTTATATTTCGCGGAGTCTTCTGCCGAGAGCTGCCTCTCGCAGACTGACGCACGACGAGAGTTGGACGAGAACTCGAGCCGGGGCACTCTCCACGCGCAGACCTAGACACCAGCTGATTGGTGCACGGCGGCGCAGACTCGGCTTGGAGAGTCTCGCCGGGTACGCAGCGATCGTGGCGCCATCTGGTGGAATGTGCCGGAACTAGGAAGTTATATCCTTGTGTTGTAGTGTTACTATTGTGGCGCCATCTGGTGTAATGTGGCGGAACTAGGAATCAATAGCTATGACTGTGTTGTATTGTTACCAAGTGCCGGGAATTTGTTAATCATGATAAGCACAGTAAGCATGTTTATAGCACTGTCATAGGGTCGTGGAAATAAGCCACTTATGACTACTTCATGAACATGAAAAAGGTGTGACTAAGCTGCATAGTCCGATGAAAGCATAACATTATCGAACCAAAACACTTATCTAGATTTGATTCTACATATCCAACTTAGATACTGGTGCATCTACCAAGAATCTATTGCTGCATAGAAGGTAATCAAACTTGTTATTGGTGAAACCTATGGCAGGGACCTAGTTTGGGATTTTCAGGTGGTACACAAACTTTTGTTGTTGTGATGGAATAAAACGGTATAGTATATAGAGCATACACACATTTACATCATATATTTTCTTTTTCTTTTAAGAAAATTGTAATCTCGGCGGGGGGAGGTTGTGTGTGTGTGTGGGGGGGGGGGGGGGGGGGGGGTACGCAGGTGCATACCTACATATATGTAACTTGTAAGCTAGCCCCTCTATGGGTCAAGAGTTTTGATAAGCACACCAAAATTAATTGTGCATGCTTGCACATCAAATATGTCATAAGTTAGTAATTTTAAATAAAAGTTACTTTAAATTAAGGGTACGGTGGATTATATATAACCTGTTATATTTATCATTTATAAATGTCCGAAACTCAAAACCATCGGACTGTGAAACTTTAACAAGCAACACAGAGCGTGTTGGTTGTCAGAGGACTCCTTGGTTATTGGCATGGACGTTCCTGATGAATAAATAATAAAAAAATATAAAAAAGGGTTGGGTGGGACTGAATCATGTATGTATTGTGTTAAAAAAACAACAACATAAAGACTGTGAATCATGTTGAGCTAACAACCAGCAAGAACGGAATGGTGCAAGCGGTGAGTGTGAGACGAAGGGGGTGGAGAGGAGGGGAAGGGTGGGGAGAGGTGGAAGTGGAGAGGGGGGAGGGGAAGGGTGGGAGGTGGAGAGGGGGATGGGAGGGGGGGGGGTGAGATGGGGAAGTGGAGAGGGGAGGGAGGGGAAGGGTGGGGGTGGGCGTGAGTGGAGAGGAGGGGGGAGGGGAAGGGGGGAGGGGAAGGGGGGAGTGGAGAGGGGGAGGGAGGGCAGTGAAGAGGTGGAGGGAGGGGAGGGGAGGGGGGAGTGGAGAGGAGGGAAGGGAGTGGAGAGGAGGGAGGGGAAGGGTGGGGGAGGGGGAAGTGGAGAGGGGATTAAAAAATATATTTGATATATTATATATATATATAATATATATAATATATATTATATATCTCTCCCTATAAACAAAAAATAAAAAGCAAAACAAAACCCATCCCCACAAAAACCAGTGTAAATACGATTCGCTAAATGAAGTAAGCTGTCAGATAAATGCACCACGAAACACAGGTAAGTGAGAACCTGTTGCCATAGAAACCTTATCGATACAAGCAGGTAACAGGGGAGCACATGACTCATGCCATCCCCACCAGTCACCAAGGCAATCGGCAATTCCCACTTTTTATTTTTAAATTTTTGTTGGTGTATTTTCATTATACAGTAAAACCTCTCTAACCGACCACCTCCACAAATCGACGCTGATTTTGATAGGAATTCAAGACTATTCTCACTCAGATTTAAGTGGGGAAAGACAATGTCGAATGGGGATTTTAGACTAATTTACATCAGTGGGGACAGTTTAGTGGAATTCAAGGCTTTTCAAAAGTAATAACCCAAAATAGGTTAAATTCAAGGCTTTTCAAGGCTTTGAAATGGGGCAAATGAAGTTCCAAGACTTTTCAAGACTTTCCAGGCCCCGAACGGACACTGTAACGCTAGCGCCAGTTCTGAAAAATCCAAAACAATTTACGCTCTCCACTGCTCCCCAAAATCTTTTCTTAAAATAATTTTGTTTGAAAAGCTTGTTTTATTTAATGACGCCTCTAGAGCACATTGATTTTCATATCATCGGGTATTGGATGTCAAACATATGGTCATTCTGACATTTTTCTTTGGAGGAAACCTGCTGCCACCACATAGGTTATACTTCCCAATAAGCGGCAAGGGGTCTTTTATATGCACTTTCCCACCGGCAGCACAGCACATACCACAGCCCTTAATAAACCAGTTGTGGACCACTGGCTGGAACGGAAAATAGCCCAAACTGCAAATGGATCCACTGAGCAGGATCGATTGGATGACCGACAACTTCACAGGTGGACACTCTACCTACTGCCTGAGCTATACCCCACTCCCCCATTTTCTTTTTTAATGACGGCTTTACCTTGAATGCCTGGAGGAGGTCATCGGTGTCGTCTGTGGTTGCCACTGAGTGCCTGATGTCTCCCAGCTCGTGAGTCGTGTCGTCCAGCCAACCCTCCAGGCGGTCTGCGTTGTCTGTAAACTCCTCCAGGGCGTCCTTCATTCCGCTAAGTCCCGCCAGGCGGCTCTCCAGCTGACCTGACACCTGGTGGATAAAAGTGTGAACTAATTAAAGATTCCGCTAAGTCCCGCCAGGCGGCTCTCCAGCTGACCTGACACCTGGTGGATAAAAGGGTGAACTAATTAAAGTTGCCTAGTCCAATTTTTGGGGGGGGGGGCGGGGGGCGGGGGTACATTAGTTGATTAAACAGGGGAAATTTCAATCGCAGATAAGTGGTCTTCCTCGTTCCACTGCTCCTTGTCCTATTCTAATAATGCCAAGCGCCAGTCTAGGAAGCGACAAGTATAAATTTGTAAGTCATTGGTTTGACTCGACCAGGGTTCGAACCCACGATCTACCAATATGTACTTATTGCACGTGCCTTACCAAGTCTACCATATCTTTATAAAAGATACGTTGTTATGCTATAGTTAGGTGCGTTGCCTTCAATCATTTTCCAGGTGTATATAATTCGATATCTCTCACATCGACGTTCAATGGAGTATCCATTTTGATGAATTCTGAGGGATTTAGAGGAATTTATTAGTTATTATTTATATTAAACCACCAAATGGGATGGCCGAATGAGTTAGAGCGTCCATCTCCCGTGTTGGTAGATCGCGGGATCGTGGGTTCGAACCATGGTCGAGTCAAACCAATGACGTAAACATTTATACTCATTGCTTCCTAGCCAGACGCTCGGCATTATTAGGATAGGGCAAGGAGCAGTGGAATGAGGAAGACCAATTGTCCACGATTGAAATTTCCCCTGCTTAAACAACTAATGTACCCAGAAAAGAAGTAAATGAATAAAAAAATACTACCTACCCCATCAAGCCGATTCTTAAGGTCATTGCTGTTGAACTTGAGCCTCTGGAACTGCTGCTGGTTCCCGGCATGCTCTGCAGCGTCCTTGACCTTGGCGTTCTCCAGTAGGGGCTGCGTCTTCTGAAGAAGGTTTTCTACGCCGCTACGCTTCCCTTCTATGGCCTTCCTCAAACCCTGGAGGAACACATTCTCACCTTAGCGAATTATTTATAGCGTGTATTATTTGACACTCCGTAACACATAACACAGACACAATAGACCCCCGCCAGTTAAGCTAGTGACATCTATCGACAGAATTTGGAACCACTCTAGTCGGGTCGTTTCCCAGACTGCCTATGATTTCACATGCTATATCTCCGAAAAGAACGCTTGGGAAAATAATCAAATGCTTGATTATATTAAGATATTCATATCGCAACAGGCATCAAGCTCGTGTCCATAAAGGCTTGAAGGAAGCGCATTGCCAGTCTTCGGGTCAACTATATTGTATTTTTCTTCTGGGTTTCACCGCCGCTCTCTTCATATGTATTACACCCCACCAGTTAAGCTAGTGACATCTATCGGCGTAATCTGGAACCACTCTATTCGGATACTTTCCAGCTTAACTGGCGGTGTCTATTATTTGGTTGGGAATGTTAACTCTGGCTGGTCAACATTTCTAGCCTACTGTTTATTTCTTATGGTCAAAATTCAAACCCTGGAGGAATAGATTCTCACCTAGCGACTTATTTATAGCGTGTATATACCAAAGGACATATCATGAGTAGGTATAGCTGGTTGGCGGCAGTTTGTTGTTATTTATATTTAGGCCAAATACAAAAATAGTTGATCGTTCTTTTGATCACACAAATCGGGTGGTTTTTATTTATATTTTGTATTAATTCTTTTTCAGTATATCATCTAGTTCTAGAAGTTTCAATTTTGGAAATCAATGACATTTATATACCACTTATGAACAGACCCTACATTAAAATTACTACAACTTTACCAAATGGATACATAAAATAACGTCTGCTTACATTCTAAATACCAAGTAAATACTCACATCGATCTGACTAATATTGATCTAGTTATATGACACTACTATTACTATATTGCTATAAAACTTTTGCATTACAGAATTCGATTGCGTTATATATGCTGCACATTGTGTATTCAACAGTTATTGTATACCTTAATCTATATACCTTTTGTGTAAATAACCCTGAATTGAAAAATGGCTGGAAGACCAGTGCTTCGGCACTGAAAAAAGACTTATTCAGCAGAATTAACATATTTACCACCAAAAAAAAGTGGTTTCACTTTTTCCCACCGTGTTTTGGTACGGCCATTTTCACGGGAGCAGTTGCCACACTGAGGGTAGCAACCCTCCTTTATCCCACAGAAAATACAGATTGATTCTTATCCTCCTGAGTAATATCTCAATTATATACTTTCAAAAAATGATTAAAAAATCAAAAATCAAGGGTGGGCGATTTTTGGGCCCCAAGTATTCATAAATCATGACCCATATCTTACGTACCTTGTGAACAACAATTTGTTCGTCCAATTCAGACGGGTCCTCACTCGGCTTTGGCTGACTTGCGACAGCTGTTTCGACACCCGTCAACCAGTCCATGGCATTCTTCGTGTCCATGAGCGCTTTGACGATATCCACTCCGTCGTCGGTGATCTTCACATTGCCAGTCTTCGGGTCAAGCTTCACCACAGACGCGAGTGTTATGAAGCCGTTGTCAAGCGCATCCTTCAGCGACATCTCCTGCCCGTTGGGCGCCATGAAGATCCCCTTCGAAGCACTGATCTTACCGCTCTCCAGCAACATCTGCAGTGGCATCTTCTCTTCGATAAACATGTTTGGATCAATGTCCGCACCAATGATGCCCTTCTTGATCGCATTCGAGATGCTGATCTCCAGGTTGGTGAGCGAGTCCTTGAACTTACCGGTCACCGGGTTGAATCTGCCTTCTTCGATGAAGGCCCCAAGTGTGGACACCTGGTTGGTGTTAGGGTCAACCAAGAAGACGGTGTGTGGATCAAGAAGTCCCGCTTCGATAGCGTCCTTGATAGCAATCTTGCGCTTTGTGTCTGGATGAACAAACTTCCCAGTGTTCGGATCGATTTGTGCCGCCGCTAGTGCTTCGCCAAGCGACATCTTACTCATTGCGCCAAAGATCTTTTTCGCTGTTTTGGGATCAATGAACTTGGAATCCACTGCTCCTGGAATGCTCATGACCTGATCCTTGGCGAGGTTGTTGTACTCGATATGCGGAATATCAAGGATCCCAGCGAGGACCGCCTCTTCCACTGAAATGTCATCCCCAGTCCGCGAATCTTTAACCCCCTTCGATGTCGTGTCCATAAAGGCTTGAAGGAAGCGCAAAGACGAAATTTGGTCCGAAATCCTCTGCGCATCGATCTTGGGGTTCACAATATTGGCAGCGATCGCCTCCGCCAGACTGAGGGATTTCCCAGTCTTCGGATCAATAAACTGTCCATTGATGGGATTGAACTTCTTATCATCGATAGCCTTCCCCAGGGTAATGATGCTATTGGAGGTTCCTTCCGCATAGAAGACCATGTCTGGGTCCAACAAGTCCTTCGTGATGGCTTCCTTGATGCTCATTCGCTGGCCGGTCTTCGGGTTGATGTACTCACCAGTAAGCGGATCAAGAAGACCTTGCGCGATGAGGTTGCTGAGGGAGTGCGGCTCGATAGCCTTGAGGATCTCCTTGGCTGTGTGCGGGTTCAGGATGCCAAGCACGGCCGCTTCCTGAAGAGTGAAACTATCGCCATCCGCATTCTTAACGCGAAGCGGAGACAGCTCTAGAAGACCCTGCTCGAACGCTTCATTGATGGTCATCTCCTGGTAAGCACAAGAAAGAGGTGTAAGCAATGATTGCACAACTGAAAGCAGTGTTTGTATCAGCGCGGAAATAAAAATCCTACTATTGTGCAACAAAAATCTTAGCTTTTCTCCAGTACTTAAAATATGAAAAAACAAAGCTGTCAGACAATTAACAATATATATTCTGAATAAAGTAACTTATTTCATTAGCATTCCAAAGAATTTACGACATTCAAGTTCAGTCTTGGCTGGGGGTGGCTAGGAACGAAGACGTCACATTTGTGCTGGTACCGTCCTGCAGGATAACAGCTACCAGTACCTGTCCTACATCCTTTTTTTTTGGGTAATAACCCAGATTAATGAAATGGAAATATAACTAAATTATGCCATCATGATATATTTAAATCCTATTTTATCGGTTATTAAAAAAAAAAAAAGGTTTTGGATTAAGCGACCATTTTACCCGGTGGAAGATGAGTATACCGACTTGTGTGAGCATGTAGCAAACATCTGTCGGACATGTCGCACTTTATAGTGCTGCCCCACTCAGAGACCAGCCCACCAGCACCATGACCTGATATCCCACTCAGTCACATTATCCTGACACCGACCCAACCAGTCCTTGCCATATCCTAATAATGCCGAGCACCAAGCTAGGAAGCGACAAGTATCAATTTTTAAATCATTGCTTTGACTCGACCAGGGTTTCACACGATCTACCAAAACGGGAGACGGATGCTCAACTCATTTGGCCATCCCGTCTGGTCCTTAAATAAAGATTTGTTGTGTTCGCTGTGATTCCTACCTTGCCCGTTGTCTGTTCGCGGATGCCGCCCAGTTTGAGGTTGAGGTTCTCCCTGAGTTTACTGAAGATGGCGGTGTTGATCTCCTCAGGGCTGGAGGCGACATGGCCGTTCTCCGAAAGTAGGAGTTCCTCCAGCTTACCGACCGCAACACCTTTACCTGGAGGAACGTCACACAAAAAAGTAAAAGCTTGTTTTATTTAACCACGCCTCTTGAGCACATGGATTTTCGTATCATTGGCTATTGGATGTCAAACATATCGTCATTCTGACATATTTCTTTGGAGGAAACCCACTGCTGCCACATAGGTTACTCTTTCCCATAAGCAGCAAGGGGCCTTTAATATGCACTTTCCCACAGACGGGACAGCACATACCACAGCCTTTGATGAACCAATTCTGGACCTCTGGTTCGAACGGAAAATAGCCCAAACTGCAAATGTGTCCACTGAGCAGGATCGATAGGGTGACCAACAGCTTCACAGGTGGACACTCTACCGCCTGAGCTACGTCCCGCTCCTTGGACGAATATCAGTCATTATGTTAGAGGTCATTACTTACCGTATTTACTCGTGTAAGATTCGCATAAAGGATTGATTGTTTGTTATTTTACGTCCTCGCAACATCTAAGGTCATATCAGGACAGGTACCTACCGACTTGAGGAAGTGCGCACTCATGGCGACTTCATAGCCTAAGCCGATAGTGATGACCGACATATAAATGACAGACTATACAAGGCGCAACTATACCTGAGACCTGCAGAATCTTTGCGGGGATCACATTGCTGGTTTCCCCAGGTTCAGCTATTCGCGCCTTCAGGTAACTGCGTTGAAGCGCTTCTATCAGCGACATTGACTCTCCAGTCAGCAGGTCAATGAACAATCCATTCTTCGGATCAATAATGCCCTCCTGGATGAAGGAAGTAATAATACAATATATTAGCGCAATTACTATATATACTCCAATATAAGTCGAGGAAATTAACCACCGACAAAATCTCCTATTCTGAGGTCGTCTTATACTCGCAATACCCCCCCCGAGAGAACATGGATGGCACCAAGGAGGACATCACTGACTCATGATGACTCTGAGGACATTGACATTGACGCTGGTGATGAATATTACAACGATGCTCTTAGTTATGAGGAGGTACGGCAGTTACAGGAGGAGTCTGATGATGAGTCTGACTTTGAAGGTTTTTGAGTGACCAGTGATGTCATCTTGTTGAATATTTGTGCATGTGTATGAATGAAGTTTAATTTGTCAGTAAATAAAATGAAGTTTGACCTATAGTCGGGTCAGGCCCAATTCCAGATATTTCCTTAAAAATAACAAATAACACTCGACTTTTACTCAAAGTCGACTTATATTCGTGTATATATGGTAGATTAAAAAACAAATACCGCCATAGCACTGATGCAAACAAAGCAAATTTTGCGCCTAGAGATTTGGGATTTGATCCCACACTTCTGCTATTCCAGTGTTCTAACCATTGACCAATCTAGGCTCCCCGATGCATCACCCTATCCACACCTACCTGTCTATGTGGTTCCTTGCCTGAGAGGTCAGTGCAGACTACTACACTAACCATTACACCACCTAGGCTCCCTGATATCACCACCATACCCACGCCTACCTGTCTATGCGGCTCCTTGCCTGAGAGGTCTGTACAGACTACTACACTAACCATTACACCACCTAGGCTCCCTGATATCACCACCATACCCACGCCTACCTGTCTATGCGGCTCCTTGCCTGAGAGGTCTGTGCAGACTACTACACTAACCATTACACCACCTAGGCTCCCTGATGTCACCACACTACCCATGCCTACCTGTCTATGCTGCTCCTTGCCGGAGAGGTCAGTGCAGACTACTACACTAACCATTACACCACCTAGGCTCCCTGATGTCATCACACTACCCACGCCTACCTGTCTATGCGGCTCCTTGCCTGAGAGGTCGGTGCAGACTACTACACTAACCATTACACCACCTAGGCTCCCTGATGTCATCACACTAGCCACACCTACCTGTCTATGCGGCTCCTTGCCTGAGAGGTCAGTGCAGACTACTACACTAACCATTACACCACCTAGGCTCCCTGATGTCATCACACTACCCACGCCTACCTGTCTATGCGGCTCCTTGCCTGAGAGGTCAGTGCAGACTACTACACTCGTCCCTTTCACGTCTTTGAAACTGGTTCATGACGATAAATCATTTAAAGCTTACAGTGACACACATACAGGCAATGCACTTACATATATATACAGGGTAGGTTCACGAACCAAGCACCACATAGCTTGTACAGGATCCTGGTCATGGCACCAGTCTCATAGTGGATATTTCAAACAAAGGGAGCATTATGATTAAAACAGGACTCGAACCCTATATCTGGAAATAAAAACAATAACACCACCCCCCAAATAAAGATTTTGTTCGTTTGTTGTTGTTTTACGTTCTAGCAACATCTAAGGTAATATCAGGATGGGTACCGACTTCTGACAGTGCGCACTCATGGCAACTTTATAGTGCTGTCCCACTGGGAAACCATGCCACCAGCACCATGACCTGGTCTCCCACTCAGTCACATTATTCTGACACTGAGCACACCAGTCCTTGCCCTATCCTAATAATCCCAAGCGCCTGGCTAGGAAGCGACAAGTATCAATTTTTTAAGTCATTGGTTTGACTCGACCATGGTTCGAACCCACAACCCGATGATTTACCAGCAAGGGAGCCGGACGCTCTAACTCATTCGGCCATCCCGCCTGGTCCCAAATAAAGAAAAGAACCTACCTAGGCACCCGCAGAGCTACCGTAACCTATTATATCTACAATGTAAAATACATGGCCGGAAGACCTCGGCGCTGAACAAAATGTATGTTCTGACGAATAATCCATCCCAAAGAAAATATACAAAATAAACAAACAAAGGCCCGCATACCTGGATAGCGCGAGTCAGGCTGATCTCGCGCCCAGTTCGAGGGTCAGTCACACTGACTATCGCAAGGTCCCTGTCGAGCGGCCCAGCCTTGTTTTGGGCCACATCCACCTCATCGTCACCGTTGGGGATTGTGTCTATGGTGTTGACGTCCACGAGCCCCATCTCTATCGCCTGTGAGATGGGAATCGACTTGCCTGTGATGGGGTCCACGTAGAGCGCATTGCGCGCGTCAATCAAACCCTGCTCCACCGCCTGTGTGCGCGAAACAGAAAATATCCACGCTTTTTAGTTAAATATTGTCATTGGGGTTGGAGCAACCCCACAAAAAATAGTCCTTCAAAACCCAAAACACCCCCTTTAAAAACCTTTTAAAATACGTAAAAACTCATTAAAGAACTTCTTAAAAACATTAAAAAAGCTTAAAACCGTAAGAAAATCTATAAACTTCTAAAAAGAAACCTGGTGAAGAAACTGGAAATCATAAAACCCTCTAAAAAACCTAAAAACCCCTTGAAAAACCCCTAAAAGAAACATAAAACCTCTTTAAAATACTAGAAACCCTTTAAAAACCTCAAAGAAATCTGTAAATAATCTAAAAAACCCTCAAAAAACCTAGAACCCCTTTAAAAAAAACTAAACCCCTTAACAAAAATAAAAGCCTTTAACAAACCTAAAAACCCATTAAAGTTATTTAAAACCTTTAAAAACCCTCTAACAAACCTTTTAAAACTCTTTAAAAACCTAAAAGAAAATCTTTAAAACACCCTAAACATCCTTAAAAAAAACGAAAAACCCTTAAAAAACACCAAAAAAATATTAAAAAGTGCAAGTACCTGGGCGATGCTGATGGGTTTGCCGGACACGGGGTCGAATACGTTGCGCACCGAGTACTGGACCGTCTCCAGCTCGGTGGTTGTGGTGATGATTCCCCGCTCTATGGCGTCACGCTCCACTGACCGGTTTGTGAACTCCACCAAGATGAGGCCCTGCGACATGGCCTCAGGGATGGGCAGCGAGTCGCCATTGTCCGGGTTCCTGCGCACGCGCAAAGACAACGATTAATCAACGCAGTTTAGTTAAACGTGCTCAAGTGTCAGTGGGTACTGACACCCGATACATTTGGTGAAAGGTTTCCACCTTCAGCAAAAATGTGGGCGGTGGCCAAAATGGCAAATGCAGCAGCGGCTAAGGACCACTTGGTCCTGCCGGCCTGCCACCTCTTGTATGAACAAGTCGGTCGGTGGTGGTTTTCGGGGAGGAGAGTGAGCGGGTGAGGTTGGTTGGTTGTTGGAGTTTTACATCCTGGCAACATCTAAGGTCATATCAGAATGGGTACCTACTGACTTGTGACAGTGCGGACTCATGGTGACTTTATTGTGCTGCCACCACTGGGAGACCAGGCCTACTGCCGGCATCATGACCCAATATCCCACTCAGTCACATTATCCTGACACCGAGCTACCCAGTCCTTGCCTTATCCTATTAATGCTGATGGCCAGGCTAAGAAGCGACAAGTATCAATTCTTTAAGTCATCGGTTTGACTCGACTGGGAAACTAACTCCTGATCTACCGCGTGCACATGCTTAAGCCCACATTATAATGATTATATGCATGTCAACTCTTTACGGTCTTACTTCACCAGGTTTCTGCGCTATTTCTATCAAGCAATAGAAGCAACTAGGGAATTAACATCTTTATTATATTTAACGATTGGCCTAGATTAGTTAATAAGCCGCACACATAGCCATTCAAAACACTGTTGTCAATATAAAAAAATTGTCCTCTCTCCTTCCCCAAAATTCAAAGTTTTTTCTTTTGGTATTTGGTAAATGGGGCACCTCCGACTTTTTAGTTCAAATTCCTGCCGTTTGCGTCGCCACTGAACGAGTGGGCCTATTCGGCACACTGTCAGTGTCACACTGCAAACTCAATGGCTATGAGCAATCTTCATACAGAAAAAGTGAAATATCTCTAAAACCAGACAAACTAGAGACAAACCGCTTGGTAGACATATAGAAAACATATTCAACGAATAGATTATATTAAATTTATAAGGTTAGGGTTCTGCATTTCTATTAATTTTGAATAAAATTAACGTTTTGCATTGCGCATACCGGCAAACTAAATGCATTGTCAATGGCCGTGAGCAATCTTGAAATATATTCATACAGAAGTGAAATATCTCTAAAACCACACCACCTAGAGACAAACCGCTTGGTACACATATAGAAAACATATTCAACGAATAGATTATATTAAATTTATACGGTTAGGGTTGTGCATTTCTATTAATTTTTAATAAAATAAACGTTTTGCACTGTGCGTATCGGCAAACTAAATGCATTGTCAATGGCCGTGAGCAATCTTGAATTATATTCATACAGAAGTGAAATATCTCTAAAACCACACCACCTAGAGACAAACCGCTTGGTACACATATAGAAAACATATTCAACGAATAGATTATATTAAATTTATAAGGTTAGGGTTCTGCATTTCTATTAATTTTGAATAAAATAAACGTTTTGCACTGCGAGTACCGGCAAACTCAAAGCATTGTCAATGGCCGTTTAGGCCCACTAATACCGACGCGCCACCAAGTGTCGGAAAAACTAACTACACCAAATGTCCCCCATTTTCAAGGCCTTTTCAGGGTAATTTCAACTTTAAACCCTTTTCAAGACACACCTTCAAATTCAAGTTTTTTTCAAGATTATGTGAACCCTGGGACTACTACACTTCCATCGAAATTTCTCTTTTTAGTGATGAGTTTGTTTACCCTGCTCATAACGGGCTCCGCTGGGCAGCACTAATCCAATTTGATTTAAATCTTCTGAATTTAGTTTTAGTAATAATTGAGGTTTTCTCGCTTCTTGTTTATGGCTTGTAACTGTTTGTAGATTCCAAACCGTCCGTAATCCAGATTTTACTATACTTTATGTTAATCCATTTAAACATGTTTTCTAGGTTACATTATTTTTTAGTAGTTTCTGAAACACTGCTATGTTTTCTGCATTTCGTGTTGCAGCTGGCAGTTTATTCCAAATATCGGCACTCATGTTAGCTACACTGCGATCATATGCACTGCATTTTGATTTTACCATTGCTAGTAACGGACCATGATTGCTTCTTGTGCACCTTGTTTGTAACCTCCCATTTTTTTCAGTTCGAGATTTGTTGTATGCATACAATCTTAAGTGATCCTGTTGCCTGTTTGTGAGGAATTTTACTCGCGCTATCTAAATAATCACTCAGCGTCTCCCACATTGTCCGTCTACTCACTTGTACACGCCTTGCGTCTGGCTGATGATGCCCTGAGATATCGCCTGATATATGGAGATGCGTTCTTTGTTGCGTGGATCAATCACCCCGGTAATTACAAAGGTTTGCGTCTCTCGAATCGTCTGCGACAAGTACTCCTCTTCGGCCTTCTTAACCTGTGAATTGTTGACCTTCTGGTAAAACAAACGAAATGTCCCACCAACAGGGGGCGAAATGTTAGTGCAACGGGTTACCAGGGCAGACTATAAGCCACAGAAGCCTCTTGGGGTTTGCAGGACTAGCACCACCAACTCCCGCCTGCGGATTCTGCCCGGCAGACTCACTCATGGGTTTACCTCCTGGCAACATCTAAGGTCATATCAGGGCGGTCAAGGGGGTTGGGGATGAGGGGGGACACTCACAGATATATATATGTATGCTGGTTGATTGGTTGTTGGAGCTTTACGTCCTGGCAACATCTAAGGTCATATCAGGACGGTCAAGGGGTCGGGGATGAAGGGGGGCACTCACATATATATATGTATGTTGGTTGATTGGTTGCTGGAGTTTTATGTCCTGGCAACCTCTAAGGTCATATCAGGACCCACTGAACCAGGTTGGTTGGTTGGCTGATGGAGTTTTACGTCCTGGCAACATCTAAGGTCACATCAGGGGGGTCAAGGGGAGGAGGGATCATATATATAATATATATATTTGTATGCTGGATGGTTGGTTGTTTGTCCTTTTTCTGTGATTTAATGTCCTGGCAACATCAAAGGTCATATCAGGACGGGTACCGAGTTGTGACAGTGTGCACTCATAGTGACTGTATAGTGCTTCCCCACTGGGAGACCAGGCCGGGGGCACCATGATCTGATATCCCACTCAGTCACGTCATCCTGACACTGAGCTAACCAGTCCTTGCCATATCTTATTAATGCTGAGCGTCAGGCTAGGTAACGAGAGGTACCAATTTTGTAAGTCGTTGGTTTGACTCGACCGGGAATCAAATGCCTGACCTTCCACACGGGAAAACTGTGCTCTACCGATTAGGCCACCGCGTATGGTCATGTCATTGATGCCGAGACATGGTATAGGGTGCTACCAAGGCATACCACTACAGTTAATTAAATAGGCCAAACCACCCCTACCCAAATCATTATGGAATCTTGTATCGAAGGGGAAGGGGGAGGGGGGAGGGAGGGGGAGGGGGGGAGGGGAAGGGGGAGGGGGCAGGGGATGGTGCGTTGAAAATAAAAATTATGATTAATCAAATTATCTTCGCCTATTGGTTATACATAAATTAATGCATTAAAAATTTAGATTAATACTGGTAATTCATGAATTTTGCATAGTGAAAATCCACGAATTTACCGCAGAAATGATAGATTGAGAAAGCAATGTTAGCCCAACAGCTCGCATGCAGTGTTGGCAGAGAGGGTTGGGTCTGCAGCTGTTGTTGTTGGGGTTTGGCCGACTAGGAGCAAGCAAAATCCGCAGAGTGGAGTTGTAATAATAAGACAATTGAAATGAACACTAAAGAGCTTACTTAATAATGAATCAACTACACAAGGCTGGCTACAGTGATACCTGTCTGAAGCGACCACTGTGCACTGATAGGCGGACACCCGCCATATGCAAACAATCTTTGTCAATGCATGAATTGTGATTTGTCTAATTTGATTGTCCCTCTGATGACACCTGCTATGTGAGAACAACATTGGTCTGAATGCAGAGTTGTCCGCTGAAGACATGTTCTACTGTAGTATCCATGACAGGACACCTGCTGTATCAGGACAATATTGGTTTGGATGCACAGTTGTCCGTTGAATATGGGTATTACTGTAGTATCCATGACAGGACACCTGCTGTATCAGGACAACATTGGTCTGAATACACAGTTGTCCATTGAAGACAGATACTACTGTAGTATCCATGACAGGACACCTGCTATATCAGGACAACATTGGTCTTAATACAGAACTGTCCTTTGTAGACATATACTACTGTAGTATCCATGACATGACACCTGCTATATTAGGACATTGGTTTGGATACAGAGATGTCCGTTGAAGACAGATACTATTGTAGTATCCATGACAGGACACCTGTTATGTCAGGACATTGGTTTGGATACAGAGATGTCCGTTGAAGACAGATACTATTGTAGTATCCATGACAGGACACCTGTTATGTCAGGACAGCATTGGTTTGGATACAGAGATGTCCGTTGAAGACAGATACTACTGTAGTGTCCATGACAGGACAACTGCTATATCAGGACAGCATTGGTCTGAATAGAGAGTTGTCCAGTAATGACAGGTGCTACTGTAACTGTGCCTATGCCGTATCTATTCCGGGCATTTCTGTCGTGTCTGAGTTACTTCAACAATTTTTCAGTTCTTTCTGTTTTCCCCCCTGAATTTAAATTGCGCGATTGCATAAAAATGCAGATAAAATGAAAATTCATTTAATTTGTCTAAGGAAGTTAAAAACCTTTTTTCCAACTTTTATTTTTTTTATACTTTACAACCAAAATGTCCCATCAATGCTTCTCAAATATCAAGAACTTGATTTCTTTTTCTTATTTGTTTACACATCTATTTTTCGTGAGCATTTAAAATAGTTTAATTATTTTCTTGAAGTCTTACTTGAAGACTTATTTTTATATATATTTTTTTTGTAAACTGATGATGCTGCCTTGAGGTTACCCAAATGGATAATTCTTTTTTTATATTATAAATTAAACGCGTGTGAGTAGTATAACTGCAGGGAAAAGTATAATTTTCTCCCAAATTTAAACACAATATGCACAATCAAATAAAACTGGAGATTTTATTGAAAAGTCGACTCTCAGTCTTGAAAATAGTTAGGAAATAAAAAAAGAGTTGAAAGCGACATTATATTAAGCATATGCAGACTAGTAATGGCCGCCAGGTGTCTCTAGTAAGCGTAAGTGACGCATAAGGGGGACAATTATGTGATCTTATTAAAAAAGAGAGGAAAAAACCCCCATAAAAAATGCATTAAACCAGCAACTTGAAGACTACCTTTCTCGTATCTGATTGGTCGGCTGAGCGTTGCATTAGAAGACAACTATTGCGTAACGTATTGTATTTGAAAAACAAATATGAATATTTAACCGCGAATGGGTAATATAACTGTACCGAAGTGTCATTTTCTCCCAATTTATTAGCGAGAATAAAGTGTCAAAATAAAGCTATCACGATAGCGCTGTGTTCTGTATAAATAACTACAAGATCTGGTGGTTTGGTCCCACGGCTTTTTCCACAGAACTGACTTAAACAAATATCACAAACATGTTTTCAGCGAATGCTAGTAAAATATATCACCAAAGACACAAAAAGCCATAAATTATGGCACACTGGGTTAAGTTCTCCGACGTTCGAATAGATTTCGAGAAAACTATTGCGATTAATTGTCAGAAGTATTTTTTTTCTATTGCAACGTCAATTAATACGCTAGGAAAAATTGAAGTGTTAACCGCATAAAATCAGCCAATCAGAGACGCAAAAGGTTTTATTTCAAGCCGAGCGCGGTGTTAGAAAAACTGCAACAGACCCGTTTGTAGGAAGAAACCAAGTCCATGTTAAGTTGGTGGACATTTTCAAATGCATGATTACAACATGTGCAGGAAATAACTGAGCAAACTGCCATTAAGACTGCTTATTATAAAAAATAAATTAGCTCAAACTACTCCATGAAACAATAGGCTAATGTGGTATTAAATGCTAATTAGATTTATAAATTATTTGGCTATTAAATGTTCATTAGATCTAAATACCTCAATAGGATAATTACAGGCCATTAACAATTAAAATAAAAGAGATCAATACCTCAATGAGATAATTACACAGCAATAAAAAATTTAAAAAATAAATAAAAGATCTAAATACCTCAAAAAGAATTACTCCAATAACAATTTTTAAAAACTAAATAAAAGATCTAAATACCTCTAAAAGATAATTACACACCAATAACAATAACAATTAAAATTAAAGATCTATTTATGTGTTTGCCAAATGACCCTTGACCTCGCCCCCTTCCCCTGCCCCGTTCCTCCCTCACCCCCTCTCCCCTCACCTTGACGGTCCACTCCTCCCACTGGTCCCCGTGCCCCCCTCACCTCCATCTCCTTAACGGTCCACTCCTCCCACTGGTCCCCGTGCCTCCCTCTACCCTCACCTTGACGGTCCACTCCTCCCACTGGTCCCCGTGCCTCCTCCTCCCCTCACCTTGACGGTCCACTCCTCCCACTGGTCCCCGTGCCTCCCTCTCCCCTCACCTTGACGGTCCACTCCTCCCACTGGTCCCCGTGCCTCCCTCCCCTCTCACCTTGACGGTCCACTCCTCCCACTGGTCCCCGTGCCTCCCTCCCCCCTCACCTTGACGGTCCACTCCTCCCACTGGTCCCTGTGCCTCCCTCTCCCCTCACCTTGATGGTCCACTCCTCCCACTGGTCCCCGTGCCTCCCTCCCCCCTCACCTTGATGGTCCACTCCTCCCACTGGTCCCCGTGCCTCCCTCCCCCCTCACCTTGACGGTCCACTCCTCCCACTGGTCCCCGTGCCTCCCTCTCCCCTCACCTTGACGGTCCACTCCTCCCACTGGTCCCAGTGCCCCCCCCCCCCCCCCTCAGCCCTCACCTTGACAGTCCACTCCTCCCACTGGCCCCATGCCCCCCTCACCTTGACGGTCCACTCCTCCCACTGGTCCCCGTGCCTCCCTCTCCCCTCATCTTGACGGTCCACTCCTCCCACTGGTCCCAGTGCCCCCCCCCACCCTCCCTCACCTTGACGGTCCACTCCTCCACTGTTACCGTGACCCCTCACCTCCATCTCCTTGACGGTCCACTCCTCCCACTGGTCCCCGTGCCCCTCTCACCTCCATCTCCTTGACGGTCCCCGTGCCCCCCTCACCTCCATCTCCTTAACGGTCCACTCCTCCCACTGGTCCCCGTGCCCCCTCACCTCCATCTCCTTAACGGTCCACTCCTCCCACTGGTCCCTGTGCCCCCCTCACCTCCATCTCCTTAACGGTCCACTCCTCCCACTGGTCCCCGTGCCTCCCTCTACCCTCACCTTGACGGTCCACTCCTCCCACTGGTCCCCGTGCCTCCCTCTCCCCTCACCTTGATGGTCCACTCCTCCCACTGGTCCCCGTGCCTCCCTCCCCCTCACCTTGACGGTCCACTCCTCCCACTGGTCCCCGTGCCTCCTCACCTTGACGGTCCACTCCTCCCACTGATCCCCGTGCCTCCCTCCCCCTCACCTTGATGGTCCACTCCTCCCACTGGTCCCCGTGCCTCCCTCTCCCCCTCACCTTGACGGTCCACTCTTCCCACTGGTCCCCGTGCCTCCCTCCCCCCTCACCTTGATGGTCCACTCCTCCCACTGGTCCCCGTGCCTCCCTCTCCGCTCACCTTGATGGTCCACTCCTCCCACTGGTCCCTGTGCCTCCCTCCCCCTCACCTTGACAGTCCACTCCTCCCACTGGTCCCCGTGCCTCCCTCCCCCCTCACCTTGACGGTCCACTCCTCCCACTGGTCCCCGTGCCTCCCTCCCCCCTCACCTTGACGGTCCACTCCTCCCACTGGTCCCCGTGCCTCCCTCCCCCCTCACCTTGATGGTCCACTCCTCCCACTGGTCCCCGTGCCTCCCTCCCCCCTCACCTTGACGGTCCACTCCTTCCACTGGTCCCCGTGCCTCCCTCTCCCCTCACCTTGACGGTCCACTCCTCCCACTGGTCCCCGTGCCCCCCCCCCTCACCTTGACGGTCCACTCCTCCCACTGGTCCCCGTGCCTCCCTCCCCCCTCACCTTGACGGTCCACTCCTCCCACTGGTCCCCGTTCCTCCCCCCCTCACCTTGACGGTCCACTCCTCCCACTGGTCCCCGTGCCTCCCTCTCCCCTCACCTTGACGGTCCATTCCTCCCACTGGTCCCAGTGCCTCCCCCTCAGCCCTCACCTTGACAATCCACTCCTCCCACTGGCCCCATGCTCCCCTAACCTTGACGGTCCACTCCTCCCACTGGTCCCCGTGCCTCCCTCTCCCCTCACCTTGACGGTCCACTCCTCCCACTGGTCCCCGTGCCTCCCTCTCCCCTCACCTTAACGGTCCACTCCTCCCACTGGTCCCAGTGCCTCCCTCCCCCCTCACCTTGACGGTCCACTCCTCCCACTGGCCCCATGCCCCCCTCACCTTGACGGTCCACTCCTCCCACTGGTCCCCGTGCCCCCCCTCACCTCCATCTCCTTAATGGTCCACTCCTCCCACTGGTCCCCGTGCCTCCCTCTACCCTCACCTTGACGGTCCACTCCTCCCACTGGTCCCCATGCCCCCCCCTCACCTCCATCTCCTTAACGGTCCACTCCTCCCACTGTTACCCGTGACCCCCTCACCTCCATCTCCTTGACGGTCCACTCCTCCCACTGGTCCCCGTGCCCTCTCACCTCCATCTCCTTGACGGTCCACTCCTCCCACTAGTCCGTGCCCCCTCACCTCCATCTCCTTGAGGTCCCCGTGCCCCCTCACCTCCATCTCCTTAACGGTCCACTCCTCCCACTGGTCCCCGTGCCCCCCTCACCTCCATCTCCTTAACGGTCCACTCCTCCCACTGGTCCCCGTGCCCCCCTCACCTCCATCTCCTTGACAGTCCACTCCTCCCACTGGTCCCCATGCCCCCCCTCACCTCCATCTCCTTGACAGTCCACTCCTCCCACTGGTACCCAGGCCCCCTCACCTCCATCTCCTTGACAGTCCACTCCTCCCACTGGTCCCCGTGCCCCCCTCACCTCCATCTCCGTAACGGTCCACTCCTCCCACTGGTCCTCATGCCCCCTCACCTCCATCTCCTTGACAGTCCACTCCTCCCACTGGTCCCCGTGCCCCCCTCACCTCCATCTCCTTAACAGTCCACTCCTCCCACTGGTCCCCGTGCCCCCCTCACCTCCATCTCCTTAACGGTCCACTCCTCCCACTGGTCCCCGTGCCCCCCTCACCTCCATCTCCTTGACAGTCCACTCCTCCCACTGGTCCCCGTGCCCCCCTCACCTCCATCTCCTTGACGGTCCACTCCTCCCACTGGTCCCCATGCCCCCTCACCTCCATCTCCTTAACGGTCCACTCCTCCCACTGGTCCCCCTGCCCCCTCACCTTGACAGTCCACTCCTCCCACTGGTCCCCATGCCCCCTCACCTCCATCTCCTTGACAGTCCACTCCTCCCACTGGTCCCCGTGCCCCCCTCACCTCCATCTCCTTAACGGTCCACTCCTCCCACTGGTCCCCGTGCCCCCCCTCACCTCCATCTCCTTGACAGTCCACTCCTCCCACTGGTCCCCGTGCCCCCTCACCTCCATCTCCTTAACGGTCCACTCCTCCCACTGGTCCCCATGCCCCCTCACCTCCATCTCCTTGACAGTCCACTCCTCCCACTGGTCCCCATGCCCCCTCACCTCCATCTCCTTGACGGTCCACTCCTCCCACTGGTCCCCATGCCCCCCTCACCTCCATCTCCTTGACGGTCCACTCCTCCCACTGGTCCCCGTGCTCGTGCCTCCTCAGGGCGGGCACCGGAAGTTTCTCGGCCATGGTCACGTGACGGAAGACGCGGGCCTCCCCGTCATGTTCTGCGCTGTCCACCCTTAGCGGCTTCAACCTGCAAGGAGAGGTCACAAAGGTCACAGGTGAGATGGCGAAAGTTTCACTTACCCAGAAATGCCAACATTGTGTGATGTTTGTTGTTGTTTTACATCCTAGCAACATCTAAGGTCTTATCAGGACGGGTATCGACTTGTGACAGTGCGCACTCATGGCGACTTTATAGTGCTGTCCCACTGGGAAACCAGGCCACCGGCACCATGCCCTGGTATCCCACTCAGTCACATTATCCTGACACTGAGCCAACCAGTCCTTGCCCTATCCTAATAATGCCGAGTGCCTGGCTAGGAAGCGACAAGTATCAATTTTTAAGTCATTGGTTTGACTCAACCAGGGTTTGAACCCACGACCCAATGATCTCCCTGCACGGGAGACGGACGCTCTAACTCATTCGGCCATCCCGTCTGGTCCCAACATTGTGTGATCAAAAAGAGGAAGATTTTAACATTTTATTAGGAAGATAAGTGTTTGCGTGGCAACACACGGCACGACAATCGGGGCATATTTCATGACATAGTATAATCACACAATATATAATATGTATACACTCAAACCTCTCTAAATCGACCGACCATGGGACCGACTTTAAATGGTCCATTGAGGGAGGTGGTTGGCTTAGGGAATTTTTTTAATCATTGCATTTGGCGATCGTTTGGGACCCAAATATAGCGATCGATATCTATGCGGCTGTGGTCGATCTGTGGAGGTGGTCGGTTAGAGAAGTTTTACCGTATATAATTTTATATTATATACTTGTTCATACAAGTCCCACCATGTATCCCACCATGTGTCGATGTGTCATTTTCTACATTCTCATTGACACCTTGAGCTGCTGATGTCTTTAAGCTGCTGTAAGTGGCTGATTTTTCCGTTCGTATTCGCTGATCAGGTGAGTGAGAGTGAAAATCGGGAGAATCGCACATGGAATCATATTATCGGGAGAGAGTGGCCAAAATCGGAAGTCTTCCTACAAAATCGAGCACTTGGTATCTCCGCGTGTCTCTGATTATGAACTACTTTCACGGGCTTAGTTTCTGGACACACTCTACTTTGACCTATAAACACACTGCAGACGCACCCTATTTCAATTCAATTCAATAACCTTCATTTCAACATCCTCATTGTACACAGTTACAATTTCCAAGTAAATTACTTACAGTGGATGAAGAAAAGGAGAATGAAAGAAGCACGAGATTTATGATATGCATTCCCCTTTGGGAAAATATAAATAAAAGACTTGTACAACATGGTATATAATGTTTTTTTTTTACATATAAACACACCACCCACCACCAGGTGGCAGATCAGTCCCCACTCACGGACTCTCAGAGACTAACTAACTCTGAATATTTGTTTTTTGGGGGGAGTTTTTAGTCGCGTTGGTGCGCGGAAGGCTGAAAATCTGCAGCACTGTATGGACACCACTGAAGGCGGTCCCATGTGGCCGGGAGTTGGCTTCCGATGGGTAGTGGTCAGAGAAATCGGAGGGCGAGGTTGGGTTCGGGGTCGGGGGGGGTCAGGGGCGGAGGGGAAAAGGCAGCCTAGGAGCCTAGCCCCAGTCCTCTAAGAGGGCCGACTGAGGTTGGTCGGTGCAGTTTAACGTCCCAGCAAGACCCTAGGCCATACCAGGACAGGCACCGACTTGTGACTATGTGCACTCATGGCTACTTTATAGTGCTGCCTCACAGGGAGATCAGGCTGCCGGCACCATGACCAAATATCCCACCCAATCACATTATCCTGATACTGAGCCAACCAGTCCTTGCCCTAACCTAGCAATGCCAAGTGCCAAGCAACGAAAAGTGCCAATTTGATATAAGTCATTGGTTTGACTTGGCCAGAGAAGCTGAAATCAAACACAATAACGCAACAGTTGTGTGACGTCATCATGTCAATGACAAAAACAAAAGTCACTTCAGCATTTTTTTTAAATTAAACAAATTAATTTAAAAAAAAGTTGTTTTAGTTTTTGTTTAAAAAAGCCCTCAGGCTCTGACCTTTCGATGTAAGCCTTGCTGACGAACTTGACCTTGCCATCACCGCCCTTCTCCTGCACCAGGTGGTGGTGGCTGCCGTGCGACGCGGCGATGACGTCATCAAAGGCGGTGACGTAGGCCTGCAGCTCCCGGATGTGGTGCAGCAGCTTCTGGTGGCCCTTCCACTGCAGCTGCAGCGCGTTCGAAAGGTTCTTCCGGTCTGTGGCAGAAAGGATTTCATATTTTGAAGAGAGACAAAAAAAACAAAAAAACAAAAAAAATGTTAAAAGGAAAAAAAGAAAAAGAAAAATAACTTGTTATATATATATATATTTTTTAAAGCAATGGAGTACTCAGCAGTAGTAGTTAGTAGTCTGCACTGACCTCTCAGGCAAGGCGCCGCATAGACAGGTAGGCGTGGGTAGTGTGGTGATATCAGGGAGCCTAGGTGGTGTAATGGTTAGTGTAGTAGTCTGCACTGACCTCTCAGGCAAGGCGCCGCATAGACAGGTAGGCGTGGGTAGGGTGATTGCATCAGGGAGCCTAGGTGGTGTAATGGTTAGTGTAGTAGTCTGCACTGACCTCTCAGGCAAGGAGCCGCATAGACAGGTGGGCGTGGGTAGGGTGATTGCATCAGGGAGCCTAGGTGGTGTAATGGTTAGTGTAGTGGTCTGCACTGACCTCTCAGGCAAGGAGCCGCATAGACAGGTGGGCGTGGATAGGGTGGTGACATCAGGGAGCCTAGGTGGTGTAATGGTTAGTGTAGTAGTATGCACTGACCTCTCAGGCAAGGAGCCGCATAGACAGGTAGACGTGGGTAGGGTGATTGCATCAGGGACTCTAGGTGGTGTAATGGTTAGTGTAGTAGTCTGCACTGACCTCTCAGGGAAGGAACCACATAGACAGGTGGGCATGGATAGGGTGATTGCATCAGGGAGCCTAGGTAGTGTAATGGTCGGCATGCTAGACCCAGAATGGCAAGAGATGTGGTTTCGAAAACCTACTCTAGGCGCAATATTTTCCATTTTCATCACCCTCACGACACTGGTTCCATGACCAGGATCCTGTACATTTTATGTGCTTTATCGTTGTTGAACCTACCCTGTGTGTATAAATATGGAAGGTCATACTGAGCTAACCAGTCCTTGCCCTATCCTAATAACGCCAGGCTAGGTTACGACAAGTATCAATGTTGTAAGTCATTAGTTTAACTTGGTTGGGGGTTGGACCCGCAACCTCCCGCACAGGAAGCCAGCCAGCGCTCTAACTGATTTGTCCATCCCGTCTGGTCAGATGCAAATAAACATCAATGTATTAACAGTAAAGCTGTTCCTGTTTTCATATTAACATATATCACATTGTCATGAAAATAAATACAGCTTATAAAATATGAAACACCACAACACACACACACACCACAACACACACACCACAACACACACAGAACACTACACATATGCTTGCTGTTATAACATTGGTTGCTCGGCTGGAAATTCAATCATCCCTTGGGGAAGCTACACAGTCGCCTTACTGCATGTTTGTGGTTAAATTAAACTCAACAGCATTCTTTATGGCGGAGTGGTTAGAGTGTCTGACTTTTTTCTAGGTCAGACTCCTAATCTAAAGGTCAGTGGTTCGATTCCCCGTGCCCCCACCTCTGCCAATTTGGATTTCCACCGCTGTGTATAACTTACAGCGTCATCAAAGGCCAGTTGCTCGCATACCATGTCTATGTGGTGTGGGAGGTTAAAAATCCCTTGGGTCGGTAAAAGTGTAGGCTCGGGCTTTCTATCGACAAACTGTCTAATGGTGAAAACAAGTCTATTCAGACTTATCCATAATAGGCAGTATAAATCTTCAAGAAACTCAACCATTTATCGAGACTTCATGGTTCTACATATCCAAGTGAGATACTAGTGGACTTATTACACAATTAAACACTTGTTGCTATATAGAAAGGGAGATACTAAGGCAATTAAACAGAACCTATTTCTGCTGAAGCCTGTGGTGTCAGAATTTTGATGTGCATGCTAAAATTAATTTGCGATGTTTTGTTTTTTTACTTTAAATATGTCCAAAGTTAACCACGTAAAATAAAAGTTACTTCCAAGTCAAGTATTTTATATAATAACACTCAAGTTAATATATTATCTATAAAAAAAAGACAAAATCTCATAACCGTCGTTATTTCAAAGTAAAGTAAAGTATATTATAACGCTCAACTTAATCGATTTATCTAAAAATATATATATAAAAGACGAAACATGAAAACCACCGTTATTTCAAAGTGAGGTCAAGTATATTATAATGCTCAACTTAATAGATTTATCTAAAAATATATATCTAAAAGAGAAAACATGAAAACCATCGTTATTTCAAAGTAAAGTCAAGTATATTATAACGCTCAACTTAATAGATTTATCTAAAAATATATATATAAAAGAGAAAACATGAAAACCCCCGTTATTTCAAAGTAGTCAGTATATAATGCTCACTTAATAGATTTCTAAAATATATATAAAGACGAACTGCACACGTTATTTCAAAGTAGGTAAGTTATATAATGCTCAACTTAATAGATTTATCTAAAAATATATATATAAAGGACAAAACATGAAAACCACCGTTATTTCAAAGTAAAGTCAAGTATATTATAACGCTCAACTTAATAGATTTATCTAAAAATATATATATAAAAGACAAAACATGAAAACCGTCGTTATTTCAAAGTAAAGTAAAGTATATTATAACGCTCAACTTAATAGATTTATCTAAAAATATATATATAAAAGACAAAACATGAAAACCACCGTTATTTCAAAGTAAAGTAAAGTATATTATAACGCTCAACTTAATAGATTTATCTAAAAATATATAAACAAAACATAAAAACCATCATTATTTCAAAGTAAAGTACATTATAACGCTCAACTTAAGATTTATCTAAAAAAAATAAAAGAGAGAAAACATCAAAACCATCATACTACGCAACTTTAAATCTAGAGTTAACTTATACGAAGTAAACACACCACATTAGGAGCACACAGACACACACGCATCTCGTTGGCGTAGTACATCAATTCCGCACATATTAACGCATTTACCTTCTTTGTTTGACAAATACAGATCTACACCAGAAATGAGCAAGCGTAGAAGCAGACATTACAGTAACAGCTGTTTTTTTGCTTGTTAATACAATATGCATTCAGTGTTCTGGCTGTTGTAGCTGATATCAGCGACTTATTGCGATTATCTTCAGTATTCGAAGTTGGAGGGGAATAAAAAAAACCTAACTCTTACTAAAAATAAAACATCAGCGAACCTATCCTATCCTCACCTATTTCTGGTATTATTTGTTGTTTATACTCGAGTACTATTTGAGTTATTCTTCATTCGGTGCGGGTAGGGTGGGCCCCTGATCCTTACCTTCGTATCCGTAGATTTGTAAGAATCTTAGTGATACTTCAACTTACAAGTAAGTCTAGTTTTACTCAAATATTCTTACTTCATCTTCCGGATACCAATACTTGTTTCCTATTCTCAGCTGATTGGTTGTTTGTTGGAGTTTTACGTCCTGGCAACATCTAAGGTCATATCAGGATGGGCACCGACTTGTGACAGTGTGCACTCATGGCGATTCCACAGTGCTGTCCCATTGGGAGGCCATGCCACCAGCGCCATGACCTGATATCCCACCCAGTCAGATTATCCTGACATGGAGACAATCAGTCCTTGCACTATCCTAATAGGAAGATTCAGTCTCAATATAGAGAATATGTAGTAGCCTGCACTGACCTCTCGAGCGCCAGGCTAGGAAGCGACAAGTATAAATTTTGTAAGTCAATAATTTGACTTGACTGGGAATCGAACTCCCAATCTTCCACACGCAAAGCCTGCGCTCTACTGATTTGTCACATGCACATGCCGTTCAGGAAGGATTCTGTAATTATTAATAATATTCCATGCAGGTATTTATTTGGCACAAGCCGCACCGTCATTATTACCAAAGACAATGTACGACAAGATGTGCTACTCAGCGCTTTCATATAGGAATTTCTGAAATAATCACGCAGTGGCGACATCCCACGGCAAACAAGGTGCACATTAAATGGCAATTAAACTGTTATATTTACACAGTGTATATTTCCCGCTTGTTTCGCATACTAGTTGCCTTTCTTCACCGATTAAGTGGAAATTTCTTTTCAATACGCCATAAATGATAATAATACTGTTTTCATTATTAATATTAGGAGATAATACACTACAATAGTTGTACATTGTCTTTGATGGTACAGCAGTCAGGGTGGGCTAGGGAACCTGTCCCCTTGTTTCAATGGTACAGCAGTCAGGGTGGGCTAGGGAACCTGTCCCCTTGTTTCAATGGTACAGCAGTCAGGGTGGGCTAGGGAACCTGTCCCCTTGTTTCAATGGTACAGCAGTCAGGGTGGGCTAGGGAACCTGTCCCCTTGTTTCAATGGTACAGCAGTCAGGCTGGGCTAGGGAACCTGTCCCCTTGTTTCAATGGTACAGCAGTCAGGGTGGGCTAGGGAACCTGTCCCTTGTTTCAATGGTATAGCAGTCAGGCTGGGCTAGGGGACCTGTCCCTTGTTCATGTCAGCATCAGCTGCTAGACTTCCCCTTGTTCAATGGTACAACAGTGGCAGGCTGTCGAGACAGTCTGGCTCGGGACCTGTCCAATTACCCTGTTTGCCATTGGGTAGCATCACTGCATTTGTATTTCACGGGAAAGCCCTGGATGGCGCATCTTGTTGTACATTGTTTTTGTTATTACTCACCCACTGCGACCCCAGACATGCGGTCTATCGCTCTCCGCCAGTCTTCAGAGAGCGTCTTAAAGTTCTTAAACTCCACGCCTTCCTGAGAGCTTGTCCGCAGTCCTTCCACCATGTCGGACAGACATTGCGAAATCTCCTTCCGCTGTCCTGGGTTTAGCGTCTTTATCTAAATTAAATGTTCGGATATACGTTAGTCAAGTATATTTGGGTACAACAGATATTACGTGAGTATTAATATCGCGAAATCTCCTTCCGCAGACCCGAGCTTAGCATCTTTATCTCAAATAAATGTATGGATATACATTAGTCAAATATATATAAGGCACAAAAGTTATTATATGAGTATTAAGATTTTGAAATCTCCTTCCGCTGAACTGGGCTTAATTAATGCCAAGTATATTTGGGTACAAAAGATATTATGTGAGTAATAAGATCGCAAAATCTCCTTCCGCTAACCCAAGTTTAGTGTCTTTATCTCTAATAAATATATGGATATACGTTAGTCAAGTACATATAAGGCACAAAAGTTACTATGTGAGTATTAACATTGCAACATCTCGTTCTGCTGACCTGGGTTTGGTGTCTTTATCTAAAATAAATATTGATATAGGTTACATAAATACATACACGTAGATTATTATATGAGTATTAACAATATTCTCAAATCGCATTCCTCTGATGGCGATTTTACGCTTTGATGGTGCTTTATTTACATAACTGATATAAAACTTGGGGTGCGGCTTTTATAACATACGCAACTTCTATTGCAGATCTTACCTCCTCTGAGTTTTTCTCGGTGAGCGTCTTGGTGAAGAATCTCCTTGCCTGACGCTTGAACATGAGCAGACAGTCCCGCCAGGTGGCCAACGTCTGGTTCCGCACCCTGGTGGCACAAATTGGCACTATTTAAGATTTTTTAAATTCAATAGTTGTTGGTTGTTTGTTGGAGTTTTATGTCCTGGCAACATCTAAGGTCATATTTGTCCGGTGTAAAGTGTTGACTTAGAGGAGGGAGGGGGAGAGTAAGGTATTTGTAGAGTGCGCACTGTTACAAGTCGGTACTCGTCTTGACATGACCTTAGATGTTGCTAGGATGTAAAACAACAACAAACAAATATTATATAGATTTACCTGCATATCGATGTATATAAATATACAGAAATATACCAAAGGAGTGAACAGCAATGTGATTCATATTTTCTCCACCAGGTGGCAGTGTGACAAAACGCTACATACTGCCAGTGTTCTCAGTAGGTGGCGCCACCATAACATAGAGACGAAGTGATGGCCAAGTTTTAAACCAACTGGTTTGTTTGGGTTTGACGTCCTTGCAACATCTACGGTCATATCAGAATGCCTACCGACATGTGACAATGTGCACGCATGATTACTTCATAGTGCTGCCTTTTTGGGAGACCGAACCTCCTACCAGCACCATGACTTGATATCGCACTCAGTCATATTATCCTGACACTGTGCTAACCAGTCCTTGTCCTATCCTATTAATGCCGAGCGCCTGGCTAGGTAGCGACAAGCATCAATTTGGTAAAGCATTGATTTGACTCGGTCATAATTCAAATCCACAGAACTTCTGCACGGGAACCCAGTCAGCGCTCTTATCGATTCAGTCACCGCATCCGCTCAAAAGGACAATGCGGGGTTTAAAGGGGGTGCGTACAAAATTATAACTTATTCCTTATTTTGCTAAAAGGTACTTACCGCTGCGCAGTCACCACCGCCTCCCTGTCCGGTGGTGGGATGAGGAAGACGATAGCTGGAACTAGCGCTTCTTTTCCACTTTCGGTGCGCACACGCCATTTTGTTACTTCTGAATTGTCCAGCAGCGAAACAATTTCACCGCCCGCTACCGAAAACTGTCGAAAGAGAAGTTTTGCGCATACAGCAAATGGACTTTGATTAAGATTATTCTTATAATTTATACTTTTAATAAAGCTGCCTAATCCGATGCAATTATCACATTTTAGAAACCAAAGCATTTAGCTAGATTTGATCCTACGTATGTAATTTAGATTGTGGCGCCGTCATTAAACATGTATTACAGTTTGGTGCCCCTGTGCTACTCTCCTAGTGACTCGGGGCTTTTACGCCATGTCGACACCTATAGCAATATTCATGGCAAGATGTTTTTATTTTATTTTTATTTGTTTAATTATTTTTTGTTGGTACATTAGTTGTTTAAGCAGGGGAAATTTCAGTCGCAAACGACTGGTCTTCCTCATTCCACTGCTCCTTGCTCTATCCTAATAATGTCGAGCGTCTGGCTAGGAAGCGGCAAGTATCAATTTTTAAGTTATTGGTTTGACTCGACCAGGATTCAAACTCACAATCCCACGATCTACCACCATGGGAGACGGACGCTCTAACTCATTTGGCCAATCCCGACTATATCACTCTACGGAGAAGTAAACGATAATAGACTAAAACAAACTTCAAGAGTTTTTATGCTATACAATTATTTATCGATAGAAAAGTAGTGGTTGGGTGTTCATTCCATTCAAGTTGCCATAGGTCCCAGATGTATCTTAGAATGGTAGGTATCAGATTGATCTTCCGATCAAAAAGAATCTCCGGCGGACTGGACACCTCATGAGGATGTCATCAGACAGGCTACCAAAGCAGATCCTCTATTCTCAACTGTCTTCTGGTTACAGAAAGAGAGGGTGCCCTCGTCTCCGGTTCAAGGATACCATCAAGAGAAACCTGAAGCTGAGAGACATTAAGACCGACTCATGGACATCACTCTCACAGCAGAGAGCTAAATGGAGAGCGGCAGTCAAGTAATGAAAGCAGTCTTTGTCGCATCGCCACCGACAGCATGATGATGATGATGAGGTATCAGATCAGAGTGGGGAATGCGACATTATCTTCGCTTCCTTATTCTCAGTGCCCTGGGCAGCAATGCCAATCAATCAATCAATCGAGTAATCAATGTAGCGCTCAATCACTGAGGCGCTCTTACCTCTTTCTGTTGGTAGTCGCAGAGGGCGGTGATGGGGATGGGGTCCACAACGGGGTTCTTTCGCAGCCTCAGAGGCACAATGTCAGCGCTTCGCTCGAAGAGCGACTCCACCTTGGCTTGGTAATCCAGCAACTGCCGAGTGATGTCCTACAAAGGAAGTAGAAAAATGAATCACTCAGGGCTCGTACCCATTTCAACATATCAAATTCCAGGACTTTCAGTGCAAAAATCCCGGACATTTTTAAAGACGTTTAGTAAATTGAAGTACCCCGAAACGTGGCCGTATTCACCGTGAAAGCCGTGAAGTGTAAATAAGCATATAAAAATAACAACGAACATATGCATAGCTCAAATATAAAGAGAAAGAGGCAGGATAAAAAATCCCAGAAAAATCAATTTAAATACAAAACATCACTGGAAAGTTTCGGCACATCAGTGAATACGGGCTTTAAAGGAAATCATGATATTCCATTCTCCACAATTTTGCAGAATCCTTAGACAAATTGCCAGGCTTTCCAGGCCTGGAATCCTGAATTATCAAATTCTATGACTTTCCACGTTTTAAAGTATCCATATGAATCCTGTAATCCTATTAGTTTTTTTGTTCGATTTCAACCATAGTTTTTACAGATTAATATTGTAGTAATCCAGAAATGAGCTCCAATACCATACGGTGGCAGCAAGGACTGCCCCGTCACCGTATTGCGCTAGGTGACGGTACGGTAGCCGCCGGGCAGCGCCGCGACAGGGCTGCCATCTACTGCGTGCGGCTAGCATAACCTACCCCCGAGGAAGTTGACATGGGACATGTCAGGGCAGAGGCGGGTCACTTGATCGTGGGCGCCGCGGTGAGCAGAGGACAATAAATACATGTCAGAAGCAAACATACTCGTTCTCCTGCTTGCTATAGGGGGTCTACAGCGTGAGGGTCAAGTTCTGGGCGGCCAACAAAGGGGCCTCATCACAATATATTAAGTTGATCATTATAAAAATCAACTTTATTTTAGTTTTAAATGGTCTTTAATTTTAAATGGTTAACGTTGGACATCTTTGAAGTTAAAACATGCCAAATTAATTGCGGCAAGCACATCAAAATGCCCCTCACCCGCACTTCCCGGATGAAGCTCTGCACGTCCCGGCGTTCCTTCTGCTCCTTCTTCCCGTCATGCCTCAGTCGTGACGTCACCGTCTTCAGACCCTGGTCGCAGTGTTTGATTTCGTGGAAGAACTGAAGCAAGAAACCATCGATATAATTACTGTCATGTGTGTGTGTGTGTGTGTGAGTGTGTGTGTGTGTGGGGGGGGTGATGAAATGGGAAATATTGCGCCTAGAGCGGGAATCGAACTCACATCTCTTGCATTCCGGGCCAGTGTGCTAACCATTACACCCTACTCTAGGCTCCCTGAGGTCCACCACACCTAGTCCCACACCTACCTGTCTATGTGGCTCCTTGCCTGAGAGGTCAGTGCAGACTACTACACTAACCATTACACCACCTAGGCTCCCTGATGCAATCACTACCACGCCTACTGTCTATGGCTCCTTGCTGAGAAGTCAGTGCAACTACTACACTAACCATTACACCACCTAGGCTCCTGATGTCACCACCCTACCCACGCCTGCCTGTCTATGTGGCTCCTTGCCTGAGATGTCAGTGTAGACTACTACACTAACCATTACACCACCTAGGCTCCCTGATGCATCACCCTATCTACGCCTACCTGTCTATGCGGCTCCTTGTCTGAGAGGTCAGTGCAGACTACTACACTGGTCCCACTGTCCTGTGTCACTGTACAGTATACCCTGATACCAGCAGTAACTTCACGTGCTATAAAACCAGCTATACACCAAGCCTCTGGGCTCATTGACTCCCTTCACACTTCGGCATCTGACAATGCTAATGCCCGAATCACACTGCGAATGGTGAGACATGTGAAACTGGCTATAGTTGGTTGGTTGCCTAGTCGCTTGGTTGGTGAATGTTTGCGACTTTGAATAAAAAGCACATTCTACTACCGTCAATCCTGTGTGACTTTGCTTCCTTCCTTTCTATGATTTAGTTTGACGAGTATATAACAGGGAATGTGACTAAAGGCTCTGTCACACATCACCGGATTGGGGAAACGGAAAGAAACCGAACAAAGTCTGTTGATATCCGACAAAGTCCGGTTTGTGTCCGTTGCATATCCTTTGATATCTGTTAATATCCGGCCCGATCCATTACAAGTTTTGAGCATGCACAAAACTTGTAACGGATTGCGCTGAACTGACCTATGCGTTATTATCCGTTCTTCGTCCGTTCCCATCCATTACATATCCATTACATGTCCGTTACCTGTCCGTTACATAATCGATACATTTCAAGTCTGAATAACACCAGACTAGAATATTCTTTGTGCGGTTCTGTCCATTGCTCAATCCGCCATAGTGTGACAGGCACTTAACCACCATGGTTAACCACCCACCTTCTTACATTTAAGTAAAGTAACGGTATCAGTCTACGCCGCCAGCAAAGCAGTTATTTTTCATTTAGCAACAAAGTTGGACAAGGCGGGATAACCCGTCACGCATTAAAAAATTTAGCTGCATGTTTCATCTTTCAGCTTGTCCCCACTAATAACCAATCAGATACATTAGATAGGTCACGTGACCAAAACAAATGATGTGATTCAAAGCACATCTGCCCTCAAAGATCCAGTGGGGAACTATTTACTCGGACACTGAAAGGATAATGTAACTGAATGGGATATCGGGTCATGGTGCTGACGGCCTGATTTCCCAGTAGGGGCAGCACTATAAAGTCACCATGAGTGCTCACTGTCACAGGTTTGTAGGTGGTACCCGTCCTGATATGACCTTAGACAAAAACTCCAAAAACAAACCCACCAACTACTTTAGATGGGTCACGTGAGAACAAATTATGTGATTCAAAACACATCCGCCCTCGACGATCTGGAGGGGAACTATTTACTCGGACACTGAACCCAAGCCGCGGCATCACTCAGGGAGACGCACACTCACGAGATGAGACGAGACCTGACGAGACCTGATGAACAAGACAGGATGAGAACGAGACAGGACGAGACAGAACGAGAACGAGACGGAACGAGACGGGACGAGACGAGACAGAACGAGACAGGATGAGAACGAGACAAGACGAGACAGAACGAGAACGAGACAGAATGAGACAGAACGAGACAGAACAAGACAGAAAGAGACAGGATGAGACAGAACGAGACAGGACGAGACAGGACGAGACAGAACGAGACAGGACAAGACAGAACGAGACAGGACGAGACAGAACGAGAGAGAACGAGACAAGATGAGACAGAACGAGACAGAACGAGACAAGATGAGACAGAACGAGACAGGAAGAGACAGAACGAGACAGAACGAGACAGAACGAGACAGGACGAGAAGAACAAGACAGGATGAGACAGGACGAGACATAACGAGACAGGACGAGAATGAGACAGAACAAGACAGGACGAGACAGAACGAGCACGAGACAGGATGAGACAGAACGAGAAAGGACGAGACAGAACGAGATAGGATGAGAATGAGACAGGACAAGACAGGATGAGACAGAACGAGACAGAAGGAGACAGAACGAGACAGGACGAGACAGAACGAGACAGGCTCTAATGTCTCTATCCCTGATTGTTCTGGCCTGGCCTGTTGCCAAGGAAACATGTCAACGTAAAGTGACCACCATGTTTGTTGGTTCGTCTTCGGGCTACAGCCTTGGGGCAGGTCACCAGTTCCCGACCTTCCGCACGACAAGCCTGCGCTCTACCGATTCGGCCACCACGTCCCATCTAGATTTCATGTCACATATTCCATCTTGCCAAAATGTGAAATTGAACACCCTTAACTGGCGACAGGTGTCGCCTCTTGTCGGGCACCTGCCCGACACTTAATTTGATGGATGGTTGGTTGGTTGGCTGTTGGAGTTTTACGTCCTGGCAACATCTAAGGTCATATCAGGGCGGATATTTTGATGGGTCAGGCTAATATGAATAAAACTGTAGTTGGTTGGTTGTTGGAGTTTTATACCCTGGCAACATCTAAGGTCATATCAGGATGGGTATTTTAATTGACACCGGGGAGGGGGGGGAGGGAGGGGGAGGGAGGGGGGGGGGCGGTCAGGCTAATATGGCCTGTGAATAAAACTGTAGTTCGCTGGTTGCTGGGGTTTTACATCCTGGTAACATCTAAGGTGATGTCAGGAAAGGTATCTACAGACATTTGACAGTGTGCACTCATGTTGACTTTAATAGTGCTGCCCCACTGAACAATCAGGCCCACTGCCGGCAGCATGACCCAATATCCCACTCAGTCATATTATCCTGACACTACGCTAACCAGTCCTTGCCCTATCCTAGTAATGCTGAGCGCCAGGCTCGGAAGTGCAAGTATCAACTCTAAAGTCTTCAGGTGAACAAAAGATATCCCACAATCGAATTACACAAAAAATGCAATGCAACACTACTAACGAGTAGAAGGGAAATGCACCTCAAAATACTGGCACACCATTACACCACCAAACCAGGCTACACAGCAACCCCCCGTAGGGACACCAGGCAAATGGCAGCCCCAGTGCTACTGACAACAATAAGTCACACCAAAATTTATGAGAGAAGTGTACTGGCCATGGTGGCACATGCCTGGAATAATCAAACCACACAACAACGGGCAATCGAAAGCATGGACCACTATAAAAGGTCCTTAAAGAAAACATAATACACAACCACCTACTGAAGAAACAATATCTCACCTGATCTTGGGCGCAGTCACTGCTTGCTGTGTTCTGGCACAAAAGCATAAGACCGGCCAGAAAAGATGGTAGATATTACAAATACGGAAACTAGCCCTACTAAGTACTAAGGAATTCGAAATGACTATCACCATAGGGCACAGTCCGTCTGGGTATGTGTACTGGCACAAACCAAAGCAGAACCAGACAGGCCACGGTCATGCATCCGAATCACCCTGAAATACAAAATGGCTAACCATACAACACAGCCATCCCACCTAGTCGCAGTCCTGAAGGGTCCAGGGGTGTTCTGGCACACTGGTGTACTATCTAAGGACAGGGCATGGGTGAAAGGATGCTGTAACAAACCACAATGGGATGGGATCCTCTCCCACGGGCCTGTATGTCATCTACGTAGATGTACATAGTAGGCTAAGTTATCATATACAGGTTAGGAACAAAACTTGAAAATTAAAAAAAAACTAATATAGAAACTACTAACACCCAAAACCACAAAGGTTGGCCCGAGAAAGATCAGGTAAAGACTCCTGAGTGCAGGACCAGACCAATCCAGTATCACAGCTGTCCAGCGTTGAAAACAAGCACCCTCGCGGGAGCTTATACGTTATGGGCAGAATAAAAATCTTGTCACCCAAAAAAAAAAAAAAAAAAAAAAAAAAAAAGTCATTGTTTTGACTCGACCGAGAACCGAACTCCCGCACACAAGGCCTGCGCTCTACTGATTAGGCCACCGCGCCCTGTACTAGTGGGCACTGACCTCACAGGCAAGTAACCGCATAGACAGGTAGACGTGGGTAGTGTGGTGATATCAGGGAGCCTAGGTGGTGTAATGGTTAGTGTAGTAGTCTGCACTGACCTCTCAGGCAAGGAGCCGCATAGACAGGTAGGCATGGGTAGTGTGGTGACATCAGGGAGCCTAGGTGGTGTAATGGTTAGTGTAGTAGTCTGCACTGACCTCTCAGGCAAGGAGCCGCATAGACAGGTAGGCATGGGTAGTGTGGTGATATCAGGGAGCCTAGTGGTGTAATGGTTAGTGTAGTAGTCTGCACTGACCTCTCAGGCAAGGAACCGCATAGACAGGTAGGCGTGGGTAGTGTGGTGATATCAGGGAGCCTAGGTGGTGTAATGGTTAGTGTAGTAGTCTGCACTGACCTCTCAGGAAAGTAACCACATAGACAGGTAGGCATGAGTAGTGTGGTGATATCAGGGTGCCTAGGTGGTGTAATGGTTAGCACACTGGCCCGGAATGCCTTTTCACCACCCCCACGACGTGGGGATGTGTGTGGATGTGTGTGGATGTGTATGTGTGTGCATGTGTGTGCGTATTATTGCATTGGTAGAAAAGCGGTTCAAGACGCAACTTACCTGATGGTATTGCGAAGCGTTGTTAAGGTGGGTTTCCATACAACCCGAAGCCTGCCCCAACCACGACCAAGTGTTCCGCACTGCGTACATGCAAGCCTGTAAGAAGAAAACCAGAAAGTCAAAATATGGCTAAAGATGCGTAATCTGAAGAAAATACAGAGCTCGAAGCAAGAAAACCTAAATTATTACTAACCCAAAATTCTAAACATTTAAATCAATTTGGACTAGTGCTGCCCAGCGGTGAAAACAAGTGTTAACACACTTATCCGTTATGAGCAGGTAAATAAATTCATCGCTAAAAAAATCAATAAAAATTATCTTTGAGGATATTGTTGCAAAATGTTCCTACCAAGTTAATATCTATTAGTAAATGGGCTTTCAATGTACAGTGAACCCCCATTATAATGCGAACATTGGGTCCATCACATGTCAATGCGATAAAAGCAGGGCTGCGTTAAATCAGTTACAGCTTAAGTTTACACAGGGAAAGTTAGGGTTGGTGCCGCTCCCAGCCCCGTCCTTCACTATAGACGCTAAACTTGGAATTCACTTTGCACCGATAACCACGTGCCTCCAGATGACCAAAGTCGGTACGGGTCTCGCCATGCATTTGTTTCTGATGTAGATTGCAGTGAAATTGTCCTAATAAATATTCTACGTTAGATAAAATACCACTGCGCGTATCATGGTGTAAGTTACTCCCACAGGGCCGCTAAACAACCTTAGAGAAAAAGTGTCGCAACGCTGGGTTATGGACATCACCACATGAATTTGTGATCTAAAATCTTAAATATATTCTTCAAATGCTTATCTATCAGAGCCTGCTGCTTTTAGAGTTACAAATTGATGAAGTCATGTAGATTAAAGCTGTATAGTCCGATGAAATATCAAATTTTCAAAACCAAACCAATTATCTAGATTTGATTTGACATATCTAACTTAGATACAGATGCACTTATTAAGCATTTGTTTCTGCGTAGATGGCAATACTGAGTCAATTTAACAGAACATGTTATTGCAGAACTCTATGGTGTCAGAGTTTTGGCAAGCTTGCCAAAACTAATTTTCCATGTTTGCACTCAAAATATCTCAAAAGTTTACCATTTAAAATAAAAGTAACTTTGAACTAATGTAAAGTAGATACCCACCTACTAGTGATCGATCTAATATATTTATCTAAGAAAAAATACAGAAATTCAAAACCATCGGACTATGCAATTTTAATAACCATTAAAAGTTGAATCGAGAGCATTCAGTGACCGCCATCTCAGTTTGTGTGCATTCTCTCCCAGTTCATCAAATGTACGCCAACACAGATAAACACTGCAGGCTGGAGGCAGCGCCTGCACAGCTTGTTTACAGTTGATTCACACCAAAGCCGCTTTTGTCTGGATTTAGACGCGGTTGTCATGTACCTACTGTGGGTGCGGGGTTAATATTTCATCTAGTTGTATGTGTATTCCCCGCCACATTCCCACGTTAAACCGTGTAAACTGTTGCTGTGACCCGGTGTACGAGGTCACAGCCTCAGTCCTCACTGAGGGACCAGTCACACCTTACCGGATTGGGGTACCAGATAGAAAACAGACACTGTCCGTTGAAATACGTCAATGTTCGGTTTATCTACAGTACCCATTCACCGTGTCCGTTATCTGTCCGGTGGCAAGTTTTAAACATGCACAAAACTTGTACCAGACACCGCTGGACTGATGTGTACAGTTGGTGTCCGGTTTAAGTCCGCTTAGTCTGTTTTGTCCGTTTCATGTCCGGTACCCATCCATTACATCTCCGGTTTGCTTCCTGAATAGTCCGTTGACGGTGTTGGGGGAATTCGGTCTGTCGTTTCTTTTCAGCGCATCCGTAACAGTCCGGTGGCTGTTCGTTAATGTTCGGTCCGTCCGTTCAACATTCGGTTGTCGTCCGGTTATCATCCGGTTATCGTCCGGAGGGTATTCGTTAATGTACATTCCTTGTCCGCTTAGCGTCCGTTTCATCCGCCGGAAAGCGCAACATTTTGACACATTTCGGTACATTTTGATACCGAACACCCCCGGACTAGAAAATTCTTTGTCCGTTTGTGTCCGGTTCTCAATCCGGTAAGGTGTGACAGGCACTTGAAGGACCAGTGGAACTCGGAATACCCGTATTTCAACCCCACCCGCTTCATTCCAGAACGGGTTGGTTGGTTATTGGAATTTTATGTCCTGGCAACATCCAAGGTCATATCAGGACGGGTACCGACTTGTGACAGTGCACACTCGTGGTGACTTTATAGTGCTGCCCCACTGGGAGACAAGGCCTACTGCCAGCACCATGACCTGATATGAACTAACCGGCCCCCACCCCTACCCCCACCTCCCCCAGACACCCCCCCCCACCTCCCTCCACACACCTACCACCAGGGAGGTCACGGTTTTAGCTCTGACGCCACTAATGTGGAATAAATTGGCAAACAAAGAGACGGGAAAGAAGAGAAAAAGAAACAATGACAAAACAAACAATTACAAAAATGGCGGAAAAAAGTGGCCATACACAAAAGAGGTTGTCTCTCTATAGGTCATCTGTCACTGTCAGATCCCCCCTCCCCCTCCTACCCCCCCCCCCCCCCCACCATCACACACAAAAGGGGGGGGGGGGTCAGACCTTTGGTAAATGTAGTAATGCTAAGGATATGAGAAGAAATGTTTGCCCGTTCACCTCACCATATATGACCAAGAAGAAAAAAAATCGGAAATCCGCTGAAAATAGGCAACATTCTCATTCACTTCTGAAACCTAATGAGTGGTGGGTGGTGGAGGTGGGTGGTGGGTGGTGGAGGTGGGTGGTGGAGGTGGGTGGTGGAGGCGGGTGGTGGGGGTGGGTGGTGGAGGTGGAGGTGGGTGGTGGAGGTGGGTGGTGGAGGCGGGTGGTGGAGGTGGAGGGTGGGTGGTGGAGGTGGGTGGTGGCAGGTGGGTGGTGGAGGTGGGTGGTGGAGGCGGGTGGTGGAGGTGGGTGGTGGAGGTGGGTGGTGGAGGTGGGTGGTGGGAGGTGGGTGGTGGGAGGTGGGTGGTGGAGGTGGGTATTGGAGGTGGGTGGTTGAGGTGGGTGGTGGAGGTAGGTGGTGGAGGTAGGTGGTGGAGGTGGGTGGTGGGAGGTGGGTGGTGGGAGGTGGGTGGTGGAGGTGGGTATTGGAGGTGGGTGGTGGAGGTGGGGTGGTGGAGGCGGGGTGGTGGAGGTGGGGTGGTGGAGGCGGGTGGTGGGTGGTGGAGGCGGGTGGTGGAGGTGGGTGGCGGGAGGTGGGTGGTGGAGGCGGGTGGTGGAGGTGGGTGGTGGGAGGTGGGTGGTGGAGGTGGGTGGTGGAGGTGGGGTGGTGGAGGCAGGTGGTGGAGGTGGGTAGTGGAGGTGGGGGGAGGTGGGTGGTGGAGGTGGGTGGTGGGAGGCAGGTGGTGGAGGTGGGTGGTGGAGGTGGGTGGTGGAGGTGGGTGGTGAGTGGGTGGTGGGTGGTGGGTGGTGAAGGTGGGTGGTGGAGGTGGGTGGTGGAGGTGGGTGGTGGAGGTGGGTGGTGGAGGTGGGTGGTGGGAGGTGGGGTGGTGGGGGGTGGGGGGTGGGTGGTGGGGGGGTGGTGGGGGTGGGTGCTGGTGGAGGTGGGTGGTGGGTGGTGGAGGCGGGGGTGGTGGAGGTGGGTGGAGGTGGGTGGTGGAGGTGGGTGGTGGAGGCGGGTGGTGGAGGCGGGTGGTGGAGGTGGGTGGTGGGTGGGTGGTGGAGGTGGGTGGGGGAGGGGGTGGTGGAGGTGGGGTGGTGGGAGGTGGGGTGGGAGGTGGGTGGTGGAGGTGGGTGGTGGAGGTGGGTGGTGGTGGGGGGGTGGTGGAGGTGGGTGGTGGGGGTGGGGGTGGAGGGGGTGGTGGGAGGTGGGTGGTGGGGGGTGGTGGAGGTGGGTGGTGGAGGTGGAGGTGGGTGGTGGAGGCGGGTGGTGGAGGTGGGTGGTGGGGTGGGTGGTGGGGGGTGGTGGGTGGTGGAGGGGGTGGTGGAGGTGGGGGGTGGAGGGGGTGGTGGAGGCGGGTGGTGGAGGTGGGTGGTGGAGGTGGGTGGTGGGTGGTGGAGGCGGGTGGTGGAGGGGGGGTGGGTGGTGGAGGGGGTGGTGGAGGTGGGTGGTGGGAGGTGGGTGGTGGAGGGGGTGGTGGGTGGTGGAGGGGGGTGGGGGTGGTGGAGGCGGGTGGTGGAGGTGGGTGGTGGGGTGGGTGGTGGGTGGTGGAGGTGGGTGGTGGAGGTGGGGGTGGAGGGGGTGGTGGAGGGGGTGGTGGAGGCGGGTGGGTGGAGGTGGGTGGTGGAGGTGGGTGGTGGAGGCGGGTGGTGGAGGTGGGTGGTGGAGGTGGGTGGTGGGGGGGTGGTGGGGTGGTGGAGGAGGGGTGGGTGGTGGAGGGGGGTGGTGGGGGGCGGGTGGTGGAGGTGGGTGGTGGGTGGGGTGGGGGGGTGGGGGTGGGTGGAGGCGGGTGGTGGAGGGGGGTGGTGGAGGTGGGTGGTGGAGGTGGGTGGTGGGGGTGGGTGGTGGGTGGTGGAGGGGGTGGGTGGGGGTGGGTGGTGGGGGTGGGTGGTGGAGGTGGGTGGTGAGGTGGGTGGTGGGGAGGGTGGTGGAGGTGGGTGGTGGGAGGTGGGTGGTGGAGGGTGGGAGGTGGGTGGTGGAGGTGGGTGGGGTGGAGGTGGGTGGTGGGTGGTGGGTGGTGGAGGTGGGTGGTGGAGGTGGGTGGTGGAGGTGGGTGGTGGGGTGGTGGAGGTGGGTGGTGGAGGTGGGTGGTGGAGGTGGGTGGTGGAGGCGGGTGGTGGAGGTGGGTGGTGGAGGAGGGTGGTGGTGGTGGAGATGGGTGGTGGGTGGTGGAGGTGGGTGGTGGGGGGGTGGTGGAGGTGGGTGGTGGAGGTGAGTGGTGGAGGCGGGTGGTGGAGGGGGTGGTGGAGGCGGGTGGTGGAGGTGGGTGGTGGAGGTGGGTGGTGGGAGGTGGGTGGTGGAGGTGGGTGGTGGAGGTGGGTGGTGGGAGGTGGGTGGTGGGAGGTGGGTGGTGGAGGTGGGGAGGTGGGTGGTGGAGGTGGGTGGTGGAGGCGGGTGGTGGAGGCGGATGGTGGAGGTGGGTGGTGGAGGTGGGTGGTGGAGGTGGGTGGTGGAGGTGGGTGGTGGAGGTGGGTGGTGGAGGTGGGTGGTGGAGGCGGGTGGTGGAGGTGGGTGGTGGAGGCGGGTGGTGGAGGTGGCTGGTGGGTGGGTGGATAGGAGTAGGGGCTGTGTGGGGAATGTGGGGAATGCGGGGCTGGAGGCGTGTGGCTGGTAGACTAAGTGTGAAGGTGGGTGGATTTGAGGTGGGGGTGTGTGGGTGTGTGTGTGGAGGGAGGGGGGTCACCGCCGGACAGAATAAGGGGGGTCATTAGGTGCAACAAGGTCATCTCAAGGTCACAAAGCCTGGGGACCAGGAAGGACAACTCACTCCCCCCACCCCCACCCCGACCCCCACCCCTACCCCCACCACCTGCACCCCCCACGGCAAAGTGTGTGGACTCGGCAATATTGGGTTTCACACCGGAAATAGGTGAAATGACACCAAACAGTGGGTGTGTGGGGGTGGGGGTGGAGTGTGGATGTGGGGTGGGGTGTGAGTGTGGGTGTTTATAGTGTGGGTGGTGGTGTTTGTGTGTGTGGTGTGGGTGTTGGTGGGTGGGTGTGTGTTGGGATGTGGTTGTGGATGGGGGTGTGGGTGAAGGTGTGGCATTGGCGTGTGATGTGTGTGTGGTGTGTGTGGTGTGTGTGGTGTGTGTGGTGTGTGTGGTGGGTGGGTGGTTTGTGGTGTGTGTGGTGTGTGTGGTGTAGTGTGTGTGGTGTGTGTGATGTGTGTGGGGTGTGTGTCGTGTGCGTGGTGTGTGGTGTATGTGGTGTTGTGGTGTGCATGGTGTAGTGTGTGTGTGGTGTATGTGTGGTGTATGTGATGTGTGTGGTGTGCATCGTGTGTGTGGTGTGTGTGGTGTGTGTGTGTGGTGTGTGTGTGTGGTGTGTGTGTGGTGTGTGTGTGTGGTGTGTGTCATGTGTGTGGTGTGTATGTGTGGTGTGTGTGTGGTGTGCGTGGTGTGTGTGTGGTGTAGTGTGTGGTGTGTGTGGTGTGTGTGGTGTGTGTGGTGTGGGTACCAATGTGGGTGGGTGTTTGGATGAGGGTGTGGTATGGGTGTTGGTGGATGTAGTGTGGGTGTCTGGAGGTGGGGTGTGTGTGGTGTGTGGTGTGTGTGGTGTGTGTGGTGTGGGTACGAATGTTGGTGGGTGTTTGGTTGAGCGTGTGGTATGGGTGTTGGTGGATGTTGTGTGGGTGTGTGGAGGTGGGGTGTGTGTATGGTGGGTGGGGGGGGTAGGTGTGGGGATGAGGTGTGTACAGAGGTCAAGGTCAATTTGAAGGGCATCCTGGTGATGAACCTTCGTAGAACCAATCACCTTTCTGGATGAGTGAAGGGCGGTAAAAAAAAGTGATATCGAACCATCTCCAGCGCTGCTTTGTGAAAACAACTTAATTTATTTCAATTATATCCATCAATTAAGCACCAACAATTTCAATCACGGACAATTGGTCTTCCTCATTCCACTGCGCCGTGCGCTCTCCTAATAATGCCGAGCGCCAGGCTAGGTAGCGGCAAGTATACACTTTTTAAGTCATTGGTTTGACTTGGCGAGGGTTTGTGGCGTTCTCTGTGGCGGGTGGCGTTCTCTGTGGCGGAGTGGTTAGAGTGTCTGACTTTTTTCTAGGTCAGACTCCTAATCTGAGGGTCGTCGATTCGATTCCCGTGCCCCCAGCTCTGCCAATTTGGATTTCCACCACTGTGTATAACTTACAGCGTCATCAAAGGCCGGTTGCTCTCATACCATGTCTATGTGGTGTGGGAGGTTAAAAATCCCTTGGGTCGGTAAAAGTGTAGGCTCGGGCTTTCTATCGACCAGCAGTGGAATGAGGAAGACCAGTCGTTAATGACGGAAATTTCCCCTGCTTAAACAACTAATGGACCCCAAAAAAAAAAATACTGGAACCTGTCGTATGGAAAGTGGATGCTCAACCCTTCGGCCATCCTCACTATTCATTTCCTTTGTGTTCAGCACTAGCTCAAAATTGGTTTAAATTTTCTGATTTTTCTTGGTAAATATTGGTGCAGTTGGAAAGCTGATGGCATTCATTAAATTAAAGATCTTCAGTGTGGTTGGAATATGGGGGTTAATGGCCTCCGGCTTCAGGCATGCACATCGACCTCAGCTTTGCCTCAGTTAATAATCCTTCCAGATCACACACACATATATACACACACTCACACACACGCGCGACAGTGGTATAAATAATTATATATATGTGCTGGATAAGTTATTATACGAGTATAATAAGCCGGAAGATCCATTTACTCCCCAGCCATCAGCTGGTCACCTACTCATTAGGTCATCTATTCGTACCTAATGACCTCACCATGTGGCACCAACTACTCGCCCATGCCTCAAGGACCATTATTCTCACTGACTGTACGGCTAAAAATTAATTCCAGAGAATATATCCTTTCTATCCACTACCGTGTTCTCCTTGTTCTTTCTTATGTAGGTAACTATATATATGTAAGTGAAGTGGGCGAGACTACTCGACCGATTATTTGCGGGCTCGCATTTTGCCATTATGCGCGGGCTCGTAACTGCCACATTTGCGAGGCAGGGTTCCCTGCTGTAAAGCGTTGCTTGGATACGTCGATTGTGACTATCCTAGCAACGATAGGAGGTCGGGCGTTCGGACCGAGACCCATCGGACATGTTTTTGCACGCTCCGATGTTTTAGCCGAGATTTAGGCCTTTATTATGGAAATTCCAAACCTATTTAACTTAATTATATGGGAGGGGATTAGACTAGTAACATACATTATATTGTTGAACCATATTTAACTAATAACATATGTTATATTGCTAAATTCATCCTGTTAGTAAGAGGTAAGAATAAAACGGTGAGCTTCTAAGAAGTGACATGAACCTTCCTTGCATTCTTTACTATTCTCCAGACTTATATTATTAACCGCTATGGTCAACTTCATATTGCTATTTTGATTGCTCTATAATCTTATTTAATTAAGGGCCTTCCGCCCCATGGTCTGTAAGGAGTCAAACTCTCCACCTAGAACGTTGCTAGCCATGGGTAAAACCTAGCAGGGAGGCGGACGACAGGCGGCGGGAGGCACAAGACATTCACATGGAAACAATTATTTATATTAACATGTAGGCTCGCCTTAAGCGGGGGTGGAATAGCCCGACGTTTAAATATATATACATATATATATATTCATATATCTATGGCTATATGTACATATATAGACATATTTATTTACAACCACACATGCAAACACCAACTCTGTGCGCATGGGCGTCCTTCAGCGCCACCTTATTTGTGCCTCCGTTTGGTGTTTGCTCAAAGGTCAAGGTCAATGTTGACTGTTCTACTGGTCCATGTGACCTACATTCCTGGTCCATGTGACCTACATTCCACCTCATCCCTTTATACTTAGCAGCCAGAGAGCCCTGTGCAGCCTTTATAGTGCTGCACCGGGTCTACTCGCAAACCTCGATACATAGAATGTTGCCCACCCATTAATTAAGCCAGGAATACACCTACTGTGTTCATGAAAATAACTAGTTCAATCTATGTCCATTAAGCAAGGCATACAACTACCACAGTTCATGACAATCGCTAGTTTGAACCATGTCCATTAAGCCAGGCATACACCTACCATGGTTCATGACAATCGCTAGTTTGAACCATGTTCATTAAACCAGGCATACATCTACCATGGTTCCTGACAATCGTTAGTTTGAACCATGTTGATTAAGGCAAGCATACAACTACCATGGCTCATGACTATCGTTAGTTTGACCCATGCTCATTAAGCCAGGCATACATCCACCATGGTTCATGATAATAGCTAGTTTGAACCCTGTTCATTAAGCGAGGCATGCATTTACCATGGTTCATGACAATCGCTAGTTTGACCCATGTCCATTAAGGGAAGCATACACCTTGCCTGGTTCATGACAATCGCTAGTTTGAACCATGTTCATTAAGGCAAGCATACACCTACCATGGTTCCTGACAATAACCAGTTTGAACCATGTCCATTAAGGCAGGCATACACCTACCATGGTTCATGACTATCGCTAGTTTGAACCATATTCCTTAAGTCAGGCATACACCCACCATGGTTCATGACAATCTCTAGTTCAATCTATGTCCAGTAAACCAGGCATACACCTACCAGGTTAATGACAACCACTAGTTCAGTCTATGACCATTTATTAAGAACTCTAATTAAACATATGATTTCCCGATCTCTCCGATCAAAAATTGCGCAAAAGAAAAAAAGACAAAAACTGGCAAAGACAATAAGACCACTTACATTGTACGTCTTCGAAAGCCCAGCTGGCTCCTTGTTATTCGTAAAGTTGGAGTCGTCCGCAGGGCAGGCGCCACCACACAGTTGTAAGGCACGACTGTCCACCTCCGCAGCCAGCGTCTGAAACGAAGCAGCGCCTTGTTAAAGATGTGTCGTGGAGCGATGAAATGGGACAAATTGTGTCTTGAGCATGATTCGAACGCACACTTATTGCCATTCCAGGACTAGCGCACCAACCACCCACCCACAACACCACCTAGACTTCCTGATGCAATCACTCTACCCACGCCTACCTATCTATGTGGTTACTTGCCTGAGAGGTCAGTGCAGACCACTACACTAACCATTACACCACCTAGACTTCCTGATGCAATCACCCTATCCACACCTACCTGTCTATGTGGTTACTTGCCTGAGAGGTCAATGCAGACTACTACACTAACCATTACACCACCTAGGCTCCCTGATATCACCACACTACCCATGCCTACCTGTCTATGTGGTTACTTGCCTGAGAGGTCAGTGCAGACTACTGCACTAACCATTACACCACCTAGGCTCCCTGATATCACCACCCGACCCATGCCTACCTGTCTATGTGGTTACTTGCCTGAGAGGTCAATGCAGACTACTACACTAACCATTACACCACCTAGGCTCCCTGATATCACCATACTACCCACGCCTACCTGTCTATGCGGCTCCTTGCCTGAGAGGTCAGTGCAGACTACTACACTAACCATTACACCACCTAGGCTCCCTGATATCACCACCCTGCCCATGCCTACCTGTCTATGTGGTTACTTGCCTGAGAGGTCAGTGCAGACTACTACACTAACCATTACACCACCTAGGATCCCTGATATCACCACCCTACCCACGCCTACCTGTCTATATGGTTACTTGCCTGAGAGGTCAGTGCAGACTACCACACTAACCATTACACCACCTAGGCTCCCTGATATCACCACCCTACCCACGCCTCCCTGTCTATATGGTTACTTGCCTGAGAGGTCAGTGCAGACTACCATCCTCATCCCCCTGGAATTGTTAGTCTTCTAACTGGTTTACCTCCTTAAGTTATTTAATGCTTACAATTACAAGGAGTATAGTATATTATGCATATATAAATGCCGGAATTAAATGGTTCTATTATTAATATTATCGATCAATAAATAATTAATTATCCTGCATTCGGCTCGTTACATATTGTCCAATCAATGTCCGTTCCCGTCGAGCCAGGGACTGCCCTAGGTGGCGCCAAAACGGCGGGTTCCGCAGCCGGGCCGCCATATTTGTTCATCCGGTGCTCAGATTTCAAACATTGTAACCGGTAGGCATATAATCGCTAGCCCAGACAGCAATAAAGATACATATCGGCAATGCAGTTACATATACACACACAGGGTAGGTTCAACAACCATACAGCGTGTAGCTTGTACAGGATCCTGGTCACTGCACCAGTGTCATCAGGGTGATGAAAATGGGAAATATTGCGCCTAGAGCGGGATTCGACTGTACACTTTGTGTCATTCTGGGGCTAGCATGCTAACCATTACACTACCTAGGCTCCCTAATACAATCACACTATCACAAGTCAGTACTCGTCCTAATAGGACCTTAGATGTTGCCAGGATGTAAAACTCACACAACCAACCAACCAATAAGCGCATCAGTATTCAAGTTAGATACGTAGAATTAAATCTAGATAATTGTTTTGATTAAAAAAATTTGATCTTTTCATCCAACTTTAATAAAACCGTGTATTCGTGTTAAAAGTCTCATGTTTGTTTGTTGTTGTTTTGCATCCTAGCAACATCTAAGGTCATATCAGTACAGGCATCAACTTGTGACAGTGTACACTCATGGTGACTTTATAGTGCTGCCCCACTGAGAAATCAGGCCACCGGTACCATTACCTGATATCCCACTCAAGTCACATTATCCTGACACTGAGCCAACCAGTCCTTGCCCTATCCTATTAATGCTGAACGGAAGGCTAGGAAACGACAAGTATCAATTTTAAAGTCATTGGTTTGGCTCGACCTCCCGACCTTTCCGCACGGGAGGCTTGCACTCTACCGTTTCGGTAATGACCTTAGAAATGTCTAGGATGTAAAACCCCAACTAACAAAGATGGCGGATTCAGGTTGCAGCGTGACCTTAGAATGTGACCTAGTTTCAGGACTCTGTAGAGCCTTAGTGTGTGTAGCCAATCCCCGTGACGTAACTTTAAAATGGGAATTAGGTGAAGGAGGTGAAGTAGGTCAAGCAGGTCACGTGATTCAAAGCTCCATAATCGGATGAACGAGTCAAATTCCCTAAACCAGAACCCATACCTGGATATTTAATCACATATATCTAAGTTAGATCGGTTGGTTGTTGGAGTTTTACATCCTGGCAACATCTAAGGTTATCTCAGGACTGGTACCGACTTGTTGGTTGTTGGAGTTTTACATCCTGTCAACATCTAATGTCATATCAGGACGGGTACCGATATGTGCCAGCGCACACTCATGGCGACTTTATAGTGCTGCCTGACAGTGAGAGCATGCCTACTGCCACCACCACACTGATATATTAATTACCCTAATTATTAACAAACCAGGCCTTGCTCTATCCTTTATAGTGCTGCCCTACTGGGACACCAGGCCACCAGAACCATGATCCAAAATCCCACTCGGTCACATTATCCTGACACTGAGCTAAACAGTCCTTGCCCTATCCTAATAATGCAAAGCACCAGGCTAGGAAGCGACAAGTATACATTTTTAAATCATTGGTTTGACTCGACCAGGGTTCGAAAACGTGGATTCGAATCCCACGCTCTACCAAAATGGGAGACGGACGCTCACCTCATTCGGTCATCGCGTCTGGTCTGTTCTCTAACTAAGATACTGGTGACTCATTGAACATTTATTCCAGTTTGGTACACCCGTGCTACGCTGCTGCGATCTGCGAAAATGCCTTTAAAATAAGTTATTTCAGGCTAAAGCAAAGTGAATTGTAACAATCAACCTAAAATATTTCATCAAAAGAAAATGACATTGATCTGGCTAATATTGCTGTAGTCATACGCCATATTGTGTGGAACTTGTCCGTAACTATCAGAATTCCATCGTGTTATTTGCTGCAAATTGTGCGTTCAACAGTTATTGTATACCTTACTCCATATTTACCATTTTTGTGTAAATAATCCTGAATTGAAAAATGGCTAGAAGACCAGAGCTTCGGCGCTAACAAAAGACTTAATCAGCAGAATAAACATATTTACCACACAAAAGATGTCTGTAACTTTCATTAACGGACTCAATCCTGCAAATTTTACAACAAGCAACCTGATTGGTCGCCGCTATCGGTTATGAGAACAACAGTTTCGGAACAAATCCAACAATCTCACTCATTCTAATTCTCTGAGAATGCTTGGAACGAGAATCGAATCACCCCCCCCCCCCCCCCCCCCCCCCGCTCCGGAGTAGGTCAGCCGGTCACATACACGTTAATGGACGTAGTTGAACGTAGATAGAATAACGTGGGTGAAACGCGCTGCCACTACGTTCAAATACGTTAAGGTACGGCAGGTTTTGGTTGATGACCCACCTAATGGTATGGATAAATACGTTACGGTACGGATCCCGGTATGGTATGGTACGGATCCCGGTACATCCAACTACATTCAACTACGTTCAACTGCTTTACCCTACACTACGCTCAATATGTTCAACTTCATCCACTAGCAGCTATGTGACCACGGCCAAATGGCCAAGGTTTTGTGTGGGTCAAAGTACGCTAGGGTACGCTAGAGTATGCTAGAGTATGCTAGAGTACACTAAGAAGTACGCTAGAGTATGCTAGAGTACATTAAGAAGTACACTAGAGTATGCTAGAGTATACTAGAGTACATTAAGAAATATGCTAGAGTATGCTAGAGTATGATGGAGTACATTATCACCACGGAGGCTATGTCTGCCTCAAACGTAGTGCTCTTTTGAACATGTCCAAAGCTTAAATCGGAACTCACGGCCCACAGACGTTATTATCACATTATCATCACTGAGAAGTAGGGATACCGGTATGTTGCACTACGTTCAACTACATTAGCCTCCACTACATTCAACTACGTTGAACTACATTAGCCTCCACTACGTTCAACTACGTTCACTAACGTGTATGTGACCGGGCCTGTAACCTCAACACAGACTTAGCCCAGGGGTCCAAAGACGTTGCCAGCAAGCAAGTCGCTAGAACTAGGACTAGTACTAGTAGTAGGAGTCAAGTGATTTGATTCGCGAGACTGTGTCCACAAACCATGCCCTAAACCTTTCGCATTTAATGGCGAACACCCACAGAATACACACGAGTTTAGCCTCACACAGTTAGACGCGTTATATAAGCTAGGAATGCGCCTATGAATTAACCGGACGCGGTGGCCGAATCGGTAGAGCATGGACCTCGCGCGCGGAAGGTTGGGAGTTCGGTTCCTGGTCGAGTCAAACCAATGACTTATAAAATATCCCACTCAGTCACATTATCCCGAAACTGTGCTAACCAGTCCTTGCCCTATCCTATTAATGCCGAGTGCCAGGCTAGGTAGCGACAAGTATCAATTTTCTAAGTCATTCAGCTGGGAATCGAACTCCCGACCTTCCGCACGGGAAGCCTGCGCTCTACCGATTCGGCTACCACCTCCGATCCAGGATAGCAGAAAACAGACACTGATTAATTTGCTTCGCTTAAGAAATATTGTTGCAGAGAAAACTATTAGGACAATCCTACGCGTTATCCAAGACAATGTACAACAAGACGCACAACTCAGCGCTTTCCCGTGAATACAGCAAACAAGGTAATTGGACAGGTCCCCTAGCCCAGCCTGACTACTGTACCATTGAAACAAGGGGACAGGTCCCCTAGCCCACCCTGACTGCTGTACTAACATATTATAGTGTATTATCTCCGAATATTAATTTTCTTTTAATTGTTTTAATTAACGACCGCCTCTAGAGCACATTGAGTTTATCATCGGCTATTGGACGTCAAACAAATATTAATAATGAAAACAATATTATAGCATAGTAAAGTTCAAACGTACCGTAAGCACTTTAATCTGTGCCATACATAAATAAAATTTGTGATTATGTCTGAGTAGGAAAACTACCACTACACCTGATCAAAGACAATGCACCTTGTTTGCCGTGGGATGGTGCCACTGCAGGATTATTTCACGAATTCCTATATGAAAGCGCGAAGTGGTGCGTCTTGTCATACATTGTCTTTGGTGTTATGTATCAGGCCACAGGGGAATGAACAGTCCAATTTTAGTTTGGCAGCTGGCCGACAGAGGGCGCCCCTGGGCACAACTAGTTGATTAGGCCGGGGACCAGTCGGTCGCCATTTTGACTAAATTGAGAAAGGCAGAAGTAGCACTCAACATTATTAACTGTCGCCTCTGAAGCAGTCTGCTTACACACTCTCCTGGCCCCTCAGTGCATCTGATTATTCCACTGGTCCCTCATTCAACCACATTCACTTTGGCTCTCATTCAACCGCATTCATCTGGTCCCTCATCCAACCCCTTTTTCCTGGTCCCTCATTCAAGCCCATTCCCTTGGTCCATCATTTGACCATGTTTCTCACCTGGTCCCTCATTTGACCCTATTTCACCTGGTCCCTCATTTGACTACATTCCACTGGTCCCTCATTCAATCGCATTCATATGGTCCCTCATTAAACCCTGGTTCCCTGGTCCCTCATTCAACTTCATTTTCCTGGTCCCTCATTTGAATTTATTTCGCCTGGTCCCTTATTCAACCGCATTCCCCATGTCCCTCATTCAACAACATTTATCTGGTCCCTCATCCAACCCCTTTCGCCTGGTCCCTCATTTGACCCTATTTCGCCTGGTCCCTCATTTGACTCCATTCCCATGGTCCCTCATTTGACCATGTTTCTCGCCTGGTCCCTCATTCGACCTCATTCCCCCGGCACCTCATTCAATCACATTCCCCTGGTCCCTCACTCAACGCCATTTGCCTGGTCCCTCATTCAACCACTTTACCCTGGTCCCTCATTCAATCACATTCCCCTGGTCCCTCACTCAACGCCCTTTGCCTGGTCCCTCATTCAATCACTTTCTCCTGGTCCCTCATTCGACCCCATTCCACTGCTCCCTCATTCGATCCGATTCCCCATGTCCCTCATTTGACGACATTCCCGTCACAAGTCGGTACCCGTCCTGATATGACCTTAGATGGTGCCAGCACGTAAAACTCCAACAACCAATGCACTCTGCTGTACCCTTCCATTACGCGCCAATTCAGCCAAAGGTCGCGTCGAACTGAACCCGTTCCAACGCAATTTGCCCATTTTGATTGGTTCCCGGCTTGTGGTCAGTCGACCAATGAATGAGGAGGGAGAGGTTGTGTAATGACTAATGTGGCTATTTAGAAACAGCCCCTATTATCGCTCATAGGGAGATTTGTTACTGCTTGTCTGTTGGGGGTTTTATGCCCTGACAACATAGATGGGATGGCTGAATGAGTTTAGAGCGTCCGTCTCCCTTGTTGGTAGATCGTGGGTTCAAACCCTGGTCAAGTGAAACCAATGACATACAAATTTATACTTTTCGCTTCCTAGCCAGGCACCTAGCCTTATTAGGATAGGGCAAGGACTGGTTGGCTCAGTGTCAGGATAATGTGACTGAGTGGGATATCAGGTCATGGTGCTGGCGGCCTGGTCTCCCAGTGGGACAGCACTAAAAAGTTGCCATGAGAGCGCACTGTCACAAGTCGGTACCCGTCCTGATATGACCGTAGATGTTGCTAGGTCGTAAAACAACAAACAAACATTTTAGATGTTCCCTGCGGACCGATACTTAACATATTTTAGATGTCAAACTCCAAGAAACATTTCATTGTCACGTGACTCGGACTTCTGGAATGTTTGCCAAAACATAAAAAGACTAGATAAAAGAGTCACCCCGAGCTACCACTTTGATTTTTACCATCGGCTATTGTACGTCAAATACCTCCAAAACTGTACTTTTGATTGTCTCTTGTTGTTTTACACCCTAGCAACAACAATAACTTTGTGCTGGTGGTGAAGGACTGAACTTACCTGGTAATATTCCTCTATTTCCGCTATGTACAACAGAGTCTCCAGACATTTCTGTCTCTCCTTCGACAGCTCCTGAAAATATATAAATAAAAGTGTAAAAACAGCGGTTAAGTAGCAGTGACAGGATGCAGTGGCTGAATCGCTAAGAACACAGGCTTCCCGTGCGAAATGTCGAGAGTTTGGTTCCCGGTCGAGTCAAACCAATGACTTATACAAATTGATACTTGTCGCTTCCTAGCCAGGTGCTTGGCATTAATAGGATAGGGCAAGGACTGGTGTGCTGAGTGTCAGGATAATGTGACTGAGTGGGATATTGGGTCATAGTGCTGGTGGCGTGATTTCCCAGTGGGGCAGCACTATAAAGATTCTATGACTGCACACTGTCACAAGTCGGTACCTGTACTGATATCCTATTAATGCACAGCGCCAGGGTAGGAAGTGAAAACAAATCAATTTTAAAGTCATATTGCAGTGGACGACTTCTGTCCTTGGCCGTAATCGATTAACACGACCCGGGCGACTCGGGTCACCCGAGTCGTCAGAATTTCAAATCGAACACCGTGAGTGGAGTCGAGAAATACACGCGCCGTGTGCAAAACGACCCGACCCCAGTTAACCACCTATTGGCTGGGGTTTGCTAGGAGCGATGACGTCACATCTGTGCTGGTACCTGTAGGATAACAGCTACAAGTAAAAGTCCTACGTCTTGGTTTAATGCTTTTTTTTTAATAACCCAGATTGTCAGCATCTACAATCATAACATACTTTAAATCCTATTTTGCTGTACTTATATCGATTAGTGAAAACAATTATTAAGTTTTAGATTAAGCCACCATTTTGTCCACCCCGAGCGTATTCGTTTATTCAACCCGAGTCTGTAGGATGTGCGCATGCGCCAAAAAGTGGCTCGGGTGACCCGAGTTGATTAATCGATTACGCCCCAGGTGGCTCCAACTCGAGTAGGTTGCTAGCCTATGATGCACATGGTGAGATGCAAACACATAACATTTTATTTGGTAGATTAGTTGATTAAGCAGGGGAAATTTCAATCGCAGACGATTGGTCTTCCTCATTCCACTGCTCCTTGCCCTATCCTAATATTGCTGAGCATGAGGCTAGGAAGCGACAAGTATAAATTTGTAAGTCATTGGTTTGACTCGACCAGGGTTCGAACCCATGATCCCACGATCTACCAGAATGGGAGACGGACGCTCAACTCATTCAGCCATCCCGTCTGGTTATATTAATAATATGCGCATAATAGTTATACCTTACGACATTATTTATTATACAGTCTTAGGTTATACACGTGGTATCAAGTCACCAGTCCAAACTAAAGGACGTGATTGATGGGGGCCGGGGGGGAGGGGGTGTTGGGAGGGGGAGGGGGTGTGGGAGGAGGAGGGGGTGTGGGAGGGGTGTGGAGGGGGGTGTGAGGAGGAGAGGGGTGTGGGAGGGGGAGAGGGGATGGGGAGGTTGAGATGGGGGGAGCGGTTGTGGGAGGGTGTTTGAGGGGGAGAAGGGAGGGCGAGGGCGGGCTGGGGAGGGGGCGTGGCAGGCGGGGGAGAGGAAGGCCAGGGAAGGGAGAGAAGATCAATTAGCGTATGAAGAGATATTGCTTTGGTGAAAAAGCTGTCCAATGCTATTAATAGTATTAGTAACCCCTCTGCCCCCCCCCCCCCTCTCCTCTCCTCCCCCCCCCCCGGGCCCACCACCCTACATTCCCCACCACCCCCCCTCACCCCCCCACACACGCACTCTGACACCCCGACAGATGCCCCCTGAGGCAAAGTCTCAAACATCTACTACTTACGTCCTTAGTACCTCCCACCCCTCCCCCTGCTCTCAGTCACTCCTGCCCTGATTCTACCCAGCCCACCCCGATATCTCACTGAGTCACATTATCCTCATACTGAGCTAACCAGTCCTTGTCCTATCCTATTAATGCCGAGCGCCAGGCTCGGGAGCGACAAGTATAACATTTGGAAGTCGGTCGGGGTTCAAGTTGATGACCTTTTCCACATGAGAAGCCGGCCAGCCAACCAGCCAGAAAACGACCCAGCTAACGAGCCAGCCAACGAGCCAGCTAACGAGCCAGCTAACGAGCCAGCCAACGAGCCAGCCAGCCAGCTAATGAGCCAGCCAGCCAGCCAACCAGCCAGCCAGCCAGCTAATGAGCCAGCCAGCCAACCAGCCAGCCAGCTAACGAGCCAGTCAGCTAGCCAGCCAACCAACCAGCCAGCCAGCTAACGAGCCACCCAGCCAACCAGCTAATGAGCCACCCAGCCAGCCAGCTAACGAGCTAGCCAGCCAACCAGCCAGCTAACGAGCCAGTCAGCCAACCAGCTAACGAGCCAGCCAGCCAGCCAACCAGCCAGTGCTCTTCGAGATTCCGCCACCCCTCTAGACACCCGCCTGCCCACACATGGGGGTATCACGTGTGGAGGTGTGATAAATCCACACATGGGGGTATCACGTGTGGAGTTGTGATAAAATTGGTGCAATGTGTGACGTTCAATCATTGATCAGCTCAAATCGATCACTTACACGTATAGATCCATGTACAGACTACACCGACATGGTTGATTGAATAATTGATTGATTGCTGATGGCTTAAAGTTGCATAGTCCGATGGTTTTGAGTTTCTGTCATTTTTTCTGAGATATTAAATTGATTGTTTTCATTATTGGCTGGAAAACTAATGAAAATGACCCTAGAAAATACGGCGGGAAAAATTAACCCAGCGACTCTCAATTTCAAACAGATTGGTTGGTTGTTGGAGTTTTACATCCTGGCAACATCTAAGGTCATATCAGGATGGGTACTGACTTGTGACAGTGCGCACTCATGGCAACTTAATAGTGCTGCCCCACTGGGAGGCCAGGCCGCTAGCACCACGACCCGATATCTCACTCAGTCACATTATCCTGACACTGAGCCACCCAGTCCTTGCCCTGTCCTAATAATGCCAAGCACCTGGCTAGGAAGCGACAAGTATAAATCTTTAAGTCATTGGTTTGACTCGACCAGAGTTCGAACCCCCCGGTTCAGATCGCTCGATCTCCCAAAACAGGAGATGGATGCTCAACTACCACCCACCTCAATGGGCCCCCCCCTCTCCCCTGCCACCACCCTTAACCACCATGAACAAACCATCAACACACCAAACATCCTACACAACTATCAATCTGTTTAAACACATTGAACATTATATAAGACAGACAAAATGTATTGTCAACTATAAACTTACCTTGTTTTATGAGAGAGAAAATGTAACCCACAACGATTGTTTGAGTTGCCCCGAGTATACATCTTCTACTCGGTGCTGCTCCCCATTTTTGCATGAACCGCAGTGACTGGTGCTGTACATTATACAGCAGGAGCCACTCCCTTAATTCTGCAGGATCGGTGCTGTAACTAATACAGCACTGACCAAACTTAGATTACTCAAACTGTCAATTCCAATAGTAAGATGGCCGGAAGACCAGTGCTCCGGCGATGACAAATGTCATATTCAGATGAATAACTACTTTACCCCCAAAAAAACAACCTCATTCGGCCACCCGTCTGGTTAGGTGAGCTATGTAAATATATGCAGCCCCCCTCCCCCCCCCCCTCCCCTGACATGAGGTGGCCATGATGACTATCAGCATCAGAGTAGATGTATAATCAGAGAGGTAACATCAGGCCACCACCTGGATGTTGCTGTAATTGGGTCACACTGCGCACTTAAATAGGTCAATTAATGACGTCGCCATTATGCTTGTTTGTTGGTGCTTTAAGTCCTAGCAGCGTGTAGTATCAAATCAGGATGGGTACCGGATTGTGGCAGTGCACACTCATGTTGACTTTATAGTGTTGTCCAACTTGGAGGATGTGCATACTGCCGCTACCAATGTGCCATGGTTTGATATCCCACTCACTCACATTATTTTGATATGGAGCTAACCGATCCTTTCCTATTCTATTAAAGCCGAGCGCCAGGCTAGGAAGCGACAAGTATAGATTTGGTAAGTCATCGACTGGAGTAGATAGGGAAGCAAACTGCAGTGCTCTACCGATTCGGCCACAGATTCAAACCTACGATAACCACACGTGAAACGGGGAGCCATAGAGGCAGAGGGGGGGGGGGGGGGGGGGGAGGTGAGAGGGGGGGAGTGAGGGAGAGTGAGATGGAGAGGGGGAGGACAGAGGAGGAGAGTGAGGGAGAGGGAGAGGGTGAGGGAGAGGGAGAGGGTGAGGGAGAGAAATGGAGAGAGGGAGAGGGGAGAAGGAGGGGAGATGGAGACGGAGATGGAGAGAGGGGGACATGGAGAGGGAGATGGAGAGAGGGAGAGGGAGAGATGCAGAGAGGGAGAGGGAGATGGAGAGGGAGATGGAGAGGGGAGGGACATGGAGAGGGGGGGAGGGAGATATTATTGTGGTTTATTGGGAAGTTATTGTGGTTTAAGGGGAGATTTTTATGTTTTCTTTCTTCAAAGAAAAAGTCTTTGACTTGTTGTTTAAAACAAACGTACTGCTACACTTTGTTGCTATTAAAATTGAGGCCAAATTCAAATTACTAACCACCTGAATGTAGGTCAGGCAGACAGACCGACCCGGGATGTAAGAGAGTTGTGTGACAGTGGGAGGTGAGGTACAGGCAACTCGCACGGACTGACTGTACACGGCATGGGGGGGGGGGGGGGGGGAAGCATGCAAGAGGGGGGAGATGGGGGGAGAGGGGGGGAGGGGGAGGGGATGGGAGGGGAGGGGAGGGGAGGGAGGGGAGGGAGATGGAGGGGGTGAGGGGAGGGGAAGGGAGGGAGGGAGGGGAGAGGGAGGGGGGCAGGGAGGAGGGGGGAGCAGGGAGAGGGGAGGGGGAGGGAAGGGGAGGGGAGCAGGGGAGGGGAGCAGGGAGAGGGAGGAGAGGAGAAGGGAGAAGGGAGAGGGGGAAAGGAGAGGGAAGGGGAGGGGAGGAAAGGGGAGTGGGAGGGAGGGAAGGGGGGAGGAAGTGGGAAGGGGGGAAGGGAAGGGATGGGGCGAGATGGGAGTGGAGGGTAGGGAGGGGGAGGGCAGTGGCAGGGAGAAGGGAAGCGGATGGGAAGGGAGGGCAGGGGAGTGGGTGAGCGGGTAAAGACCGAGGGGATAGGGGGAGGGGGAGAGAGGGGAGAGGGGGATGGGAGAGGGGAGAGAGGGGAGAGGGGAGGGGAGAGGGGATGCGCGAGGGGTCTAGTAGTGGGGAGGGGAGAGTAGGAATGGAGTGGGGAAGAACGCAGGAGCGAGAAGGATGGACTGAAGGAGGGAAGAAAGGACCTGGAAGAGGGGAGAGGGAGAGGGATGGGCAGGATGGGGGTGTGGAGGCGGGGGGGGGAGGATGGAGGGGAAGGGGAGGAGGTGGGGTGGGAGGGAGGGCGGGGGAGGGAGGTGGGTGCGGTGAGGGGGAGGGGCTGTGGGAGGGGTCAGGGGAGGGGAGCGCGGGGAGTGGGTAGGGGAGGGGGGGGGAGGCGGGACGGGGCGAGGGGAGAGGGGAGGGGCTTCTTAACCTCCCATGATTATTCCACTTTGTCAAACTCAAAGCAATTCGTGATTTCACCCTCAACCTATTTATTTTCGCGAATGCACACTGTTTTCTTCGCGAAATATACTTCTGGAATGCTATGTGTGTTTGTTTCTCGGCTGACTTCTGACAGAATTGTCAGTACACGGTATACAAAACCCACTTACATTGGTATGTATGCATATGCATATTAGATATGGTGGCTATTCTCAACTGTCTTCTGGCTACAGAAAGAGAGGGGGCGCCCTCGTCTCCGGTTCAAGGATACCATCAAGAGAAACCTGAAGCTGAGAGACATTAAGACCGACTCATGGACGCAACTGTCACAGCAGAGAGCTAAATGGAGAGCGGCAGTCAAGTAATGAAAGCAGTCTTTGTCGCATCGCGACCGACAGCATGATGATAATGATGATGATGATGATGATTAGATAATGAACCAAGTGCAGGTCGGCATTAAACATATATTTTATAAACAGTAGTCAGTTTCACGAAAATTTCAATTTATTATATTTTTTATTTTTGCTTGTTTTCTTTGGCGCCTGTTTATTGCGTGCAGATTGCGCATGCGTGCCTTAAATTGGTCTGACATGTATATTTGATCGCAATCTGTCATTGTGTTTGTTTTTGTGTCTGTTTTTGTGCTTTTGTGTGACATTCTTTGTATAATTTTTAATTGCGGGTTTTTTTTGTGTGTGTCTGTGTGCCTGTTTTAGTCTCGTTTTATGTGCGTGTGGTTTATATGTATATTATATTTAATTGAAGATATATCCTGACATAGACACACATATATACATGTGCAGATACAAGTGTATGTGTATGTGTACACTAACATGTATACATATGTGTACATATAGGTTAGCTTGTTGTTTTGCATTCTAGCAACATCTAAGGTCAAATCAGGACAGGTTCTAACTTGTGACAGCGCGCACTCATGGCAACTTTATAGTGCTGCTCCACTGGGAGACCAGACTGCTGGCACCATGACCCGATACCCCACACAGTCACATTATCCCGACACTGTGCTAACCGATCCTTGTCCTATCCTATTAATGAGGCAAGGAAGCGACAAGTATACATTTTTAAGTCATTGGTTTGAGTCGGCTGGGATTCCAACTCCCGACCTTCCGCACAGGAAGCTTGCGCTCTACCGATTCGGCCACTGCGTCCGGTGTGTGTGTGTGTGTGTGTGTGTATGTATGTATGTATGTATGTATGTATGTATGTATGTATGTATGGATGGATGTATGTATGGAGGTATGCATGTATGTATGTATGTATGTATGGATGTATGTATGTATGTACGTACATACGTATGTATGTATGCATGTATGTATGTATATATGTATGTATGCATGTATGTGTCATGGGGGTGATGAAAATGGGAAATATTGTGCCTAGAGCGGGACTCGAACCCACATCTCTTTGCATTCGGGCCAGTGTGCTAACCATTACACCACCTAGGCTCCCTGATATCACCACACTACCCACGCCTACCTGTCTATGTGGTTACTTGCTTGAGAGGTCAGTGAAGACTACTACATATGTATGTATGTTTAACCGAGTGGGTATGCATGTGTGTATGTATGTGTGCATGCATGTATGTATGTATGTATGTATTTATGCATGTATGCATGCATGTGTGTATATGTATGTGTGCATCTATGTGTGTATGTGTGTATGTATGTGTGTATGTATGTGTGCATGCATGTATGTATGTATGCATGTGTGTATATGTATGTGTGCATCTATGTGTGTATGTGTGTATGTACGTATGTGTGTATGTACGTATGTATGCATGTGTGTACGTGCGTATGTGTGTACGTGCGTATGTGTGTACGACCAGATGGGGTGGCCGAATGAGTAGAGTGTCCATCTCCTGTTTTGGGAGATCTGGAGATCCGAACCCATGAGCTTGTGGGTTCGAATCCTGGTCGAGTCAAACCAATGACTTAAAAATTGATACTTGTCGCTTCATAGCCTGGCGCTCAGCATTATTACAATAGGGCAAGGACTGGTTTGCTCAGTGTCAGGATAATGGGACTGAGTGGTATATCACGTCATGGTGCTAGTGGCCTGGTTTCCCAGTGGAGCAGCACTATAAAGTCGCCATGAGTGCGCACTGCTACAAGTCGTTACCCGTCCTGATATGACCGTAGATGTTGCTAGGACGTAAAACAACAACAAACAAACGTGTACATATATAAAATGTCTATGTGCGTATATATATATATACACACGTATATAATATGTATATAAAACACCCCAGATCCCCTCCACTACAATAAAACAAATCTCCAGTCCCATACACACACACAAAAGTAGAAAAGCTGCACCCCCAACCCACACTCAAAATAAAAATATGAATATAAATACAAATAAAAACAATTTTAACAACGTTTAAAAAAAAAAGAAGAGAAATAGGGAGCGGAAAATCAGGTGCAGATTGGTGTCGTCGAACGCAGTCTAATTTCGGTCCTACTCGGGGTGTGCGTGTAACCGCTGATTATGAACCACGGACATGCCACAGGTCAAAGGTCATCTTCCTCGACTCTGATTTGCTGATTTTACTCGGCTCTGATTGGCTGATTTTACTCGGATCTGATTAGCTGATTTTACTCGGCTGATTGGCTTACTTTACTCGGCTCTGATTGGCTATTTTACTCGGCTTCGATTGGCTGATTTTTCTCGGCTCGGATTGGCTGATTTTACTCGCCTCTGATTTGCTGATTTTACTCGGCTCTGATTGCCAGATTTTACTGGGCACTGATTGGCTGATTTTACTCGGCTCTGATTGGCTGATTCTACTCAGCTCTGATTGGCTGATTTTACTCGGGCAACACTTAAAGCTGCATAGTCCGATGAAAACATCACATTTTAAAAACCAAAATAGTGATCTATGATCTAGATTTGATTCTACATATCTAAAGGGGCTGTCACATTAGGGTTTTTTGCGGGAGCGTATGGCAGCGTAAGCGCGTTACGTCATATACGTCGGCATACGCCGTATACGCTACTCATACGCTACGCATACGCTACTCATACGCTACTCATACGCCGCCAGATGCCGCCAGATGCCGGCGTATGTGAAGCGTATGAGGCATACGCCGCCATAACGCTTTCATAAATCCGTCCGTCCAAATTTTTTTGTGCATGCTAAAAAAAACCCGACCTATGAGGGCGTATGGCCCATACTGTCAAAAAATGTCACAGCACGCTCCCATACGCTCCCATACGCTCCTCATACGCTCCTCGTACGCTCCTCGTAGGTTCCACATACGCTCAAAACCACCCGAAAGGTCACCAAATGTCATCATAGGCCGGCACGCGCAGGACCTACGTAGGTTTTCAATACGCTCCCGCCATACGCCGTAATGTGACAGGGCCTTTAGAATGATTTTTGTTGTTGGTACATTAGTTGATTAAGCAGGGGAAATTTCAATCGCGGATGATCGGTCTTCCTCATTCCACTGCTCCTTGTCCTTTCCTAATAATGCCGAGCGCCTGGCTAGGAAGCGAAAAGTATCAATTTTTAAGTAATTGGTTTGACTCGACAAGGCATAAAGTCTGTTATAGTACAACAGTTAATTATAAAGTCTGTTATTGTACAACAGTCAATTATAAAGTCTGTTCTAGTATAACAGTCAATTATAAAGTCTGTTATAGCATAACAGTCAATTATAAAGTATCTTATAGTACAATAGTTAATTACAAAGTCTGTTAGAGTATAACAGTTAATTATAAAGTATGTTATTGTACAACAGTTAATTATAAAGTATGTTATAGTACAACAGTTAATTATAAAGTATGTTATAGTACAACAGTTAATTATAAAGTATGTTATAGTACAACAGTTAATTATAAAGTCTGTTATAGTACAACAGTTAATTATAAAGTCTGTTATAGTACAACAGTTAATTATAAAGTCTGTTATAGTACAACAGTTAATTATAAAGTCTGTTATAGTACAACAGTTAATTGTAAAGTCTGTTATAGTACAACAGTTAATTATAAAGTCTGTTATAGTACAACAGTTAATTATAAAGTCTGTTATAGTACAACAGTTAATTATAAAGTCTGTTACAGTACAACAGTTAATTATAAAGTCTGTTATTGTACAACAGTTAATTATATAGTCTGTTATAGTACAACAGTTAATTATAAAGTCTGTTATAGTACAACAGTTAATTATAAAGTCTGTTATAGTACAACAGTTAATTATAAAGTCTGTTATAGTACAACAGTTAATTATAAAGTCTGTTATAGTACAACAGTTAATTATAAAGTATGTTATAGTACACCAGTTAATTATAAAGTCTGTTATAGTACAACAGTTAATTATAAAGTCTGTTATAGTACAACAGTTAATTATAAAGTATGTTATAGTACAACAGTTAATTATAATATAGTCTGTTATAGTACAACATACCCAGGCTGCAGGTGGGTTGGAGCTAACCTACTGGGGGAGAAAGCTACTTATTGTGTGATATTAACTTTATGCTCCTGGGTAAAGCTGAAGGATTATGAAAGCTGGGGGATTAGCTTTGGGCTGTGTGAAGGAAGGAGCCTGTTGCTACCTGTCTGAGAATGGGGAGCTGAGGGTGTAGGTAAGGCCTGTACTTGATGATAGTATGGAACAAGACGGGATAGCCGAATGAGTTAGAGCGTCCGTCTCCCACATCCCGAATGAGTCAGAGCGTCCGTCTCCCACATCCCGAATGAGTTAGAGCGTCCGTCCCCCACATCCCGAATGAGTCAGAGCGTCCGTCTCCCACATCCCGAATGAGTTAGAGCGTCCGTCTCCCACATCCCGAATGAGTTAGAGCGTCCGTCTCCCACATCCCGAATGAGTTAGAGCGTCTGTCTCCCACATCCCGAATGAGTTAGAGCGTCCGTCTCCCACATCCCGAATGAGTTAGAGCGTCCGTCTCCCCCATCCCGAATGAGTTAGAGCATCCGTCTCCCCCATCCCGAATGAGTTAGAGCGTCCGTCTCCCCCATCCCGAATGAGTTAGAGCGTCCGTCTCCCCCATCCCGAATGAGTTAGAGTGTCCGTCTCCCCCATCCCGAATGAGTTAGAGCGTCCGTCTCCCCCATCCCGAATGAGTTAGAGCGTCCGTCTCCCACATCCCGAATGAGTTAGAGCGTCCGTCTCCCCCATCCCGAATGAGTTAGAGCGTCCGTCTCCCACATCCCGAATGAGTTAGAGCGTCCGTCTCCCACATCCCGAATGAGTTAGAGCGTTCGTCTCCCCCATCCCGAATGAGTTAGAGCGTCCGTCTCCCACATCCCGAATGAGTTAGAGCGTCCGTCTTCCACATCCCGAATGAGTTAGAGCATCCGTCTCCCCCATCCCGAATGAGTTAGAGTGTCCGTCTCCCCCATCCCGAATGAGTTAGAGCGTCCGTCTCCCCCATCCCGAATGAGTTAGAGCGTCCGTCTCCCACATCCCGAATGAGTTAGAGCGTCCGTCTCCCCCATCCCGAATGAGTTAGAGCATCCGTCTCCCCCATCCCGAATGAGTTAGAGCGTCCGTCTCCCACATCCCGAATGAGTTAGAGCGTCCGTCTTCCACATCCCGAATGAGTTAGAGTGTCCGTCTCCCCCATCCCGAATGAGTTAGAGCGTCTGTCTCCCACATCCCGAATGAGTTATAGCGTCCGTCTCCCACATCCCGAATGAGTTAGAGCGTCCGTCTCCCAGATCCCGAATGAGTTAGAGTGTCCGTCTCCCACATCCCGAATGAGTTAGAGCGTCCGTCTCCCACATCCCGAATGAGTTAGAGCGTCCGTCTCCCACATCCCGAATGAGTTAGAGCATCCATCTCTCGTGTTGGTAGATCGTGGGTTCGAAAACCTGGTCGAGTCAAACCAATGACTTAAAAATGTATACTTGTCGCTTCCTAACCAGGCGCTCGGCACAATTAGGATACAACAAGGACTGGTTGGCTCAGTGTCAGGATAATGTGACTGAGTGGGATATCAGGTCATGGTGCTGGCGGCCTGGTCTTCCAGTGGGGCAGTACTATAAAGTCGCCATGAGTGCGCACTGTCACAAGTCGGTACCCATCCTGATATGACCATAGATGTTGCTAGGACGTAAAACAACAACAAACAAACAATGCTAGTATGGTCTTCCTACACCTGTATGCTGAGTACAACTGCGTTGAGTTCCTGTTCCTCTTTTCTCAAACTACAAAGGCCCAGGACCGGACCTTTAACAGGGTTCGAACCCACGACCCCACGCTCTACCAAATTGGACGCTCTAACTCATCCGGCCATCCCGTCCGGGGTAACAAGCTTCTTTAAAGTTGCATAGTCCGATGGTTTTGAGTTTCTCTCATTTTCGGAGATGAATATGTTAGGTTGGCGGTTATAATCGACCTTACTTTAGTTTGAAGTAACTTTTACTTTAAATGGTAAACTTTTGAGATATTTGAAGTGCAAACATGGACAATTAGTTTTGGCAAGCTTGCCAAAACTCTGACGCCATAGACTTATGCAGTAACAGGTTCTATTAAATTGACTCAGTATTCCCTTCTTTGTGATGACAAATGTTTAATAAGTGCACCAGTATCTAAGTGAGATATGCAGAATTAAATGTAGATAATTGTTTTGGTTTGGAAAATTTGATATTTTCATCGGACTATGCAACTTTAAGAAAACCTGTTACTGCAGAAGTCTATGGCGTCAACAGTTTCGGTTCGGCGAAATTAATTGTGTATGTTTGCATTTAAAATATCTCAAAAGTTAGCCATTTAAAATGAAAGTCACCTCAAACTAAAGTAAGGTAGATTATAACGAATAACTTAATATATTTATCTCGGAAAATGAGAGAAAAACAAAAACCATCAGACTATACATTCGAAATCGCTATAAAATGTCGCATTGTTGTAAATGATCTAATACTTCTAGAAATGAGTCACCATAATTCTCTTGAAATGAAAAACTATGCCAGTGCAAAGGAAAAATGGATATTTGTGTCTTTAGCGATATATTTTTGGAGCAGTTAGCGGAAATGTGCTTGCGATATTGTCGCTAATCAGCGCTGTGAAAAAAGCTGTGGTCCCCCGCCACCAGATCGCATAGCAGTTATTTATACTGAGTGTAAAGTGGTAACAATAGCAATATTTTCAAATCTTATTAATAATATTTGGAGCAAATGACACAAATGTTTATCACTAAAGACACGAAAAGTCACATATTATGGTGCACTGGCTTAGTTTATAAATATTGGAATACATTATAGGACAATTATTGTCAGGATGGGGACCGACTTGTGACAGTGCACACTCATGCTGCCCCACTGGGAGACCAGCCGCCACCACCATGTTCTGATATCGCACTCAGACACATTATCCTGACACTGAGCTAACCAATCCTTGCCCTATCCTAGTAATGGTGTTCTCTGTGGCGGAGTGCTTAGAGTGTCTGACCTTTTTTCTAGGTCAGACTCCTAATCTGAAGGTTGGTGGTTCGATTCCCCATGCTCCCACCTCTGCCAATTTGGATTTCCACCGCTGTGGATAACTTACAGTTGTTACCGGTGCACTTATTAAACAAGGCCAGTTGCTCTCATACCATGTCTATGTGGTGTGGGAGGTTAAAAATCCCTTGGGTCGGTAAAAGTGTAGGCTCGGGCTTTCTATCGAAAAACTGTCTAATGGTGAAAACAAGTCTATTCAGACTTATCCATGATAGCCAGTATAAATCTTCAAATGCCGAGCGCCAGGCTAGGTAGTGACAAGTATACATTTTGGAAGTCATTGGTATGACTCGGTCGAGATTCCAACTTCCAACCACCCGCACAGAAAGTCTGCGCTGTGCCAATTCGGTCACTGATAGTCGTCAATACCAACCTGCTCACACATAATATACACTAATAAAATAGTTGTACTTTAATTAATATCGCTGTGGAATGGTGAGAAAAAACTAGATTCAGAGGAAGAAAACTACATACAACAACAACAAATAAAATACACCACCTAAATTCCTTCAGGACACAGAACCCATCCATATCGGGCACTAATGGCGTATTAATAGTTAAATGTCACGGTTCAGTGAACACAAAGGCGTGCGTGTTAACTAAGAGAATATGTCACCCCAGTGGGCAGGAGTTAGTCAGCAAACACACAACTCACCCCCACACATACACACCCACAGCCTAACACACACACCCACACCCTGACACCCACACCCACACCCTTCCACCCCCACCCCACACACACATACCTCCACAGACCGCTACACCCAGCCACACATACTCCCACACGCCAACACACCGCCACACATCTACATACAGCCGCACCCCCACACCCCCTCACACACCTACATACCCTACACACACCCTACACACCCCTACACACCCTACACACCTACATACCCTACACACCTACCCTACATACACCCTACACACACCCCCCACACACCCTACCCACACCCTACACACACCCTACACACACACCCTATACACACACCCTACACACCCAGTGCCTGCTGAAGTCATGTGGAATGTTAGTTTTATAGTTTTATTAGAAAACATGAAAGAGTCATTTCAGACTGAGGCCCCGTCATGATATGACCTTAGATGGTGCAAGGACGTACAACTCCAGCAACCAAACAACCAATCAGACTGAGGGTTAATTTAGACCCCCCCCCACCCCCCACCCCCCGGCCCCCATAGCCACCCCGGCCGGCGAATGTTATATACATTAAGCGGGCGCCAGACGTGCGCCTTATACGTCAAATGCGTCGAGACACGGTGGAGAAACGCCAACCACGTGTTGGCCGTACGTTATGCATACGTTAGAACAACGTTGTCATATGTTGGCGTTACGTTGCCAATGCGCAGACTGAACGCTCTCTGTCAGATGAACGAAAGTCAACATAGGACAACGTAAGAACAACCTTCCTCCACCGCGCGTCTAACGTATCTCAACATATGCCTAATGTAGGCATAATGTAAGCACCCATGCATTGTCGTACGTCGAAAGTTTTGTGCATGCATAAAACTTTGCCGACCCCCTGACACGCGCCGCTGTATGTCGACGAGCGTCAACATACATTGACGTATACCAACACGCGCCTAACGCATGTGTAACACATGACGATGTATCCCGACGTAGCAGCAAAAAATCACATACATCGCCGTACGTTTGCGCGATGCGTCATAATGTGACAGCACCATTAGTTTTAATACATAAATGTAAGAAGAGTCACTTCATGGTGAGTTTTTGTTTTGGGGGAGTTTTCAGTCGCGTAGGTGCGCTGAAGGCTGCAGCACTGTATAGCCACCGCTGAAAGCAGTCGCATGTGGTCGGGAGTTGGCTTCCGATGGGTAGTGGTCAGAGAAATTGGGTAGAGGGGGGAGGGAGGAAGGAAAAAGGCAGCCTAAGACTTAGTAAGAGCCCAACCACAGTCCTCGGAGAGGGCCGGGGGAGGCTGGTTGGTTGGTGTAGTTTTACGCCATCGCAAGACCGTATGCCATACCAGGACGGGCACCGACTTGTGACAGTGCACACTCTTGGCCACTTTATAGTGCTGCCTCATTTGGAAATCAGACCGCCGGCACCATGACCCGATGTCCCACACAGTCACATTATCCTGACACTGTGCGCCCAGTCCCTGTCCTTGTAAGCTCATAAACACGCCAGAAGCGTTACCGTAGATGTCTTTCGGCAACAGGTACCTATTTTACAAAGTCATTGGGTTTTGACTCGACCCCAGGATGCCGCTAAACTTCATGGTTGCTGGGTCACAAAGCGAGCCCCCAATTCCTCCCCCCCCCCCTTCCCTCCCCCCCCCAGCACCTTCCCACCCCCCACCAGCACCCCCCCCCCCCCACCCCCTCACCACAGCCGTTTTACAATTTGCCCCGAGCCAAGTCGACGACCCCACCTCCCACCAACATCCCCCTCCAACTCTCCAGCCCCATGACCCACCCACCCACCCACCCACCCATACAGATACACCTGCAACCCCATCCACCACTACCTCAGTGCCTGCTGAAGTCCTAAAGGCTATTAGTTTGATTACTTTTACAAATTTGAAAGAATCACTTCACGGTGAGGTCACTAAGACAGCCTCACCCACACCCCCACCACACCCACACCCCTCACCCCGATACATTACACCCCCCACTGCACTCCATCCCACCCCCTCATCCCACCCACCCGGCTGGTTTTAGAATTTGACCCAAGCCAAGTCGACGGCCCCCCCCCTCCCCACATGCCCCCTCCCCCTCCAACTGCCCCACACCCACTCTCCAGTCACGTGACCCTCCCAAAACTTCCCCCCACACCCACCCACCCCTCCTCCACACCCACAATTCCTCCCCACTTACACACATTTTCTTGAAGATTTCTACGCCTATCATGGATAAGTCTGAATAGACTTGTTTTCACCATTAGACAGTTTGTCGATAGAAAGCACGAGCCTACACTTTTACCGACCCAATGGATTTTTAACCTCCCACACCACATAGACATGGTATGAGAGCAACTGGCCGTTGATGACGCTGTAAGTTATACACAGCGGTGGAAATCCAAATTGGCAGAGGTGGGGAATGAGCCAATAGGTAAGTGTGGAAGGTTACGGGTTCGAACCCAGACCGAATCGAACCATGACTTACTAAATGTATACTTGTCGCTACCTAGCCTGGCGCGCGGCGTTAATATGATGGTGCAGGGAATGCTTTTTCCATTTTGGGGATAACATGACTGAGTGGGAGATTTGGTCATGGTGCCAGTGGCCTGGTATCCCAGTGGGGCAGCACTATGAAGTCACCCTGAGTGCAGTGTCACAAGTTGTATGATATGACTGAACTTAGATGTGTCTATGATGTACAGCCCAAACAAATAACAGACTATACTATATATACACATATATAACTTATTTACAATATATCGAGACAGTCTGTATATATATACACAAATGTATCTACAGTAAAACCTCTCTAACCGACCACATCCACAGATCGACCACTCCCCTATATCGATCGCTTTATTTGAATCCCAACAATACCATTGTAACAATATTCTAACTTCCTAAACCGACCACCTCCCTAAATGGACCACTTAAAGTCAGTTCCAAGGTCGGAGGATTTAGAGAGGTTTTACTGTATATATATAATTATGTATGTATGTCAATCTAGGATGAAAACCCTGACAAATGAACAAACTATGCTATATATACACACATATAAAATATATCAAATTCTCAGCGGCAAGTGAGTAGGACAGTGAGCAGGCGAGTGGTGGCACCACCGTCGGAGCTGAGGCATGAGCAGTAGAAGAGCAGGTCAGGTTCAAGCACCCGATCACTGGCGTGTGGGTGCTAGGATAGTATAATATTCCATGTTATTATACTCGTATAATTCTTATACAGCATATATATTAGGAAACAGTATATATATATACACACACATATACAGTAAAACCTCTCTAACGACCACCTCCACAAATCGACCACTCCCCTATATCGATCACTTTATTTGGGTTCCAACAATACCATTGTAACTGTAAGGATATGCTAACCCCCTAAACCGACCACCTCCCAAAATGGACCACTTAAAGTCGGTCCCATGGTCAGTCGGTTTAGAGAGTTTTTACTGTACATGAGAATGTATAATTATGTATATATGTATGTATGTATATATGTATGTATGTATGGATGTATGTATGAATGTATACATGTATGTATGGATGGATGTATGGATGTATGGAGGTATGTATGTATGTATGGATGGATGTATGGAGGTATGGGTGTATGGAGGTATGGAGGTATGTATGTATGTATGTATGTACGGATGTATGTATGGATGTATGTATGTATGGAGGTATGGAGGTATGGAGGTATGGAGGTATGAATGTATGCATGTATGAATGGATGGAGGTATGGAGGTATGTATGTATGGAGGTATGTATGTATGTACGTATGTATGGAGGTATGGATGTATGTATGTATGTATGTATGTATGTATGGAGGTATATGGAGGTATGAATGTATGTATGTATGTATGTATGTGTGTATGTATGTATACATTAAAATACACCCCACATTGACGTCATACACTGGAGTTTGGCCGCGCGCCGATGGCGCCAGCGGCGAAATCAGGAACTACACCGAGCCAACATGGACATAGTCCAGTGAAAGCGATGTGGCCTGTCCTTAGTTTATACTCCCATAACTCATTATATTTAGAGAGCCTATATATTTCGGATAAACTGTATTTCTAACCCACTTAGATAAGGTGAGATAAGAACAAGCAGCGCCTGCGTTCTAATCTGTTGCTGATTCTGGCTCCTGGATCGCGCTCACAAAGTGAGTAAAGTTACATAGTCCGATGCTTTTGAATTTCTGATATTTTTTTAGATGAATACATTATGCTAATCGTTATATTCTACTGTCGTGGGGGATGATGAAAATGGGAAATATTGCACCTAGAGTGGGACTTGAACCCACATCTCTTTGCATTCCGGGTCAGTGTGCTAACCATTACACCACCTAGGTTCCCTGATATCACCACACTACCCACGCCTACCTGTCTATGTGGTTACTTGCCTGAGAGGTCAGTGCAGACTACTACACTAACCATTACACCACCTCGGCTCCCTGATATCACCACACTACCCACGCCTACCTGTCTATGTGGCTCCTTGCCTGAGAGGTCAGTGCAGACTACTACACTAACCATTACACCACCTAGGCTCCCTGATATCACCACACTACCCACGCCTACCTGTCTATGTGGTTACTTGCCGGAGAGGTCAGTGTAGACTTACTAGTACACTACTTTAATTTAGCTTGAAGTAACTTTTATTTTAAAAGGCTAACTTTGGAGATATTTGACATCAAAACATGGCAAATTAATTTTGGCAAGCACGCCAAAACTCCGGCACCATAGACTTTAGTAGTAACAGGTTCTGTTATATTGACTTATTATGACCCGCTACGCAGCACAACATGATTAATAAGTGCAATGTATCTGAGTTGAATATGTAGAATTAAGTCTAGATAAGTGGTTTGGTTTTGAAACTACGTAACTTTAAGGTTGCTAATTTCTGCGCGTCTCGAGACGCTCGCAGCAGGGCCTTGTTTGTTTGTTGTTTTACATCCTGGCAACATCTAATGTCATATCAGGATGGGTACCTACTTGTGACAGTGCGCACTCATGGTGACTTTATAGTGCTGGCCAACTGGGAGGGAGTCAGGCACCATGAGCTGATATCCCACTCAGTTACATTATCCTGACACTGAGCTAACCAGTCCTTGCCCTATCCTAATAATGTCGTGCGCCTGGCTAGGTAGCGACAAGTATCAATTTGTAAGTCATTGATTTGACTTGGCTGGGATTTCAACTCTCGACCTTCCGCACGGGAAGTGTGCGCTCTACCGATTCGGCCACTGCGTCATATTTGCGTCAGCTTCCTTGTTTATGTTAGACGTGTTCAGATAAGGCTGTAATCGATAAGGCGAGTGTCATAAATACAAGTCAGGAGACCTTGCGATGTCAATTATACAGATAGACGCATCTATATATATATATACATTTATATTACGGATACTGACAGAGATGAAAGTGGTCTCCGCAGGGAAAAAAAGCGGAAATGCTGATATTCTACCATAGGTCATTGTCAGGGAATCGCGGAAAATTCACGGAAGTCGGGTTTCATATATATTGGTATACGCTGATAGTGCTGCGCTGTTTGAAGCATGTATTAATAGTGTACGCTGATAGTGCTGCGGTGCTTGGAGCATTTATTAGTAGTATAAGCTGATAGTGCTGCGGCGTCTGCACCACATATTAGTATACACTGATAGTGCTGCGATTTTGAAAACTCCGAAAAATCCGCGGAATCGCGGAGATCTTTCATCCCTGTATAGAGCAAAAACCTCTCTAAATAGACCGACCATGGGACCGACTTTAGGTGATCCATTTAGGGAGGTGGTCAGTTTAGGGAGGGTTTAAAAAAATCGTTAGGGAGGGTTTAAAAAAATCGTTAGATTGGTATTGTATGGGCGATCGCTTGGGACCCAAATAAAGCGATCGATATAGGGGAGTGGTCGATCTGTGGAGATAGTCGGTTGGAGAGGTTTGACTGTATAGAGATCTAAACATCTATATATAGATATACACGTATATATATATTGACATATATATATATATATATATATATATATACATGTCAATATATATCGCATGATTAAATGCTTTGTAAATCAAATCTGTGTGCAAAGGCTCTGTCACACATCATCGGATTGGGGAAACGAAAAGAAACCGAACAAAATCCGTTGATATCCGGCAAAGTCTGGTTTGTGTCCATTGCATACCCGTTGCATATCCATTGATATCCGGCCCAATCCATTACAAGTTTTGAGCATGCACAAAACTTGGAACGGATGCTGCTGGATTGACATCTACGGCTCTTGTCCGGTTTGAGTTTGTTTAGTCCGCTTATCGTCTGTTGGCTATCCGTTCATGTACGTTTCATTCCGTTTAATGTTCATTTGTCCGGCGGCCTTTGACCCTATATCGCAACATTTTGACACATTTTAATACATTTTGATACTTATCACGCCCGAACACCACCGGACTAGACAATTCTGTCCGTTGCTCAACCCGGCATAGAGTGACAGGCACTTAAATGAGTCATAAACTGGGCACTAAAGTGTGACACAGAAACCAAAAAGTGAAAAGCTTGATTAGATTTGTGTCAAATGACAGCAGAGTTTAACCCACAAAACATAACTAACACTACATGAGGCAGTACACTCTGGTTTTTCTTTGGAACTAAAATTTAGTTTTTTTTGCTTTTACATTTTATATTGGTAATAATATAAAAGGTCCCGCGTGATATTTGCATTAAAACATTGTTGACGCGAGATGACGGAATGTGCACGTTGGAGTTGAATGCGACTGCTGTGAGTGTTGCATGGCGGGATGGAATATGGAACTGTGACTGAGTCCAAACCCGCTAAAATTACACCAGAGCAGCCCTGTGTCAGTGGGTGGCAGGTACGGGAGTAAAATATATGAATGTTACTCGCTAAAATTACACCGGAGCGGCCCTGTGTCAGTGGGTGGCAGGTACGGGAGTAAAATATATGAATGTTACTCGCTAAAATTACACCGGAGTGGCCCTGTGTCAGTGGGTGGCAGGTACGGGAGTAAAATATATGAATGTTACTCGCTAAAATTACAGCAGAGTGGCCCTGTGTCAGTGGGTGGCAACATCCACACAAGCCAACACCCGCACCCATATATATTATGTGTGCCATTATGTGTCATTTTGTGTAACATTATGTGTGCCATTGTCTGTGCCATTGTCTTCCATTATGTGTGCCATTAAGCTTGACAACATGCACACACATGCACACCCTATAGTATGTGTGACAACCACACCCACACTCAGATTCACCCTCAGACACACCTGCATAGTGACATCCAGTATGTGTGAAATCTACACACACCCACACATACAGTGTACTATGTGACAACATGCACATTCACACTCAGACACACCCGCATAGTGACATCGAGTATGTGTGAAATCTACACCCACCCACACCCACACACCCACATACAGTGTCCTATGTGACAAACATACACACCCACACTCAGATTCACCCTCAGACACACCTGCATAGTGACATCCAGTATGTGTGAAATCTACACCCACCCACACCCACACCCACACCCACACACCCACACTCAGACACACCCGCATAGTGACATCCAGTATGTGTGAAATCTACACACACCCACACCTACACACCCGCATACAGTGTATGTGACAACATGCACACCCACACTCAGACACACCCGCATACTGACATCCAGTATGTGTGAAATCTACACACACCCACACCTACACACCCACACCCACATACAGTGTCCTATGTGACAACATGCACACCCACACTCAGACACACCCGCATACTGACATCCAGTATGTGTGAAATCTACACACACCCACACCTACACACCCACATACAGCATTCTATGCGACAACATGCACACCCACACTCAGACTCACACTCAGACACACCTGCATAGTGACATCCAGTATGTGTGAAATCTACACCCACCCACATCCACACACCCACACCCACACACCCACATACAGTGTATGTGACAACATGCACACCCACACACAAGCACGCCCACATAGATATGACAGTAACCGATAGTATGCATGACACACATGCACACCCACATACAGTGTATGTGACAACATGCACACCCACACACAAGCACACCCACATAGATATGACAGTAACAGACAGCATGCATGACACACATGCACACCCACATTCAGTGTATGTGCTAACATGCACACCCACATTCAGTGTATGTGCCAACATCCACACCCACCACACCACACACCAACATACTGGCATGCAGTATTGCGACAACATCCATGAGCCACACACACCCTCCTCATCCACACGCAATACACTTGAAAACATCTGCACACAAAGTTGACAAACCCACATTGACAATCTATACATGACACCCACACCCATTGACATTATATATAACAACACCTTACACATACACACACACACACCTCACACACACACACACATCCCCGTACCGCCGGCCACTCAGCGTACAAAGCAACCACTGCACCTCCAACGCCCCAAATCCCGTCCGCATTAAAACATGCGTCTCTATGGCAAACTCTTCAATCATCGCCCATCGAGCCGACCCGCCTACAGACTCCACAGAACACACTCACCTGTCCAGGTGCCCCCCCTCCCTACCCCACACCACACCCACAGCCCCCACACACAACCCCCACACACAGCCCCCACACAACCTCCTCTTGCTCACCTTAAGGCTGGAGAGGCTCCTCCCGCCTGCCGTACACTCCTCCATGGTTGGTTAACTTATCTCCCTCCTCCAGGTGGTGTTACTGTTAGCTCCGTGTGTGTTTGGATTGTTGCGTGTGTGTGTGCGCGTGTGTGTGTGTGCGTGTGTGCGTGTGATGCACACTGTGTGCTGGTCTGTCTGTCTGTCCGTCGGGGCTGGTTTTATGAACCGCCGCGTTCCAGGTCGGGAGGCGGGTGGTGCTGGTGGTGCTGGTGGCGCTTAACTCACTGTGTGCGTGTGTATGTGTGTGTGTGTGTGTGGAGGGGGCACCTGTGTGTGTGGGTGTGTGGGGGAGGTCACCTGTGTGTGTAGGTGTGTATATAGGTGTGTGTGTGTGTGAGGGTACCTATATGTGTGTGAGTGAGAGTACCTGTATGTGTGTAGGTGTGTACAGGTAAGTGTGGGTGTGTGTGCGCCTGTGTGTGTATGTGTGGGAGAGTACCTGTGTGAATGGGTGTGTGGGGGTCACTCCTGCTAGGTAGGTAGAGGTGGCCGAGTGGGTGTGGTGGTGGATGGGGGGAGGGGGGGGGGTCACGGCATGCTCTCTAATGGGATGGGGGGGGGGGCACACCTTAAGACTGCAGGTGACAACAAATTAAAGCTGGTTGGGGGGGGGGCGGCAGGTTCTCTGATGGGGGAAGGGGGCAGGGCTTGTTCTGTGGTGTGTGGTGTGTGGTGTGTGGTGTGTGTGTGGGCTACATATAAATATATGTGTATGTGTATATATATACAGTAAAACCTATCTAACCGACCACTTCCAGAGACCGACCACTCCCCTATATCGATCGCTTTATTTGGGTCCCAAAAAATGTCATTTTAATCATATTCTAACTCCCTAAACCGACCACCTCCCTAAATGGACCACTTAAAGTCGGTCCCAAGGTGGGTCGGTTTAGAGAGGTTTTACTGTGGTGTATATAATCACAGGTATGCGTGACGTGTGCAGTCGGGCGTGACGGTGACCTAATTAGTCGTCAATGGGCGGCTTCTTAAAGCTGCATAGTCCAATAAAAGGATCAATTAAAACAAAAACAAAAACACTTATCTACATTTGAGCCGACATATCCAACTTAGTGGTAGACTCAGTAAAGCACAGTCCGATGAAAACATCAAATTTGTAAAACCAAAACAAGTATCGAAATTTGATTCTACATATCTTACTTAGATAGTCGTACACTTATTAAAGTTGCGTAGTCCGATGGTTTTGAATTTCTGTACTTTTTTCTGAGATAAATATATTAGATCGATCACTAGTATCTACTGTACATTAGTTCAAATTAACTTTTATTTTAAATGGTAAACTTTTTAGATATTTTGAGCGCAAATATGGAAAATTAGTTTTGGCAGTCTTGCGAAAACTCTCACACCATAGACTTCTGCAGTAACAGGTTCTGTTAAATTGACTCAGTATTTATTGCCTTCTACGCAGAAACAAATGCTTAATAAGTGCATCAGTATCTAAGTTAGATATGTAAAATCAAATGTAGATAATTGGTTTGGTTTTGAAAATTTGATATTTGATCGGACTATGCAGCTTTAAACATTTGTCGCGAAGTAGAAGGGAATACGGAGGCAATTTAATAGAACCCGTTACAGCTAAAGCATATGGAGTTTTGGTGTGCTTGCCCAAATTACACTTAAAATATTTCAAAAGTTAGCCATGTAAGATAAAAGTGACTTCAAGCTAAAATATGGTAATGATCAACCTAATGTATTTATCTAAAGGGGCTGTCACATTAGGGTTTTTTGCGGGAGCGTACGGCGGCTTAAGCGAGCGTCACGTCATATACATCGGTATACGCTGCCATATGCTACACATACGCTACGCATACGCCGACATACGCCGTCATACGCCGATCCTCCAACAAGCCTGTTTCCTTGCTCAAAGTTTTCAGCGTATGGCAGCGTGTGGATCATACGCTGCTCATACGCTAGGCGTACGCTATGCATATGCTGGCATAGGTTGCGCATAGGTTAGGGGTACATCGGCATAGGTTGGGCATACGCTGGATTGACACCCGCCGGGTGTCTCTTGCGTACCCCCAACGTTCTGTAAAAGTGGTGTCACACTATGGCGTTAGCGTATGGATTTTCGACCCATACGCCATCATACGCCGTCATACGCTTCGCATACGCTATGCATACATTATACATACGCCGGCATACGCCCTCATACGCGCGTCCGTCCACATTGTTTTTGAGCATGCTCAAAAATATTCGGCGTATGGCAGCGTATGGCTCATACGCTGCTCATACGCTCGACGTACGCTATGCGTACGCCGACATAGGTTACGCATAGGTTGGGCGTACGCTGAACTTGTCAATCACAACTGTCAAACCTCATCACAGTACGCCGCGCATAGGTCGGGATACGCTTTGAATACGCCGCCATAGGCTAGGGGTAGGTTAGGCATAGGTTAGGCATAGGTTAGGCATAGGTTAGGCATAGGTTAGGCATACGCTTCAGATGCCGCTGGGACCTCGGGGCGTAGCGTATGACAGCGTATGACGGTGTATGGGTCGAAAACCGCATACGCTAACGCCATACGCCGTAATGTGACAGGGCCTTAAAGAAATGTCACACACTCAAAACCATGAGACTATGCAACTTAAAAAAAGAGTAAAAGTTACAGTGACATACATATCCAACTGAAGTGCCTGTCATACTATGCCGGACTGAGCAACGGACATAATTGTCTAGTCCAGTGGTATTCGGGCGTGACAAGTATCAAAATGTATTAAAATGTGTCAAAATGTTGCGATATCAGGTCAAAGGCCACTGGACGAACGGACATGGAACGGACATGAAACGGACATGAATGGATAGCCAACAGATGGTAAGGGGACTAAACAGACTCAAACCGGGCAAGAAATGTAGACGTCAATCCAGAGGCATCCGTTCCAAATTTTATGCATTTTCAAAACTTCTAACGGATTGGGCCGGATATCAACGGATATCAATGGATATGCAACAGACACAAACCAGACTTTGCCAGATATCAACGGACTTTGTTCGGTTTCTTTCCGTTTCCCCAATCCGGCGATGTGTGACAAAGCCTTTAGATATTGATGCAAGTATTTGTTGCTGCAGGGATTTTTTCGTTTTCTTTGTTGTCATTTTACGTCCTGGCAACATCTAAGGTCATATCAGGACGGGTACCGACTTGTGCCAGTGTGCACTCGATGGCGACTTTATAGTGCTGCCCCACTGGAAGACCAGGCCACCAGCACCATGACCTGATATCCCATTCAGTCACATTATCCTGACACTGAGCCAACCAGTCCTTGCCCTATCCTAATAATGCCGAGTGCCTGGCTAGGAAGCGACAAGTATCAATTTTTAAATCATTGGTTTGACTTGACAAGGGTTTGAACCCATAAACCCATGGGTTCGGATCCCCGATCTCCCAAAACAGGAGATGGACACTCAACTCATTCAGCCACCCCGTCTGGTCTGTTGCAGGTCAGGAAGGTCATAACGAGGCAACTTAATAGAAGCTGTTACTGCTGAAGCCTATGGTGTCAGATTTTTGACAAGCACGCCAAAACTAATTTGGCTTACTTACACTTCAAATATCTCCAAAGTTAGCCATTTTAAAATCAAAGATCAAAGTTACTTTAAGCCAACCAACGTGAGGTAGATTATAGCGACCAATCTAATATAGTTCCGTCAGTAAATGACGGAAACTCACAACTATCGTCCATCCTGATATGACCTTAGATCTTCCTAGCACGTTAAAGCTGCATAGTCCGATGAAGCATCAAATTTTCAAAATCAAAACAATTATCTAGATTTGATTCTACATAGCTAACTTAGATACTGATGCACTTATTAAGTATGTGTTGCCACCTAGAACGGAACGCTGAGTCGATTTAATAGAACCTGTTACTGCAGAAGCCTATGGTGTCAGAGTTTTGGCGTGCTTGCTAAAATTTAGGTCCTGCACTATGTAGGTAGGGCTACCCGCCCAGATGCCTACATCCCAGGTCCATAGCACTTCACCCACTGAACCAAAACCAGTCAGTCCCTGCTGGTCTAAATCCTCTTTTCCCACCCACCCACCTGTCAAAATGTTTGCTTGTTTGGGGTTTTACATCCTGGTAACATCCAAGGTCATATCAGGACAGGGTGTTTGAATCTGAGGGTTTCAAACCCATGTCGAATCAAAGCAACGGCTTGTTGTTTTTGGGGAGTTTTCAGTCGCGTTGGCACGCTGAAGGCTGCAACACTGTATGGGCACTGCCAAAAGTGGTCAAGCGATTACTTGACTTTTAGATTGATACTTGTCGCTACATCGCCTAGTGCAAAGCATTACTATGATAGGGCAAGGAGCAGTGGAATGAGGAAGACCAAGTGTCTGTGATTGAATTTCCCCCCCCGCTTAATCAACAAACGTACCCCTAAAAATACTCTTACTGAAAATGTGATGCTTTCATCGGACTACGCAGCATTCAAGTTCACGCAGTGCATGTCGGGTGTTTGCGGCTACACAGCACACCTCCAGCCATGACACAAAGCGGTGGAATGAAAACAAAATAAATTGAAAAGAAAGTAAGTAAGAAAATGCTGAGACAAAGAAGGTAGAAGACAAAAGGTTGCTATAATGACTCCTCCACCCAAGATGGGTTGACTGACTGGTTGGAACGGGAAACTAGGTCAAATCAACCCCCTCCCCCAATAGATAGGTCACGTGGGTAGACCGCGACCCCATAATGGCATTTACAGCTAGTTTGTTTTGTTGTTTTACATCCTAGCAACATCTAAGGTCATATCTGGACGGGTACCAACTTGTGACAGTGTGCACTCATGGCGACTTTATAGTGCTGCCCCATTGGGAGACCAGGCCGCCGGCACCAGGACCCGATACCCCACTCAGTCACATTATCCTGACACTGTGCAAACCGGTCCTATTAATGCCGAGTGCCTGGCTAGGTAGCGACAAGTATCAATTTGATAAGTCATTGGTTTGACTCGGCTAGGATTCGAACTCCCGACCTTAGGCACGGGAAGGCTGCGCTCTACCGATTCGGCCATCACGTCCGGTAGGTACATATATGTATAGAGTAAAACCTCTCTAACAGACCACCTCCATGTATAGCATGCACCTATATATATATATATGTATATATATATATATAGACACACACACATACACACAAGGCTAAGTGACTGTCTGCCTGTTCGTGATCACTAGAGCGTGACAGCAGACATTTTTTTGTAAGAAGTCGTCTGCGTTTTCCCGCCATTTAAAAAAACCAACAAATAAAATTCTTTTCAATAATTAACCACGCGACTGTCCACACCCAGACACCTCCCAAAAGGGGAAATCTCATTCAGTGCTATTTGCGAGGGGACACACTGTACTTCGTGACCTAGTTTGATGTGTACTGACAGGATTTATTTAAAGGAATACATACTGGCGGCCATTTTAAATTAAAATTAAAATTTTATTTGTTTGCTTGTTGACCCAGTGTAGCAGGAAATCACAAACCCTGTAAATCGCAAACCCCATTTGTGATTTCCTAGGAAATCGCAAAGCCCCATGCCATATATATGGGCATGGGGGGTTTCTGATTTCCTAGGAAATCACATATTCCCCCTGGAAATTGCAAACCCCCCATGGTTGGCAGTCTGTATCCTAATGAAAACATCTTTGCAATAGTCCAGTTCGTAATTCAGACCGCACATGCGATGAAAACTGCCTTTATTCACAGATGTTGCCATTGAGGCCATTATAAAGGACAGGTAAAGAGTAGTCGGCTTCCAGTACCCATATTACCCGACCTCTGTTGAGCCAAAGGCCCGGGGACCAGTCTAGGTAAAGAAGTGCAGCAATATCCTTGTATTATCACTCATTTTCAGGATCGGCAATGTAAACAATGTCATTAGCAAAATGGCCTTTTTAGTTCCAAATTCAGTCACTGCATACAGTAAATAGAACCATTTTAATATTCCAAATTCTTATTGTGCATGCACCAAATATCTCAATGAACCATTATTTACTAGTGTGTGAGTTGAAAATTACAAAATGCTACAAAGCATGGGGGGGGGGTGATGAAATTGGAAAATATTGAGCCTCGAGCCTAGAGTGGGACTCGAACCCACATCTCTTTGCATTCCGGGCCATTACTAATCATTACACCACCTAGGCTCCCTGATATCACCACATTACCCACGCCTACCTGTCTATGTGGTTACTTGCCTGAGAGGTCAGTGCAGACTACTACACTCATCCCCCTAGAATTGTAAGTCTTTTAATGCTTACACATACATACACAAGATAGGTTCCCCAACCATACAGTGCATAGCTTGAAAGGATCCTGGTCACTGCACCAGTGTCGTGAGGGTGATGAAAATGGGAAATATTGTGCCTAGAGCAGGACTCGAACCCACATCTCTTTGCATTCTGGGCCAGTGTGCTAACCATTACACCACCTAGGCTCCCTGATATCACCACCCATGCCTACCTGTCTATGTACAGCTTTAACCATCAGACCCTGGTACCCACCTGTGACGTCATGACTCAGGACGCCACCTGGCGTTTCTGATCCGAATCAAGCCGCGCCCTCTGGCGGTTGTTATCCATGTAGTTATCCGTGTTCCTTAATAATTACATAAATGTTTAATCCATCAGTGACCCAGTTCTCACACACGGTAGAACTGTCGCGTCCCAGCAACCAAAGTTTTACGTCCTGGCAACATCTAAGGTCATATGATGTTCTCTGTGGCAGAGTGGTTAATGTTTTGACTTTTTTCTAGGTCGGACTCCTAATCTGAAGATTGGTGGTTTGATTCCCCGTGCCCCCACCTCTGCCAATTCGAATTTCCACCATTGTGTATAACTTACAGCGTCAGCAAAGGCAGGTTGCTCTCATACCATGTCTAAGTGGTGTGGGAGGCTAAAGATACCTTGGGTCGGTAAAAGTGTAGGCTCGGGCTTTCTACCGACAAACTGTCTAATGGTCTAACAAGTCTATTTAGACTTATCCATGATAGGCAGTATAAATCTTCAAGAAAAAAATAATATATATATATATATATAAGGGTGGGTACCTACAGACGTGAGAGTGCGCACTCATAGCTACTTTATAGTGCCACCCCACTGGGATACCAGGCCACCAGCGCCATGACCCAATTTACCACTCAGTCACATTATTCTGACACTGAGCCAACCAGTCCTTGTTCCCTTCCCTATTAATGCCAAGCGCCAGGCTAGGTAGCGACAAGTATCAATTCTGTAAGTCATTGGATATGACTCGACTGGGGTTCAAACAAACCCATGGCAAGCGAGCCAGCACTCGTACCGATTCAGCCTGTCTGTCAGTTCAAACCCCGGCCAAGTCAAACGAATGAAATATTAGTGAACAAGAAAAAGACCAAATTTGTTTGATTTAACGACGCCTCTAGAGCGCATAGATTTTTATCGATGTCAAACATATGGTAATTCTGACAGATTTCTTTGGAGGAAACCCGCTGCCGCCACATAGGCTACTCCTTCCGATAAGCCACACAGGGTCTTTTATGTGCACTTTCCCACAAACAGGACAGCACATACCACACAGCCTTTGATGAACCAGTTATGGCAACTGGTTGGAATGGAAAATAGCCCAGAATAATTAGTGAATAAGCAAAGTTGCGTCAGTCGCGTTAGTACCCCTTTAGAAGTTTAAAGAATGAGTTTAGACTGGGTGACATTTGAAGCTGACTATTCTTATCGATCATGAGCAAAGTGTCTGGAAAATCAGCCAATCAGAGCGTGCTATTTCATCATTTCCGGTCCATGACACACAGACGCACACACACACACACACACACACACACACAGTCACACACACACACACACACACACACACACACACACACACACACACACGCAGACACACACAGGCGGTGTTTACGTAAATGTCAGTCGCCTCGCGTCCGCTTACACATTGGTTGCCATAGCAACGTCTCGTAGCGAAACCAGCCATTGACTGGGCAGTTTTCGTTCCGGACCAATTGTGTACATTCCCTGCATTCCTCCGTGTGTGCGTGTGTGTGTTTGTGCGTGTGCGTGTGCGTGTGTGTCTATGGAAAATTAAATGAAGAATTAGCTAAACAGTTGTATATGTAGTGTTAGAGTGTCTAACTTTTTTCTAGTTCGGATTCCTAATCTGAAGGTCGGTGGTTCTATTCCGCATGCCATCACCTTTACCAATTTGGATTTCCACCACTGTGTGTAACTTACAGCGTCATCAACGGCCACTCGCTCTCATAGCATGTCTATGTGGTGTGGGAGATTAAAAATCCATTGGAGGCTCGGGATTTCTATCGACCAACTGTAATGACCATGATAGGCAGTATAAATACTACAATAAAAAAACATATACTGCTTAGCTAATTCTTCATTTAATTTACCAGACCGGATAGCCTAATTGATTAAGAGCGCTGACTGGCTCGCATCCCGTGTGTAAAGCCACAGCTTCGATAACAGTGAGGTCTCCATCCAGTCCGTCTGTAATCCAATATGGGGAGCGGGACGTAGCTCAGGCGGTAGAGTGTCCATCTGTGAAGGTGTGGGTCGGCCGATCGATTCTGCTCAGTGGACCCATTTGCAGTTTCGGCTATTTTCCATTCCAACCAGTGGTCCATAACTAGTTCATCAAAGGCTGTGGTATGTGCTGTCCTGTCTGTGGGAAAGTGCATATAAAATACCCCTTGTTGCTTATTGGAAAGAGTAGCCTATGTGGCAGCAGCGGGTTTGCTCCGAAAGAAATATGTCAGAATGACCCTATGTTTGACGTCCAATAGCCGATGCTAAAAATCAATGTGTTCTTGAGGTGTAATTAAATGAAACAAACTTTACTTCGTAATCCAATGTGGGTGCTCAAGACTTCTTTTTTTTTAAACCTCATTTAAAAATAAAATTCGAAAGAAACAAGCAACACATGCAGTGTTTTGTGGTGTTTAAATTTCGCCCCAAAACCATCATGTACAAATCAAATGTGATAGCTTCAATGGCTGGGCGCTGACCAAATATGTGTTCAGATGAATAAAATATTTACCAAAACAAAATTTAAAAAAATTGAATTTCAACAAAATTTAAAAAAAAATGAATTCTACAAAATTTAAAAAAAATGAATTTCTACAAATTAAAGCCAGCCCGCTCGTCAATAATCCACTAGAGAGATGGAGGCTGTAATAGGTGTGAATTAGGTGTGAATTAGGCGTGAACTAGGTGTGAATTAGGTGTGAATTAGGTGTGAACTAGGTGTGAATTAGGTGTGAATTAGGCGTGAACTAGGCGTCACGCTCTCACGCCAAATCAAATGCGTGCACAAACTCATGGCGCTCCCGCAGACAGGTTTAGTTCCGCCGGTCGCCGCTGACCACCTGGTGGCGCTGCTAGCCGACTCGTAGTTGGTGGAGTAGGGAGGTGTGTGTTGGGGGGGAGGGGGGTGTTAGTAAATTTGTTTAAAGTTACGCACGCTCTATACAGGTCACACTTGCTATCCCGACCACACTTCGTCCACACCTCTCTCTATCTCCTCTCCGCTGGCCTTGCTCCTCCTTGATATGTCTGAAAAGAGTTCCAGGAGGGGGAGCCCACCAGCATTTCACTTTCTCCTCTTACTCTGTCTGTGTGTTTGGCTCACCGGCTAGTCACCATAGAGCAAATAGACACGGTCCTTTGACTCAACTCTCCTCATTTCTCTTTCCTAGACGCTAGCCTTTCTATTTCTCCCAGGCATACTTCTCCCCCTGACCAGGGGAGTTGTGTGCTTGGGTGGGGCCCTTACCTTTACATTTTCTCTCGCTTTGTTCTCGTTGCTGGAACCACTGCTGCACCCATCTTTACCCGCCCTTCCTTGAAACCCTTGCTGCTGTTGACTGGATACAAGTACTCAACTACCGCTGCACCGAAGAGATTCGGGGCCGCCTCAACACTTCGCTGTTACAATGTTGTAAAGATGTCCCCACCTTCTACAACAGTGCTTACTGAAGATTAATCTTCAACCAAAGATTGGGCCGATTTATCGGAGCCTCTCTATAATGTTGCATTTCTGCAACCAGTAACTGTCGTAAGGTTACAAACCACCCCAAGCAAGCAGCAAGTCAATACAGGTTTTGTTTGTTTGGGTTTTACGGCCTAGCAACATCTATGGTGATATCAGGACGGGTGCCGACTTGTGACAGTGCGCACTCATGGTGACTTTATAGTGCTGCCCCACTGGGAGACCAGGCCTACCGTCGGCACCGTGACCAGATATCCCACGCAGTCACATTATCCTGATACTGTGCTAACCATTCCTTTTCCTATCCGATTAATGCTGAGCGCCCGTACAGGCTAGGTAGCGACAAGTATCAATTTGATAAGTCATTGATTTGACTTGGGACTAGCGTTGCCATGTGGAAGGTTGGAAGTTTTATTCCCGGCCAATGTAAACCAAAGACTTACCAAATTGATACTTGTCACCGCCGAGCCTGGCACTCGGCATTAACAGGACAGGAGGATAGGGAAAGGACTGATTAGCTCAGTGTCAGGATAATGTGACTGAGTGGGATATCAGGTCAGGGTGCTAGTGGCCTAGTCTCCCACTGGGGCAGCACTATAAAGTCACCATATTAAAGTGTGCACTGACACAAGTCAGAACCCATCCTGATATGACCCTAGATATTCCTAGGACATAGAAACTCCAACAAACAAACAAACACCAACTCCAACAAACAAACACCAACTCCAACAAACAAACACCGTCAACTCCAAACAAACAAACAATCAAAAACTTCGGTATTGTCCCTGGGTCACTGCAGGTTGCCCTGTGGGCTCTTTTCCGAACACCGTCACAGCTGTTCTGAGCCAGAGTCGGTCACCGTGAGACTCATTGATCGGGAACGAATGGGAATGTGCGTGTGCGTGTGTGCGTGCGTGTGAGAGTGTGTTTGCGTGTGCGTGCGTTTGTGTGCGCGCGTGTTTGCGTGTCATAGTGTGTTTGCGCGTGCGTGCGTTTGTGCGTTTTTGTGCGTGTTTGTGTGCGCGTGTTTGTGTGTGAGAGTGTTTGCATGTGCGGGTGTGTACGCATGCGCGCGCGTGTTTGTGTGTGAGAGTGTGTTTGCGTGTGCGTGTGTGTACGCATGTGTGTGTGATAGTGTGTTTGTGCATGCATGCATTTGTGTGCGTGTTTGTGCATGCATGCATTTGTGTGCGTGTTTGTGTGCGCATGTTTGTGTGTGAGAGTGTTTGCGTGTGCATGTGTGTATGCATGCGTGCGTGTGTGTGCGCGCGTGTTTGTGTGTGAGAGTGGGTTTGTGTGTGCGTGTGTGTTCATGCATGTGTGTTTGTGTGTGAGAGTGTTTGCGTGTGCATGCATGTGTGTGCATGTGTTTGTGTGTGACAGTGTGTTTGTGTGCACGTGTGTGTGTGCACATGCGTTTGTGTGCGCGTGTGTGAGTGTGAGAGTGTGTTTGTGTGTGAGAGTGCGTGTGCACGTGTGGGTGCATTTGTGTGCGTGTGTGTGTACACGTGTTTGTGTGTGAGAGTGTGTTTGCATGTGCACATGTTCTCATATGCGCATGCGTGCGTATGTGTGCGCGCGCATGTGTGCGGGTGTGTGTGTGTGTGCGCATGATGTGTGTGTGGGGGGGAGTGTTTACAAACAACCCTCCCCCTCCTCCAATCCCACCCCACACCCACATCACACTCCTCACACCCCCACACCCACATCACACACCTCGCACCACTCCCCATCACACTCCTCACACCCCCACACCCCACACCCACATCACACACCTCGCATCCACTCCCCATCACACCTCACACCCCCACCCCTCACACCCATCCACCCTCTCTCTCATCCCTACCGGACGTGGTAGTCGAATCGGTAGAGCGCAAGATTCCTGTGCAGAAGGTCTGGACTTCGGTTCCCGGCCGAGTCAAACCAATGACTAATCAAATTGATACTTGTCGCTACCCATCCTGGCGCTCGGCATTAATAGGATAGGACAAGGACTGGTTGGCTCAGTATCAAATCGATAAGACTATTACGAGTGCAGGCTTCCCGTGTGGAAGGTCGGGGTTTTGTACCCCGGTGTGGCGGTTTCAGCCGTGTCCCGTACTCAGCCGTGTACCTATACTCAAACTCAAGGCATTGTCAATGGTCTTAAGTCACTAACCTTATACATTTAATATAATGTTTTTGGTAAAGATGTTTTCTATATGTGTACCAAATGATTTGTTTCTAGGTGGTGTGGTTTTAGAGATATTTTACTTTTGCTGTATTTTCTGTATGAAGATTGCTCACCACCTTTGACAATGCCTTGAGTTTGACGGTATGCGCAGTGCAAAACATTAGTTTGAATCAAAATTAATAGAAATCAAGAACCCTAACCTTATAAATTTAATATAATCTTTTTGGTGAAGATGTTTTCTATATGTGTACCAAGCAATTTGTTAATAGGTGGTGTGCTTTTAGAGATATTTCACTTGTTCTGTATTTTCTGTATGAAAATTACTCACGACCATTGACAATGCCTTGAGTTTGAGTCTCTGTACACGGCTGAGTACGGGACACGGCTGAAACTGCCACACCGGCCGAGTAAAACAGGGACTTACAAAATTGATACTTGTCGCTACCAAGCCTGGCGCTCGGCATTAATAGGATAGAACAAGGACCGGTTACTTCACTATCAGGACAATGTGACTGAGTGGGATATCACGTCATGGTTTCGGCAGCCTGGGCTCCCAATTGAACAGCTCTATAAATTCACCATGAGCACGCACTGTCACAAGTCGGTAGGTACCCCACCATCTTGACATGGCCTCAGATGTTGCTAGGACGTAAAACACCCTACAAAGTCAAACACTCAAGGGTCAGGCGATGCTATCTCAAGAATAGCTATGTGTCTATTCACTCAATAATGGCTCTTCTTCATCTCTGTTAAAGGTGCATAGTCTGATGAAATATCAAATTTTCAAAACAAAACCAATTATCTAGATTTGATTTGACATATCTAACTTAGATACTGATGCACTTATTAAGCATTTTTTTCTGCGTAGAAGGCAATACTGAGTCAATTTAACAGAACCTATTACTGCAGAAGTCTATGGTGTCAGAGTTTGGCAAGCTTGCCAAAACTAATTTTCCATGTTTGCACTCAAAATATCTCAAAAGTTTACCATTTAAAATAAAAGTAACTTTGAACTAATGTAAAGTAGATACTAGTGATCGATCTAATATACTTATCTGAGAAAAAATATAGAAATTCAAAACCATCGGACTATGCAACTCTAACTAAGAGTCAAAGAACTTCAAACAACAGTACTGCCACCTACACCCCCCCCCCCCCCCCCCCCCCCTCCATACATAAAATTGGCTGGGGTGGCCGAATCCATAGAGCGCTGGCCTCGATTGTGGGAGGTCGGGAGTTCGGTTCCCAGTCGAGTCAAACCAATGACTTATAAAATTGATACTTGTCGCTTCCTAGCCTGGCGCTCGGCATTAATCAGAAAGGACAATGACTGGTTAGCTCAGTGTCAGGATAATGTGACTGAGTGGGATATTATGTCATGGTAGATGGTGGCCTGATTTCTCAGTGGGGCAGCACTATAAAACTCACCATGAGTGCGCACTGTCACAAGTGTGTAGGTACCCGTCCTGATATAACCTTAGATGTTGCCAGGACGCAAAACTCCATACATAAAGGCCCAGTGTGTTAGTGTTTCCCTCCAGATGTCAGTAACCTCGTCACACATTGTAACCCGGCACCTCCACTACTTGACTTGACTTCTGGGGGGTTCGTAACCTTACGACAGTTACCGGCTGCATACCTGCGCAATACAGAGAGGCACCGATAAATCGGTCCGATCTTTGGTTGAAGATTAATCTTCTGGTGGGATGGTTGTAGAAGCTGGGGATGTCTTTACAACAATTAAACGACAAATCGTTGGGGCGGCCCCGAATCACTCCGCTCCGGTGGTAGCAGAGCACTCATATCCAGTAGACAGCAGCAAGGGTTTAGGAGGAAGGGACGGGTAAAGGTGGGTCCAGCGGTTTGAGCAACAAGAACAAAGCGATAGGAGTGTGTGGCGGAGTGGTTAGAGTGTCTGACTTTTTTCTAGGTCGGACTCCTAACCTGAAGGTCGGTGGTTCGATTCCCCGTGCCCCCATCTCTGCCAATTTGGATTTCCACCGCTGTGTATAACTTACAGCGACATCAAAGGCCAGTTGCTCTCATACCATGTCTATGTGGTGTGGGAGGTTAAAAATCCCTTGGTCGGTGAAAGTGTAGGCTCGGGCTTTCTATCGACAAACTGTCTAATGGTGAAAACAAGCCTATTCAGGCTTATCCATGATAGGCAGTATAAATCTTCAACAACAAAAAAAACCAATAAGGTAAAGGGCCCCACCCAAGCAAACAACTCCCTTGATCAGGGGGAGAAGTAAGCCTGGGAGAAGAAAAAAGGGTAGAGTACAGGAAAGAGAAATGAGGAGAGTTGAGTCAAAGGACCGTGTCTATTTGCTCTATGGTGACCAGCCGGCGAGCCAAAGACACAGACAGAGTAAGAGCAGAAAGTGAAATGAGGGCAGGTCCCCCTCCTGGAACGCTTTTCAGACATTATCAAGGAGGAGCAAGGCCAGCAGAGAGGAGATAGAGAGAGGTGTGGACGAAGTGCAGTCCGGATAGCAAGTTTAGGTCCCCCGCCCACCTCCCCCACCCCCACAACCCCAAACTTCCACAGGTACCCACCCCCACCCACCTCCCCCAGCATGGCGACTTTATAGTGCTTCCCCACTGGGAGACCAGGCCTACCCTCATCACCATGGCCTGATATCGCACTCAGTCACATTATCCTGACACTGAGCTAATAAGTCGTTTTCCTATCCTATTAATGCTGAGCGCCAGGCTAGGAATCAACGAGTATCAATTTTGTAAGTCATTGGTTTGACTAGACCGGTGTAAAGATTTCAAATTCCCCCCATATTCAAGTTCTCCCCCGGGAACTTGAAAACATTTTCAAATTCCTCCCAGGGGAATTTGAAAACGTTTTCAAATTCCCTCCCTCGTTTTAACTTTCCCTCCCCATCTAGCCATTTTTGGGGAATTTTCTTTATTTTTGTTATTTTTTGTTACGTTTTGTTATTTTTCATGACAAATATTATAATATACAGAGAATAGCATAATGGAAATTATTACTAGTACAATAAAACATATTTAACCACAAATGGAACAAAAAGTCTCCAAGATGGTTAAGAAAAAAATATTATAGGTCTGAAATTTAAAACGTTTTTTAAAGTTTTTTAAACAATTTTAAATTCCCGGAGGGGGGAATTTGAAAATAGGGGGAGGAATCTGAAAACTGTTTTTAAGTTCCCACCCAGGAATCTGAAAACGTTTTTAATTTCCCCGGAGGGAAGTTAACAACGTTTTCAGATTCCCGGGGGGGGGGGGGGGGGGAACTTGGGAAGGGGGGAAGTTGAAATCGTTACACCGGAAATCAAAACTCCTGATCTTTCGCACGGGAAGGTTGGGACGCTGGCGGGGGGGGGGGGGGGCCGGGTGTAAGTTGACGCTTTTCATGTAAAGTCCTGAGTTGAAAAGAATCCAATCTTACAACATGATCTGTTTCTAGGTCAACCGTGTATTAACCTCTATGTAACCAAGGCAACAAGTCAACAAGTCAACAAGCCACAAAGAGACATCACTCCACACTTTGTGGTTGGCGTTTTACGTCCTGGAAACATCTGAGGTCATATCAGGACGGGTACCGACTTGTGACAGTGCGCACTCATGGCGGCTTTATAGTGCTGCCCCACTGGGAGCCCATGCCTATTGCTGGCCTTAAAGTCGCCATCAGTGCGCTCTGTCAGCATAACCTGATATCTCGCTCAGTCAAATTATCCTGATACTAAGCTAACCAGTGCTTGTCCTATCCTATTAACACGGAGCACCAAGCTAGGAAGCGACAAGTATCAGATTTTGTAAGTCATCGGTTTGACTCGGTCGGAATTGAAAATGACAAACTCCCACACGGGAAACTAGCCACCGCTCTCAGTCTGACCAATTCAGCAATCCCATCCATTCCCCTAAAGCAATATGTGGGTTGTTTGTTGGAGTTTTACGTCTTGGCAACATCTAGGGTCAATATGGAGGCCTACTTGATTGAGGATCAAGTTTCAAATAACCATCAGGAGAAATGAATGGTGATTCATTACAGTGACAGTGACAGTGACAGTGACAGTGACAGTGACTAGTGTCGCTTTCATTGTTGGTTGGTGATTGGAATGTTATGTCCTGGCAACATCTAAGGGTCATATCAGGATGGGTACTGACTTGTGACAGGACACACTCATGGTGCCTTTATAGTGCTGCCCCCCAGGAAATCAGGCCACTGGCACCATGACCCGATATTGCCCTCAGTCACATTATCCTGACACTAAGCTAACCAGTCCTTGGCTAATCCTATTAATGCCGATCGCCAGGCTAGGTAGCGACAAGTATTAATTTTATAAGTCATTGGTTTGACTCGAGCGGGACCCGAACTCCCGACCTTCCACACGAGAGGCCTGCGCTCTACCGATTCGGCCAGAGCGCCCCGTGTTTGTGTCACTTTGATGACTGTGGGTTAACAGACACATTGAGTTCACAGTGTGTGTGTTAACCTGAAAGGTCCCTTCATGTGTCAAGCGCCATCTGTGTCTGTACCAGGAGACCAGATGGGATGGCCGAATGGGTTGAGCGTCCGTCTCCTGTTTTGGTAGATCGTGGCATTAAAAAAAAACCTGGTCGAGTCAAACAAATGACTTAAATAATTGATACTTGTTGCATCCTAGCCAGGCACTCGGTATTATTAGGATAGGGCAAGGACTGGTTGGCTCAGTGTCAGGATAATATGACTGAATGGGATATCAGGGGAGGGGAGTGGAGGGGAGGGGGAGGGGAGGGGGGGGAGGGAGGCGAGCGGGAGGGGAGGGGAGAGGAGGGGAGGGGAGGGGAGGGGAGGGGAGGGGATAGAAGGGGAGGGGAGGGGAGGCGAGCGGAGCGGAGGGGAGGCGAGCGGAGGGGAGGGGAGGGAGGCTGGGGAGGGGAGGAGGGAGGGATGGGGAGGGGAGGGGAGGGGAGGGAGGGGAGGGAGGGAGGGGAGGGGGAGGGGAGGGGAGGGGAGGGGAGGGATGGGAGGGAGGGGAGGGGAGGGGAGGGATGTGGAGGGGAGGGGAGGGAGGGATGGGGAGTGGAGGGGAGGGGAGGGTAGGGGAGGGGAGGGTGGGATGGGGAGGGGAGGGGTGGGGCAGGGGATGGGGGGGAGGCGCGGGAGGGGAGGCTGTCGGGGACGGGAACACTGAGGCAAATTAACAGAACCTGTTACTGCAGAAGTCTATGGTGTCAGAGTTTTGGTAAGCTTGCCAAACTAATTTTCCATGTTTGCACTCAAAATATCTCAAAAGTTTACCATTTAAAATGAAAGTAACTTTGAACTAATGTAAAACAGATACTAGTGATCTGTCCAATATATTTATCTCAGAAAAAAATACAGAAATTTAAAACCACTCGTACTCTGCAACTTTAAGTCTCTGCCCGAATGTAACCAACAAACCCAGCCATGCGTGAACCTGCTGTTCAGGCTCTATCTGGTAAGCTGAGAGCAAACCCCCCGCCCCTCCCCACCCCCACACACACCTTCCCCACACACCCACACACCCACCCCACGACCATGTAATCAAACATCGTGAATAGATTCACCGTCACCAGTTATATTTGCAATACCCAGGTGACATACCAATAGAGTTGTTGTTGTTTGTTGGGGCTTTACGTCCTAGCAACACCTAAGGTCATACCATCACGGGGACTGAGTTGTGACAGTGTGCACTCATGGCGACTTTATAGTGCTTTGTTTGTTTGTTGTTTTACGTCCTAGCAATATATACGATCAATATCATGGATGCCGAGTTTCGGCAGTGTGCACTCATGATGACGTTATAGTGCTGTCGCGTTGGGGGACCAGGCCGTCGGCACCATGACCTGATATCATGACACTGAGCCAACCAGTCCTTGCCCTATCCTATTATAGTATTAATGCCGAGCGCCTGGTTAGGAAGCAACAAGTATCAATTTGTAAGCTATTGGTTTGACTCGACATGAGTTCGAATCCCACCATCTACCAAAACGGACCAGACAGGATGGCCGAATGAGTTAGAGCGTCCGTCTCCCATGCTGGTAGATCGTGGGGTCGTGGGTTCGAGTCCCGGTCGAGTCAAACCAATGACTTTAAAATTGATACTTGTCGCTTCCTAGCAGGTGCTGGCATTATTCGGATAGGGCAAGGACTGTGTGCTCAGTGTCGGATATGTGACTGAGTGGGATACCAGGTCAGGTGCCGGCGGCCTGGTCCCAAGGTAAACAGCTCATAAAGTCGCCATGAGTGCGCACTGTCACAAGTCGGTACCCGTCCTGATATGACCTTAGATGTTGCTAGGACGTAAAACAACACAAACAAACAAACAATCTACCAAAACGGGAGACGGACGCTCAAGTTATTCGGCCATCCTGTCTGGTCGATATATATAGTGAAATATATAGTTATATGTCATGTCAAGCGATACAAACTATGCCTGAAGTAAAGCTTCTTTTATTTAACGACGCCTCTAGAGTGCATTGATTTTCATATCATCGGCTATTGGACATCAAACATATGGTCATTCTGACATATTTCTTTGGAGGAAACCCGTTGCCGCCACATAGGCTACTCTTTCCGATAAGCAGCAAGACAGGACAGACAGGACAGCACATACCATAGCCTTTGATGAACCAGTTGTGAACCACTGGCTGAAACGGCAAATAGCTCAAACTGCAAATGTGTCCACTGAGCTGGAACGATAGGATGATCAACACCTTTTCAGGTGGACACTCTACCGCCTGAGCTATGTCACGTCCCCCCCCCCCAAACTATGCCTCGTCCTATTCGATCCTGGTAATTGTGACAAAGTAAAGTGGCGATGTTCATGTGACAGTTCCTTTAAATTCAACAGCTGACAACAAAGGACCTCTCAGGCAAGTAACCACATAGACAGGTAGGCGTGGGGAGTGTATTGATATCAGGGAGCCTAGGTGGTGTAATGGTTAGCACACTGGCCCGGAATGCAAAGAGATGTGGGTTCGAGTCCCGCTCTAGGCGCAATATTTCCCATTTTCATCACCCCCCACGACACTGGTTGCCGTGATCAGGATCCTGTACAAGCTTTGCGCTGTATGGTTGTTGAACCTACCCTGTGTATGTATGTGTTAGTGCATTGCCTGTATGTATGTAATTGTAAGCATTACAAGACGTACAATTCCAGGGGGACGAGTGTAGTGGTCTGCACTGACCTCTCAGGCAAGTAACCACATAGACAGGTAGGCGTGGGAGTGTATTGATATCAGGGAGCCTAGGTGGTGTAATGGTTAGCACACTGGCCCGGAATGCAAAGAGATGTGGGTTCGAGTCCCGCTCTAGGCGCAGTATTTCCCATTTTCATCACCCCCACGACAATTACCAAGTGGAAGGGCCCATAACAACAAATAAAATAACGGATTTATATGATTACCAAGCGGAAGGGCCCATAACAACAAATAAAATAACGGATTTATATGATTACCAAGCGGAAGGGCCCATAACAACAAATAAAATAACACGGTGTAACAGCGCAGACATGACAACAACGTCCTGAAACCACCACACCCAACCCCCACCCCCACTTCTATCCCTCACACCCCCACACCCCCACTCCCTCACCCACACATCCTTTGGACTCTTTGTGTTGTTGTAGTGTCTGGTTGTTTTTGTTGTTTTTGTTGTTTTTGTGGAGTTTTCAGTCGCATTGGTGCGCTGAAGGCTGCAAATCTGCAGCACTGAATGGGCACTGCTGAAAGCAGTCCCATGTGGTCGGGAGTTGGCTTCCGATGGGCAGTGATCAGAGGAATTGTGGGGGAGGGGGGGGGGGGGGGGGGGGGGGGCGGGGGAGGGCGGGGGGGGAGAGGCGGGTGAGGAAGGAAAAAGGCAGCCTAAGAGCCCAACCACAGTCCTCTGAGAGGGCCTGGGGAGGCTGGGTGGTTGGTGTAGTTTTGCACCCCAGTAAGACCCTAGGCCATACCAGGATGTGCACCGATTTGTGACAGCGTGCACTCATGGTGACTTTATAGTGCTGCCCCACTGGGAAATCAGGCCGCCGGCACCATGACCTGATGTCCCACACAGTCACATTATCCTGACACTGTGCGCCCAGTCCCTGTCCTGACCTCATAATGCCAAACGCCGAGCAGCAACAGGTGTCTGGTTGTAGTGGGTGTTGTGGTGTGCCTAGATAAAAGATTCACCCCATACTTGTAGGATGGGTGAAAACCAACCCATTAGAAAAACTGGCGAAAACTATCTACATGCTGGGTAAATGAAATGAGCAGATAAATTCGTAATTTCAGAAGCAAAATATATTCTTCACATATATATATTAATATTGACGTGCTACTTTTGATTTGAAAAATATAAAACATGTAGTTTAATGGACTTTAAAAGTGAAATCGAAGGCATTCTATGGTCACCATCTTGTCTTTTTGCAGTCTCTCCCATTTCCACCAACTCTGTGCCGATATAAGTAGCCATTTGATACTGGAACCAGGAATTCCACTTCCTGTTCCATACTAAAGCTATTTTCGCCAGTATTTAGACTACGTTGTCATTCACCCTACTGCAAGTATGGGGTGAATCTTTTATCTACGGCGGGCCCCGCCTGGTAGCCCCAATCCCCCAGCATGCCTTGCGTTCACTGTAGCGAGAGCGCCACCACACAAGTGTACAAGAGTACAAGTGGCGCCCCCAGGGGCCATATGCAGGAGTCGGTGTTACCGAGCCAAAACGCGTTTAGACGGGATTTCTGGTTTAGCGCCGAAAAGGGTGTATGCGGGAGGCGGTTTTACGCTAATACCGCGCGTTTAAGGTCGATTACACTAACCCCGTTTCACAGCACGTTTACGAGTGGTGTTAGGATGGATTTGTTTATATATCGGCGGTACAGAGCAAGGCGTGATTTGCACCGGAATCGCATTTTGCGGGATCGAACGCATCCATTCGAAAAGTTTGATGATGTAGAGCTCTTCAAGAAATTCCGATTCCGGCGGCACCACATATTGGCGATCACCGATTCCGTTAGAGACCAAATCGAGCTGGCAAACCGAAGTGGAGCTGTTCCACCACTGTTGCAGGTAGGGAGAAATGCGGTTTTATTTTGCTCACAATTGATATACTCAGTTAGTCTGTTAGTTTGATTTTGTCGTAACGCCTCTTTGATGACCGCAGAATGCCAGCAGATGTAGGCATAATTATTTTGGGGTGAATATAACACGTAAATAACATGTAAATAAACGAGGAATTTTACAAATCGAACCCTCGTCGGCTGTCACTCGGTTAAGTCAAAGTGCTGAAATATAATGTGTTATGCGTGTGCACCACACAGTGTGTTATGTGTGTTTAACTAGGAAAACTGTTATCTAGTAGGGTACATGTATTTAAAAAATGAGTGTCCATCCATATCCATACTAGTCCTTTCGTGGTGGTAGGCCCCACGTAAATTATTTTCTAACGCACTTAATAATAGAGAGAAGTGTGACATTGTTAAACCTGTTATAATCACATCACATTCAATGCACACCTTAGTTATCTATTTGTGTACTTTGGTATTTCCGCTTGTCATGGATATGATTGTTCTTAGTACACCTAAAGCCACTACTATGTCATTTATGTCTTCGGAGGGCACGTTGAAATGTGAAATGGTTGAAACATTTTCCTTTTGTGTCAATGTAATCCGATTGGTATTATTTGCTAATATTGTCCACATTTCTACTAGGTGATGATCGCCCTGCGGTTCTACGCGAGTTCCAGCTTCCAGGATGTCTGTGGGGAGTTGATTGGCGTGGATCAGTCCACCGTCTCGCGGACTATTCCACGAGTGACGGAAGCCCTCCTCCGTCAACTCCCCCAAAGTGTCCAGCTTCCGACTCCGGAGGCTGCTGACCGCTCGAAGGGGAAAATCTTCAACACGTATGGCTTCCCGAATGTCTTCGGATGCATCGACGGCACTCAGATCCGCATACAGGCCCCCTCCGAGTACGAGCACGAATTTGTTAACCGGAAACATTATCACTCGCTCAATGTCCAGGTACTTTTGAGTCTACATTAATTTTTTTCATACTCCCTACTCCCTATTTTAAGTAGCGTTGTCATCAGCACTGTGCTGTATAATTAAGGCCATTCACCATCATGTGACAATTGTTCTTTTGTATTAGCTACGAACGGTTTCTATGGTTTTCATAAAATGTAGGGCTAATACATTTTTCTCTTCAGTACAGGAGAGAATATTTGCTCTTAGCCATGGTAAATTAGCAGGTAGTAGAACCTGGTCACATTATATATTTATTATATCACGACTAATCATCTGATATTATCCTGTAATCCGTTGTGTATACTTTATTTCAATCAGTTCTGTAGACTTTATTTCATGGACCTTTCCCTTTTTTTTGGCAGGTGATTTGTGATGCGGACCTAGTCTTCATCGATTGTATCGTAAAGTGGCCAGGCAGCGTCCACGATGCGCGCATTCTACGGGAGTCATATCTTTTCGATGCATTCGAGAGCAACCAGAAACCTGTCGACGGCCTGCTGCTTGGGGATAGTGGCTACATGCTGCGCGATTGGCTCTTCACCCCTTTCCTGAATCCTAACTCACCAAGTCAGAGGGCCTACAATAATCATCACAAAGCAGCTAGGTCTCTTGTTGAACGGTCCATAGGACTCCTAAAAAGACGCTGGCACTGTCTGCGTCGACTCCGCTTTTTTTTATTATTTTTTTTTTTTTATTGAGGCTGTATTTATACTGTCCATAGCATATAAGCCTGGGTATTCAGGCTTGTTTTCAATGCTGGCCAGCTGTAGTGTTGGTGTTGTCTTATCACACAGTAGCTGCTGATAAGGTATTTGATTGCCTGTATTTCAGTAGCAGATAGATAGTTGGTTGGTCTGGTTAGTACTATAGTAGTCTATGTTAATTTTTTTGGATTTTCTTGGCATATATGTGCTTTATTTTTTCTACTCTTATTTCTAGACTAGCCTACTCCTATTTACATATCATAGGCTTGTACGCAGCTGTGAGGTGTGTTATCTGGGTGCTTTTGGTATGGTTACCTTCCATTGGGCGTCTCGCTGGTGGGCCGTGACATGTATCACCTGCCCCTTTGCGGTGCAGCTTAGTTGGGGGTTCCTAGCCTTATTTTGCACAGATATTTTTTGTATGTTTTTAGGTCGGGAATTTGTCGTTCCTTTACTGTTTGGGCATTCCACACCTTGGCAGCCATTTCTAGCGTGCTTCTCTCGTGAGCTTTTATTTGGCTTCTGGTCTGCTTTAGTAGTGGCGCATTATTTGCTCTAGTTGCCCTTTGTGGTTTTGTTAGGAGTTTATTGTCTTGACTATAGCTGTATGCTAATGTTTTCAGATGAATTATTCTCCTATTTTCTAGCAATTTTACTTTGGTTCTTTTGTGTATGTCATAGGTGGGGTGCAGCTTGTCTACTCTGAGGCAGATTTTCAGGGCTCTGTTCTGTAGTGTTTGCAGTTTTTTTAGAAGTTCTTTCTTTGCACCCATGTAGTTTACATCTCCATAGTCAAAATAGGGTAGCACCATGCCCTTGAAGATTTTTATTGACATTTCTTGTGTCATGTAGTCTCTTAGCTTTGCAAATAGCCACAGTTTGTGGTTTACCTTTTGGACAATTTTGTTTATACATAGGTTGTAGTTTAGTTGGCTGTCCAACTCAAGGCCTAGGTATTTGTAATGGTCTACATTTTCTAGTGTTTGGCTTCCTAGCTTACAGTGTAGTTTTCTTTCTGGCATTTGTTTATGCGAGAAGAGAACTGTTTTTGACTTGCTTGTGTTGATGGTTATTTTGTTGGACTCACACCACTCATCCAGTTTTAGTAGGAGCTTGTTTAGTTTAGTTATTACCTCCTCTTCTGTGGTGCCGTTTGCATATATGACTGTGTCATCTGCATATAGTTGGAGGCATTCGGTTTGTAACCATTTTTCAAGATCGTTTATGTAGATTATAAAGAGCAGTGGCCCTAGCACTGACCCTTGGGGTACACCACATGTGACAGGTTGGTTGTCTGATAGTGTATTGTTTATTTTTGTTCTCTGTTGCCTGTCTTTCAGGTAGCATTTTATCCAGTCCATAGTGTTGGATTTTATGCCCATGGATTCTAGTTTTTCCAATAGTATGTTATGGTCTACTGTATCGAATGCTTTGCTGAAGTCAATGAAGGCTGCTCCAACTAATTGTTTTTGGTTCATTGACGCCAATATGTCATTTGTTAGGTTAGCTATTGTTTTAGATGTGGAGTGCAGTTTCCTGAAACCTCCTTGTCTTTCGTTTAGTATATTGTTTTTTTCCAGGTGTTCATTTATGTGTCTATGTAGCACTTTTTCAATGAGCTTGCCTGGGGTTTGAAGAATCGATATTGGCCTGTAGTTTCCCATGTTTTGTTTGTCTCCACTTTTGTGGATAGGGGTAATGGTTGCCATTTTCCAGGCTGAGATAAAATGCCCCTGTTCAAAGGAGATGTTGAATAGGTCGACTATAGTGGCTGGGATGGCTTGGAGTGCCTCTTTCAGCATTTTGGTTGGTATTTCGTCTATTCCACTTGGTTTATTTGTGTCTATGTCATTTATTAGTTTTTTTACTTCTATTATATCTGTTTTGCAGGTGGGGATTTCATTCTGCACAGTTCCTGATCTATTTTCCCACCTTTTTTTAAATTTTCCTGACAGCGTTTGTCCTATTGTGGCAAAGTGTGTGTTCAGTTTGTTTGCTGCATCTTTGTCTGAGAGTATTGTCCCTTCGTTATCTTGGAAGGTTGTGTGCTCTTCTTTGTTATTTTTGGGGAATAATAGGTCTACATTCTTCCAGAATCTGTTTGTATTGCTTCCCCAGTCTCTGTCCTGCTTTATTATGTATTTCTTTTTTGCTGTTCTCACAGCTTTGAGAGAGTGGTTTCTGGCAATATGGTAGGCCAGTTTGTCTTCTATAGTTTCTGTGAGCTTTGCTTTATTACCCAGTTTACTTTTGGCTATGATGAGCGTTAGCAGGTCATTGTCTACCCAGGGGTCCTGGTTTTTTTGTATTTTTATTTTCTTAATGGGGCACATCTCGTCAGCTGATTTTCTTATTTCTGCGATGATGTTGCCCCAATAGATATTAACATCATCTCTGTTTTGTGTGATGTTGTTTATGTTTTGGTGCAGATGATTTTTTAATGCATCTTCTGAGTAGTTTTTTAGGGACCTGCCCATCTTATACTCATAGTGATTTGTGCTTTTTAGTTTTTTCCTTGTTACATATATTAGCTCATGATCACTTATACCCCAGCTCCTGGTGCCCCATTTAGTGGCGTGGTTTGAGTTGGTTAGTATTAGGTCAATTGTGGTGCTATTTTTACTGAGCCTTGTTTTTTCAGTGATGAGCTGTTGTAGGCCTAAGATTTTGATTGTGGTTTGCAGCATTAGTTTGTTTTTATCATTGCTGTTGTAATTTACATTAAAGTCTCCTAGTATGAAGATTTCTGCCTTTGTCAGTTTTTTTATGGTGTTTATGCTCTTCTCTAGGGCTTCAATGAAGAGTTCAATTTCCCCTGATGGAGGTCTGTAGAGGCTTGCTATGGCTATATTTGCTTGCTTTTCATTTTTTATTAGGCACCATAGTAGTTCTATGTGTTCATTTGATAAGTTAGCTGTTATTAGTGCTTCAGGATCTAGAATTTTGGTGTCTTTGCAGTAAAGGGCAACACCTCCACCCTTTTTTGTTTGGTTTAGTGTGTTATTTTGCTGCCTATCATTGCGTACAAGCCTATATCCATCTATGTTGAGGGTGTTGTTTTTGTGGTTGTCAGTGAACCATGTTTCTGACAGTGCCAGTATGTCGAGATTTTCTCTTTTTAGGTGTATTTTTATTGTGTCGATTTTGTTGGATGCACTCTGGCAGTTTAGGTGGGCAAAGTGTGTGCCCCTCCCCAGCTTGCATTCAATTTCTTCTACCATATATATTTGTGCTTTTCGGTGAGTGGTTGCTTGATTTCGCGAATTTTACTTTTTAGTTTTAGTTAGATTGAGTTTGTGTGTGTGTGTGGGGGGGGGGGGTGTGCTGGTGCATGCAGCACACGCATCTCCCTCTGGTGGGTAGTTGTGTAAGTCACTGCACTTATTACCTGTTTTGTGTGGAGGATGGCATATTTTTAGTAAAGCGTGTTAGTGAGATAGTAAATTTGTGATATTCATGGTTTGGAGCCCTGGTTCCTTTCCCAGTTCTCCCCGATCTGAACATTTGTATAGTTTTGTTTATTCCTTATTTATATTTTTCCTTTTTATTTGTTGGCATTTGTCAGGGTTTCCTTGACTTTTTGGAGGATGTCCCCCATTTTATTTTTGTAACCTGGTTTTATCGTTTCTCCTTCACTGGCGCTGTCCAGGTACCTTCCTGAGCCCCAGTATGGGCACTTTGTGCATTCCCTGAATGCATTTCCAGGGGCATTTATTAGCTTTTCTTTTAGCTCTATGTTTTGTGTGAATTTTGCGTGGACGATATCCTCCAGCACTTTTTCATTTGTTTTGCACCATTCTGGTGATCTCCATATTTTTTTGGCCATTGCTTTTATTGTGTACGGGTTGTCCGTGTTTTCGATCATTCTCATTATGTCATGTTTATCGTGATATTTGGCCATTATTGAGCAGTAGTATTGCTCGGCCGAGGTGTACTTTTTCCCATCCTTTCCTGTGACTTCGCATTTGTACAGGTTACTAAAGGGGGAGTTGTGGCCTTGGAACGACACTCCCCAGGGGTGTTCCCTTGTTGCACCCTTTTCTGGTGTGATCTCTTGAATCTCAATCTCTCCGAACTCCTTGGGTGTGTAGGTTTTCCCATTTATTTCTATGTTACACCCTTTCATTTTGATCGATTTTATTTTGTCACTTTTGGTCTCGAGTGCAAGTGTGTACATTTGTTGTACTGTTTTTTCACTCAGCATTTCCGTTTCTGTCCTTACTGGTCTTATTGTGACTTTGTTGTAGTCTTTTTTGGCCTGGAGTGTTTTTTTCTTCTGGAAGAGTTCTTTTTTTTGCGACTCTTTCTCCAGCTGGATTTTTATACTCCTCGGCCTGGTTTGGACTTTCTCTGTGGCCTGGATTTCTTGTTCTTTTGTTTCCCCACCTTGGCTTTTTTTTTCAGCCTGCTCAGTATTGCCAGGGTGTTTTTTTGGTGTTGTTTCTTTTTTGGGTTTTTTTTCCTAGACGGAAGGCCTTAGTCACTACTGTCCAGCCAAAGTCACAGTCCGCTTCTTTTAGCATGTCAGTGATTGTTTCCTGAATGCTTTCATTTTCTTTTTCGGGAATGCCGTGGACTATGACACTGAGTTTTTTTTCCCCAGTTTTTGGTTTGATTGCCTGATTTTGGATCGCTTCCGTTTGAGGCTTCTTTTTATCCGTGGGCATTGTCCTGGTGTTGGCATTTTTGCTTACATTTTCATTGGTCTGTTTTTTCTGGGTTTTTTCGTATTCTGCCTTGTACCATGCGCATTCTATCTGTAGCGTGTCATATGCTACTTGTAACGCTTCTAGTTTGGTTTTGCAGTCATTTCCCTTAGTTTTGTTGTTTCTGTAGACAATTTCCGTGTTGTTTGTGCCATTATTTTCGTCCACACATTTTTTGTTTGCCTTTTCCAGTTCCTCCTTTACTGTTTGAATTACCAGCTTTACTATGTCTTCCTTGACTAGTTGTTGGCCTCCATTATCCTGGCAATCCTTGGCTTCCACCTCAGTAGATGTGTTTTCGCCTTTTCCCGTCATTTCTAAAGGCTGACACACTATTGTGAGGTTGATCCTCCTTGTTTTGTTTGATTTTAGTACCCTGTACTAGGTAAGATTAGTCTAGTGAATAAATTTTTTTGCGACATATTCGGGGTTTTGGTCGTTTCCCGCCATTCTTTTAAATTTTTAATTTAAATTTTATTTTATTTTATTTTATTTTTTTTTTTTTAAACAGTCATTTCTGCCTGCTTAAATTTTTTTCCTCCTTTGTGCGTATTTCTGTTGCTTTAAATTTTGGTTAGTGGTATTTTATGAAAAGTTTGTGATACTCATAGTTTGGAGCCCTGGGCCTGGTGTGTGCTGGTGAGTGACAGCTCCGCTTGGACCCAGTTAAAGCATGCAACGTCATCAGTGTGTGCATCATCCTCCACAACAAAGCACGACAGCTCAACCTGGATGACCCGTCCGATTCGGAGTCTGAGAATGAAGATGAGGCACACGGGGATGCAGCAAACGAAGCATACGATAACCGCCCTCACAATTATCGACAGTCTGAGCGGGTTCGCTCTCAGGTTGGGAAAGCTGCCCGCCAGAGAATGGTTGATAACTACTTCTAATAGTGTCATGCAGCGAAAAGTAGGTAGAAATGAAATAGACAAAACGGGGATACAATGAGGGTGACTGTTTTATTTTGCGCTTCTTTTATTTTGTACTAGGGATAATGCAATGTCCCCACCTCCCTCTCCAACTTTTCTATTTCGAGAAGTTCCCGGCGATATTGAGCTTGGAGTAGCATTGTCTGTGCCCTCTATAAATAGATTCTCGTTTAGCTATCACGCACCGTTTAGGCGCCTCTGCATACGGCGTGACATACTTCGCGCGGCCGGTGATAGCTATACACGTTTAGCGGCTAACACCAACCGACGCTAACACCGCGTCCTGCATATGGCCCCAGGTGAGAGACCACCGCAGCTCTGCCAAGCGGGTCAGCGCGGAACGCTGGCAGCAACGCTGACTTCCGGTGAAAGTGAATTGTTAGCAAATCGAGCATAATGGATGCTTTAAATGGTGGTCAATCAACTGTTATGTCTGCTAAGTACTGGGTTTACGCTAGGCCAAATAAAAAATTTAATTTGGTGATCGTCCCCGCCCATGCCTGAAGAATCGCCCGACCCTACTTAACTAAAAACTGTATTAAAAAAACAAACTGTTAAGAATGTGTCGGGCTAGCAGCAATTCAACTTTTGTATCAATTTTTAAGTCATTGGTTTGACTCGGACAGGGTTTGTACCTCGGAGTTTGAATGCCATGAACTACCAGAACGGGAAGCGGACGCTCAACTCATTCAGTCATTATGTCTGGTTACATATTATGTCTAAAAATTATAATAAAAACCGCCCGCCCGACCCTCATTTTTTATTTCAAAGGGACGATCACCGATTTTAAAAATTGATTTTTGGCCTCATGTGATGAACCGCGTTGTGCTCTGTCTGAGGAATAACAAGGTAACGCTGAAGTTGCTTCAAACAGTCGGCCGTCACACGGTTTAATCCGCCATGGTGAGAATAGAAGTGACCTGTCGCTGCCCAGCCGACCCGCACCTAACCTCCCACTGGGGGGTGGCCGCTAGCCATGGGTGGAACAGTCCACCATCAGGACTGTGCCGGCCGATACTTCTAATTGACATGGGTAAGCACAATTGATAGCGTGTCTGTATACTAATATTACTGTATCAGTATGATCCGTCTCCCGTGCTGGTAGATCGTGGGATCGTGGGTTCGACCCCTGGTCGAGTCAAATCAATGACTTAAAAATTGATACTTGTCGCTTCCTAGCCTGGCGCTCAGCATTATTAGGACAGGGCAAGGACTGGTTGGCTCAGTGTCAGAATAATGTGACTGAGTGGGGTACCAGGTCATAGTGCCGGCGGCCTGGTTTCCCAGTGGGACAACACTATAAAGTCGCCATGAGTGCACGCGGTGGCCGAATCGGTAGAGCGCGGGCTTCCTGTGCGTGAGGTCAGATCGGGAGTTCAGTTCCCGGTCGAGTCAAACCAATGACTTACAAAATTAATACTTGTCACTTCCTAGCCTGGCAATCGGCATTAATAGGATATGGCAAGGACTGGTTAGCTCAGTGTCAGGATAATGTGACTGAGTGGGATGTCGGGTCATGGTACTGGCGGCCTGGTCTCCCAGTATTGCAGCACTATAAAGTCGCCATGAGTGTGCACTGTCACAATTCTGTAGGTACCCGTTCTGATATGACCTTAGATGTTGCTAGCACGTAAACAACAAACAAATAACCATAATGCCCCGCGGCATCACTCTCCACACCGAGTGTGACGTCCCGTGATGCCCGGCTTCTAGGAACTCTCCCCAGGTGGCGCCACAGGCGACAGGCCGGCCACGTTGTGCTAACAGTTCCATGAGTCAGCCAACACGGCCACGTTGTATTAACAGATTCACAACTTTTTCCCCTTTTTTAATTAAAATATTTTTTAGTGATTGTTTGTTTATTCTGTTCATAACGGTTCAAGTGCATGCATTTGTTTTCGCCGTTGTGTGATAGTGGTCATAATCCATCCATACAGATTGATTTCCTTTATAAATCAATAATTTCTGTAAACTTGTTCATGGTGTAAAATCAGGGAGTTTCCAATTTTGTTTGGTTTTTGCGGAAAGTATACATTTTTAAGTCATTGGCAGGGATGAAAGTGGTCTCCGGGAATAAAAGCGGAAATTCTGATATTTTCCCATAGGTTTAGCATTGTCAGGGAATCGCGAAAAATTCCCGGAAGTCGGGTTTATTAAATATCGGTTTGAACCACATATACGCTGGTAGTGCTGCACCATTTGAAGCACGTATTAGTAGTATACACTGATAGTGCTGCGGCATTTGAAGCATTTATGGGTAGTATACACTGATGGTGCTGCGGCATTTGAAGCATTTATGGGTAGTATACACTGATGGTGCTGCGGCATTTGAAGCATTTATGGGTAGTATACACTGATGGTGCTGCGGCATTTGAAGCATTTATGGGTAGTATACACTGATGGTGCTGCGGCATTTGAAGCATTTATGGGTAGTAATGATAGTATACACTGATAGTGCTGCAGAGTTTGAACACCGTTTTAGTATACATTTATAGCGACAGGAAAAATCCGGAAATCCGCGAAATCGCGGAGATCTTTCATCCCTGGTCATTGGTTTGACTCGACCAGGGTTCGAACCCATGGGTTCGAATCACCTTTATTTATATTCACATAATAGATTATAAGGCCCATGTATTAAATCACCTTTAAATGTGATAAAATCTGATATATAGAACAGGTAGGATGGTAACTTTACGATCGTATAGTTTATACATAACATCAAATACCCTATAACACTAAGACGGCTCACTCGGCCTGTACTGTGTAATCAACATGATCAAACCCACCCATTGGTGCGCTGGCTGTTCTCTTGGTTAAACAGGTGCTATATTATATGCATAAATGTATATATGAATGTGGAAGATGTGTGATGATGGCGATGCTGATGATGATGTGTATTTGTTCATAACAATTTCATATTGATGTGTATTCATACTTACCTATCTCATGTATAATATAATTGTATGTGTTTACATGTGAAACACCAACCAGCAGCCGGGCTGATCAAACCCACCACAAGGTGGCACTGCAAAATTTACATTACCATGGGAGAGATAGGAGTGAGGCGTCTTAGTATTATAGGGTCTTTGATAACATATATAATGAAGTTGCATGTGCAGTTAGTGTTATTTATTGATAGTTTACACCAATATGCCCCTATAAACCATTGCAGATATAGACGGTTATGCTAAAAATTCCACAACACAAAAATGTTGATTATTATCCAGGCAGTCGACTTGAACTCCTAATTTTGAGGGTAAATAATGGCAGAGACATAGGCAGTGGTAAGAAGATATTTTCGGGATGCCGTACTTACAGGGTTATCTAAAACGGAAACATTTAAAGCTACTTTTAGCAAAGAAATTGTCCAAAAACTATGGAAATATGACCATTTATGGGCCACAGTTTTATGAGATCACATCGTACAGATACAAAACTGGTATCCCCAGAAAGCCGTAACACAGATGAATGCATACAAGCTCATTGCAGCCTTGTAACCACATTATTAACAAACTTGTATTAAAACACGTTTGTTGCAGCTTTATGAGAAGTGATCATATGATATAGTGCTGCGGTGTTTGAACATGATATCACCAGACAGGATGGCCGTATGAGTTAAGCATCCATCTCTCGTGTTGGTAGATCCATGGGTTCGAACCCTGGTCAAGTCAAACCAATGACTTAAAAAATTATACTTGTCACTTCCTAGCCAGGCGCTCCTGTCTACCATTCGCTATATTGCTATATCGCTATAAATCCTACTGGCAGTTCCTGTGAGTGAGCTGTGGCAGGGTGAAGGTCACTGACACTGTGACAGAGTCCCAAACATAGGGCGTCATCCATTACACGCGCACACTGAGGCTACGGAGAAGATGGGAGGGGGGAGGGGAGGGGGAGGGTTGGTAGGGGGAGGGGAGGGGGAGGGGGGGGGGGTAGGGGTGGGGGGGTGGGAGGCGCGGCATCCATTACACGCTCACACTGAGGTTACGGAGGTTTGGTGTCAGGGAAACCGCGCAGGGCACTTCTACCTCAGAGGGAGGGCGGGAGGGAGGGGGAGGGGGCGAGGGGGGAGGGGGGAGGGGGAGGGGGGGGGGGGGGGGGGGGGGGGGGGGAGGGGAGAGAGTGGGAGGGGAGAGGGACCGGGAGAGGAGGAGGGGAGGGTGGGAGAGCGACGACCGGGAAGGCGGAGAGGGAGGGAGGGGAAAGGGGGAGGGGAGAGGGGAAGGGGGGATCAGAGGGGAAGGGGGAGGTGAGGGGGGCGGAAGGGGAGAGGGGGAGAGGGGTGGGGGGAGAAGGGGGGAGAAGGGGGGGGAGGGAGGGGGAGGGGGGAGGGGGGAGGGGGGGGAGGAGGGGGAGGGGAAGGGGAGAAGGAGAGGGGGGGAGGAGGGGAAGGGGGAGGGGAGAGAGGGCGAGAGAAGGGGCGGGGGAGGGGAGAGGTGGGAAGTGGGGAGGGCTGGGGAGGGGGAGATGGATGGGGAGGAGGGATTGCTAATGTTATATACAGGGAGACGGGACGGAGAAGGGGATGAAGAGAGGAAGGGAGGAAGGAGATGAGAAGGGCGGTGGAGGAGCGGGTAGGTGAAGGGGAAGGGAGGAGGGGAAGGCGGGATGGGATGGGAGGATTTCTAACGTCATACAACATGGGATGAGGGAGGGGGTTGGGAGAGGGAGGAGGGGGTGGGGAGGGGGTGGGGAGAGGGTGGGGTGGTTGCTAACTTCATACACCATCAGCAACTAACCACTAATTTTCACTAACAACTAATGGGGCTGTCACACTACGGCGTATGGCGTAAGCGTATGCCGACGTATGCGGTTTTCGACCCATAGGCCGGCATACGCTGTCATACACTGTCATACGCTGTCATACGCTACGCACACGCCACGCAAACGCCACGCATACGCTACGCACACGCCACGCATGCACTACACACGCCATGCATATGCTACGCATACGATATGCATACGCTACACATACGCTATGCATATGCTACACATACGCTACACATACGTACACATACGCTATGCATACGCTACACATACGCTATGCATACGCTACACATACGCTACACATACGTACACATACGCTATGCATACGCTACACATACGCTATGCATACGCTACACATACGCTACACATAGGTTGGGCGTGGGCCGTATATGCTCATCATACGCTGTCTTACGCGTGTCAGTCCAAAAAAAAATTGTGCATGCTCAAAATTGTGAGCGTATGGCAGCGTATGGCTCATACACTGCTCATACGCTAGACGTCCGCTATGCATACGCCGGCATAGTGTAAAGTCGACGGCTGGCAGTTTGAGTGGGGTAGATAGGCTAATACTAGTAATAGGAAATCACTACAGGCAAGGAAGGAAAGTAGATATAGAGTGAAAGGTAGGAGAGTGAGACTCCTTCATTTATTGTATATATAGTTTCAGGAAACAAGATGGTGGTGATCACATGATCAAGTCTTCCAATCACTAACAGGCATTCTTCTATCCCACCAATGAGGGTTCAATATCCTTGTAACCAAGGCATGGTTAGGCCTGGCTACAGTGACCTGTTGTGTCTGGTGTGCAGTGATTAATAAATAACACTTGGAGGGGAGGGGTTATGTGAGGAGAGTTCCAAAGACTCTCTCACATGTCAAGAAGTGACCCTCTCTCAGGTCAAGAAGTGACCCTCTCTCACTATCTATATTAATATACAATTTCTATCTTTAATTAGTAATGGATCACCAACTCCACATATACCTCATATGCCTTTGGTTTTACATACCATCTACTATTATATAGACCATTTGCAATTTACTATAGAGTAGTTCTCCACAGCCCATATCTCAAATATCGGAACATTTTCCAATAGGTTACGCATAGGTTAGGGGTACATCGGCATAGGTTAGGCGTACGCTGGAATTGTCAATCACAACTGTCAAACCACATCACAGTACGCAGCGCATAGGTCGGGTTACGCTTTGAATACGCTGCATAGGCTAGGGATAGGTTACGTATAGGTTATGCATAGGTTACGCATACGCTCCAAAAGACACCGCAGAGCACCAATGTCACCATACGTCGTCCCGCTACATTTTCGACATTTTTGCGGTAGGTTTTACATACGCCGCCGCCATACACCGTAATGTGACAGGGCCTGAACAGGTAAACCCCATCCACTGCCTAACTAATTCCATCCTCACTTCACTTCTTCCTTTGGCCTTGGGCGGACTTACTGTGCATACCGGTGAATCTGGAGGGACTGAAGTGTGGATCCTGGTCGAGTCAAACCAATGACTTATAAAATAGGTACCTGTTGCTGCTCGGCGCTTGGCGCTATGAGGTCAGGACAGGGACTGGGCACACAGTGTCAGGATAATGTGACTCTGTGGGACATCAGGTCAAGGTGCCGGCGTTCTGATTTCCCAGTGGGGCAGCACTATAAAGTAGCCATGAGCACGCGCTGTCACAAGTCGGTGCGCGTCCTGGTATGGCCTAGGGTCTTACTGGGGTGTAAAACTACACCAACCACGCAGCCTCCCCCGGCCCTCTCAGAGGACTGTGGTTGGGCTCTTAGGCTGCCTTTTTCCTTCCTCCCCCCCGCCACCCGCCCACACCCACCAATTTCTCTGACCACTACCCATCGGAAGCCAACTCCTGACCACATGGGACTGCTTTCAGCGGTGCCCATTCAGTGCATCAGATTTGCAGCCTTCAGCGCACCAATGCGACTGAAAACTCCCCCAAAACAACAAACAACATACACCATCAGCTCGGATTTCTGAGCAGTAACTGACAGTTTATAGACACCGACACCGACACCGACACCGACACCGATACAGACAGACACATACATACACAGACATAGACACACGACACCCACACACAGGAACACAGACAGACACATACACAGATATACACATACCCACACAGACACGCAGAATCAGAGACACAGACAGACACACATACACAGACAGACACAGACACACATGTACACACACACATACACACACAGACACAGACACACATGTACACACACAGACACACATACACACACAGACAGATACAGACACACATACACACACAGACACACAGAGGGTGAGAGGGGGCGAAGGGGCCGGGGGGGGGGCTTTCATTTGTTCTTAATTATGATTAAATCCAATTTCACAAATGTCATAGTGTATTTCTGGCATTTTAAACTAAGACATTCATGTCGGTTCTGGCCGTGTGGGGGCGGGAGGGGATGACATTGGTGAGGCGGGTTTCCGCTTGGGGGCGCACCCCTGGACGCAGTCACTTGAACCCGGCCCGGACTGTCACGTGTCACGTGACAGTCTGAGGCCCACGTGACAGGGTGTGCGCATGCGCAACAAGACACCATTAACCTAACGGGGTGTGCGCATAAATCTCCACGGTGCTTGAAACACTGGTGTGACTCACTCATGTCTGTATGTGACTCACGTCTGTATGTGTGACTCACTCATGTATGTGTGTGCCTTACTCATATATGTATGCATGTGACTCGATCACTTCTGTCTTTGTGTGACTCACTCATGTTTGTGTGACTCATGTCTGTATGTGTGACTCACTCATGTATGTGTATGACTTACTCATACATGTCTGCATGTGACTCATTCACTTCTGTCTTTGTGTGACTCACTCATGGTTGTGTGACGTATGTCTGTGTGTGACTTACTCATGTCTGTATGTGTGACTCACGCACGTCTCTGTGTGACTCACTCACATCTGCCCGAGTCACTCACATCTGTATGTGTGACTCACTCATGTCTGTATGTATGTGACTAACTCACGTCTGTCGGTGTGTGACTCACTCATGTTTTTGTGACTTATGTCTGTGTGTGAATTACTCATGACTGTATGTATGTGGCTCGCTCCCATATGTCTGTGTGACTCACTCATGTCTGTCTAACTCACTCACATCTGTAGGTGTGACTCACTCATGTCTGTATATATGTGACTAACTCAGGTCTGTCTGTATGACTCAATGTCTGTCTGTGTAACTCACTTTCATCAGTAATGAACCCAATGACTTACAAATTGATACTTGTCGCTTCCTAGCCATGTGCTCGGCATTAATAGGATAGGGCAAGGACTGGTTGGCTCAGAGTCAGGATAATGTGAGTGAGAGGGATATCAGGTTATGGTGCCAGCAGTAGGCCTGGTCTCCCAGTGGGGCAGCACTATAAAGTCATCATGAGGGCACACTGTCACAAGTCGGTAGGTACCCGTCCTGATATGACCATAGATGTTGCCAGGGCGTAAAACTCCAACAACCAACCACCAGCCTCCAGACGCTGACCTGTGCGTGACCTGGTGAGGTGAGTGCAAAACGCTCCACTACCACTAAATTTTTGTTTTAAACTCCGCCTCCCCCCCCCTCACCCCTCGCCCGACATCCCACCAACATCAGGACCCTCCCCCCCCCCCTCTTACCCCCACATCCAAACTGCCCCCCCCCGCACCCCCACCCCACTGTGCACATCCAAACTGCCCTCTCTGACCCAAACACTTAAGCGGCTGTCACACCTCGCCGGATTGAGCAACGGACAGAATTGTGTAGTCCGGTGGTGATAAGTATCAAAATGTATTAAAATGTGTCAAAATGTTGCACTATCGAGTCAATGGCCGCTGGAAAAACGGACATGAAACGGACATGAAACGGACATGAACAGATAGCCAACGGATGAAACAAACTCAAACCGGACAAGAACCGTAGATGTCAGTCCGGCGGCATCCGTTCCTAGTTTTGTGCATGTTCAAAACTTGTACGGACACAAAACGGACTTTGTTCGGTTTCTTTCTGTTTCCCCCAATCCCGTGTGATGTGACAGGGCCTTAAACCACTAACCATGTACTATCAACAACTACCCAATTTATATGCATATTTTTTCCCCGTATGCACCGTACACCAGAAATGTGAATCTAACCAATGAAACTAACCGTTAACCCGCATTAACTAACACCAGGCGGCCCGCCGTCATGTGGCTGACTTCTGACTTCTTCAGCTCCATCAATCAAAGCGCGTCAATAAGTATCGATGTACATCATTCTCCAACACCAGGCGGCCCGCCGTCATGTGGCTGACTTCTGACTTCTTCAGCTCCATCAATCAAAGCGCGTCAATAAGTATTGATGTACATCATTCTCCAACACCAGGCGGCCCGCCGTCATGTGGCTGACTTCTGACTTCTTCAGCTCCATCAATCAAAGCGCGTCAATAAGTATCGATGTACATCATTCTCCATCACTCACCACGTTGTCATTGTGTCCGTCTATTCATCATTAAAATGATTTGTACAAACAAATGCAATCTACAGCTTCTAATACTTATAATATACCTATCCTCTTCTGTTTATGTATTTAGGCATAATACTTACTAATTGTAACACAATGTGAACAGATTCGACCCGTCTGTATATTTATTTATTTCTGGTAACTATGTTTATTCTGCTGAATAAGTCTTTTGTCAGTGCCGAAGCACTGGTCTTCCAGCCATTTTTCAATTCAGGGTTATTTACACAAAAGGTATATAGAGTAAGGTATAGGGCCTACAATCAACATTGAATACACAATTTGCTGTTTGTTTGTTGTTGTTTTACGTCCTAGCAACATCTAAGGTCATATCAGGACGGGTACCGACTTGTGACAGTGCCCACTCATGTTGACTTTAATTCAGGGATGAAAGTGGTCTCCGGGGAAAAAAAGCGGAAATGCTGATATTCTCCTATAGGCTCAGCATTAGTCGTGTACGCTGATAGTGCTGCGATGCTTGGAGCATTTATTAATATTAGTAGTGTATGCTGTGGCGTCAGCACCACATATTAGTTACGCTGAGGGTGCTGCGGGATTGAACAATCCCAGAAATCCGCGGAATCGCGGAGATCTTTCATCCCTGCTTTATAGTGCTGTCCCACTAGGATACCAGGCCACCAGCACCATGACCTGATATCCCACTCAGTCACATTATCCTGACACTGAGCCAACCAGTCCTTGCCCTATCCTATTAATGCCGAGCGCCTGGCTAGGAAGTGACAAGTATCAATTTTTAAGTCATTATTTTGACTTGACCAGGGTTCGAACCCACGACCCCATGTACACAATTTGCAGCATGTAACACAATGAAATTGCAGCATGTAACACAATGACATTTTGTAACCCAAAAGTTCCAGAGCAATAAGGTAAAAGGAGTGTCATATAACTAGATCAATATTAGTCAGATCAATATGAGTATTTATACGGTATTTAGAAGGTAAGCAGAAATATTCCTCTGTATTCATTTGGTAAAGTTGTAGTCAGTTTTAATGTAAGGTCTATTCAGTTGGAGTGAGCCAAGCGGTATATATGACATATCATAATGACATCACATGGTGTAAAGTCGACGGCTGGCAGCTGTAGTTGTGTAGGCAGGCTGATAGGAAATCACTACAGGCAAGTATAAGAAAGGCAGAGTATAGCGTGAAAGTAAAGTAAGTGAGAGCTTGCACCCTCAGGTTTATTATTATATAGTGGTTTCTGGACCTGACATGGCATGTCACATGACCATGCTCTCCAATGAACAGTAAGCATTTCTAGGTCCACCAATCAACATTAAGCATTTCTGTGTCACTATGGCAGCTGTGATCTATCCAACACCACCATGCCTTGGCTGCTTTGGCCTCACGTGCCCTGTTGTGTCTGTGATTGGTGATCCGTGACTAACAGTTGGGGGGGGAGGGGGTTGTGAGTAGAGCTCTTGAGCTCCTTCCACACTCTCAGTAGTGCCCCTCTCACACTATCTATAGAATACACAATGACTATTTAATACAAGTAAAGGATCACCAGCACCACATAATTACATTAATGCCCCTGGCTTATACATCATTTACCTTTATAGACCATTTGTAATCCCTTATAGACCAGTTCACATTCCCCACCAATGTCTTTTATCAGAATATTTTACAATGGTATATAATAGTGGTCATGCCGTGAGTTCAAAACTGATCAAATCTGTTTTTCAGTGCATTTAGTGATGGGAGATTCGACTATTTCGACTGGGCGCGGTGACCAAATCGGTAGAGCACCGGCCGCCCGTTCGATTCCCAGTCGAGTCAAACCAATGACTTACCAAATTGATACTTGTCGCTTCCCAGCCTGGCACTCAACATTAATAGGATAGGGCAAAGACTGGTTGGCTCGGTGTCAGGATAATGTGACTGAGTGGGATATCGGGTCATGGTGCCGGCAGCCTGATTTCCCAGTGGGGCAGCACTATAAAGTCGCCATGAGTGCGCACTGTCACAAGTCGGTACCCGTCTTGATATGACCTTATATTGGTTGGTTGTTGGAGTTTTACCATGACCTGATATCCCACTCAGTCACATTATCCTGACACTGACCTAACCAGTCCTTGCTCTATTAGTTTTAATGTTGAGCGCCAGGCCAGATAGCGACAAGTATCAATTTGTATATAAGTCATGGATTTCACTCGACCGGAGAATCAAACTCCTGATCACCCGCACGGGAAGCCTGCGCTCTACCGACTCGGCCATGGCGCCCGGTGTAGTAAGTTCAAAACACTACCTCGCAAAAACACTACAGTAGTGTTTTCAACCTAGGTTCAAAACACTATGGTAGTGTTTTCAACCTAGCTGAAGGTAGGTTCAAAACACTACTGTGGCCACACTCAAAACACTATCCTCAAGTTCAAAACACTACCTTTAAGTTCAAAACACTACAGGGCAGTATGTACTAAGGTGGGGCAGTAGGGGTTGTTTTTAGTGGTTATTGTTTTACATTCTAGCAACATGGAAGGTCATATCGGGATGGGTACTCACTATCCTATTAATGCCAAACGCCATGCTAGGAAAGCGACAAGTATCAATTTGTGGTGCATACACCGCAGCATTCATCAGCGTATATCTAAGAACGTGGTGCACACGCTGCAGCACTATCAGCGTAAAACACGTGGTGTGCACACACCGCAGCACCATCAGCGTAATATGTGGTGCACATGCCGCAGCTCTATCAGCGTTATATACTAATATGTGCTTCAAACGCTGCAGCAGGGTCAATCTTGTTGTGATAGTGTTTTGAACTTGGGTAGTGTTTTGAACGTATGTAGGGGTAGTGTTTTGAACTTAACAGTAAGTGTTTTCAACCTAAGTTTCAAATACACTACGGTAGTGTTTTGAATCGTGCAACGCTATGTGTTTTGAACGGCGTAGTGTTTTGAACGTCCTACACCGGCACCAGTCCAAAAGGACTCCCAAACTAAGGTAATAAGCCTGCCCACAAACACCCACCCCGATATCCCACAATGCACTAGCATCTAACCCACTTACACAGTTACAGAGAATGCCACTCACCCTTCCATTCAATCTCCACCGGGCGCGGTGGCCGAATCGATAGAGCGCAAGCTTCGCGTGCGGGAGATCGGGAGATCAGCAGATCGGGAGACCGGGAGTTCGATCCCCAGTCGAGTCAAGCCGATGACTTACAACATTGATACTTGTCGCTTCCTAGTCTGGCACTCGGCATTAATAGGATAGGGCAAGGACTGGTTGGCTCAGTGTCAGGATAATGTGACTGAGTGGGATATCAGGTCGTGATGCCAGCAGAAGACCTGGTCTCCCAGTGGGACAGCACTATAAAGTCACCATGAGTGTGCACTGTCACAAGTCTGTAGGTACCCATCCTGATATGACCTTAGATGTTGCTAGGACGTAAAACTCCAACAACCAACCAACCAAGTCTGTAGGTACCCCATCCTGATATGACCTTAGATGTTGCTAGGACGTAAAACTCCAACAACCAACCACCCAAGTCTGTGGGTACCCCATCCTGATATGACCTTAGATGTTGCTAGGATGTAAAACTCCAACAACCAACCAAGTCTGTAGGTACCTGTCCTGATATGACCTTAGATGTTGCTAGGACGTAAAACTCCAACAACCAACCAACCAAGTCTGTAGGTACCCTGTCCTGATATGACCTTAGATGTTGCTAGGATGTAAAACTCCAACGGGGTACCTACCAACCAAGTCCGTAGGTACCCCGTCCTGATATGACCTTAGATGTTGCTAGGACCTAAAACGCAACAAACAAACAAACAAACGTACCCAGTGACTGCACTTGACATTTTTCTTCCCCTTCCTTTCTTTGTGTCCCCCCCCCCTGCCTATCCTCCCGCCCCCCCCCCCTCCTCCTGCCCCCCCCCCCCCTACCACCACACACACACCACCTCCTGTTTTTCGCGTGGAGTTGGATGCAAATTGCCAGGATGTGGTCGGGTTTCGTGGTCACTGAAGCATGAAGCTTCCATGTTTAATACACAGTCAGGCTTTATTGGAAACTCTCACCCCCACCCCCACATACCTCCAACCCCCACATGCACACACCCACACACTCACACCCACGCCACACTCACACCCAACTCCCTGCCATAACCACACTCGCCCCATACTCACACACACACACCCAAAGTCACACCCACCCCACACACACTCACTCACTCACTCACTCCCACCGTCACTCCCACACGCACTCACATACTTATTAGAAACTGTCACCCCCCAGCCACCACCACCCAAACTCACACACGACCCCACCCCCACACTCACACATCCACCACCCACCCGCATCCACCTGCTGAAATGAGGAGTAATTTACTATTGTCAGCATTGGATTATTGAGACCGTTTCTTTGTACACTTGTAAGTATGTGTGTATTATGTACATGTATGTATGTGTCTGTGTATGCTTGTATGTTGTATGCATGTGTGTATGTGTATATGTATGCATTAAACTATTATGTATGTATGTGTGTATTATGTACATGTATGTAGATGTCTGTGTATGCTTGTATGCATGTGTGTATGTCTATATGTATGTATGTATTATGCATGTATAATGTATGTATGTGTGTATTATGTACATGTATGTATGTATGTATGCTTGTATGCATGTGTGTATATATGTATGTATGCATGTATAATGTATGTGTGTGTATTATGTACATGTATGTATGCTTGTATGCATGTGTGTATATATGTATGAATGTATAATGTATGTATGTGTGTATTATGCACATGTATGTATGTCTGTATGCTTGTATGCATGTGTGTATGTGTATATGTATGTATGCATGTATAATGTATGTATGTGTGCATTATGTACATGTATGTATGTCTGTATGCTTGTATGCATGTGTGTATGTATATATGTATATATGGTATGCAGGTATTGCAATACCTCAGGGAGTTTGACGCCCCTGCCCTGCAGAGTTGTAAACCACTGCCTTGTGATATAGGTTCTTGACAGAACCGAAGGCTAAGGGAGCAAACCCTGAACAGAAAACCATGTCACTGTGGCAGCATTAAGGGTGGTTGATGTATGGAACTCCCAACATCTCCCGACCAGCCACTGCAGGGACAAATAGCTTTGCGCCTGTCTTGACATGTTCTTGCCGGTGTGAAACCTCTATTTGCTCCCCAAGAGAGTGCCGCTGGTAACTTGCAAAAGCCAGCAGCACTTCAACACTTTTGCAGGCAGCTTTCATGAAATGGAAAGAGAGGGCGCCCTCGTCTCCGGTTCAAGGATACCATCAAGAGAAACCTGAAGCTGAGAGACATTAAGACCGACTCATGGACGCAACTCTCACAGCAGAGAGCTAAATGGAGAGTGGCAGTCAAGTAATGAAAGCAGTCTTTGTCGCATCGCGACCGACAGCATGATGATGATGATGATGATGATGGTTGTATGTATAAGTGTACGTATGTATCTGTGTAAGTGTGTATTATACATGTATATATGTATATACATAGATATATATGTGTATATATATATAGGTATATTATATGTATTTAAGCAGACACATGCATAACTACATATAGACTATATCACATAATAGGCCTACATGTATATATGCATTATGAACATACACATATATATTACATAATACATATACATTTGTATATATATATATATTACATAATACACGAATGGATGCATGTATTATGTACATATACACATATGTATTTATTCATAGATGTGCATATGTACACATAAGTGTGTATATTTTTTATACACACTTTTATATACATATTTATCTATATATACAAATGTATATATCTGTACATATTATGCATATGAACCAAAATAAGCATACACATATATAATTATACATGTATGTACATACACATAATACATTAATTATTTTGTTTAAATCCAGGAGATATCCAGGCGTGAATTGGTTGGAATGAGCGTGGACGCTCATTCCTCGTCATTGCTGGGGCTCGAAGGAACCTCAAAGTGCCCCCCCCCCCCTCCACACACCCCACCCTCCCGATGGGAGGCAGTCAATCACATCTTGCGCCTTGCCCATTGGCTCGCCTCGCCGGCCCGTCACGCCTCAGCCAATCACACATCGCCACTCTCCATTCCTGCTTCATGTTCCTGCTTCATCGTAACCGCCTTCCTGATCAGTGTTCGCTCTGCGCGTTACGACCTGTCAGCGTCTCCTCAATCATTTACTCATCTCACTTTTCCGCACATGACCTCATATCGGGGTCAACTCACCGCAAAGAGCACAAACTTGTACAACGGACCAGCAGGGTACGGCGGAGACAGAAATATACCTGATGCTTCCCACTTAAGCGGGCATTCCTTACACGCGGTATGCGGTATGCGGCATGCGGTATGCGAATGGCATGATTCCTTACACGCGGTATGCGGTATGTGGCACACGACTGGCTATATTTAAAAAATCAAAATAAACAATTATTCTCCATACTGCTCTGTATATGACCAAATATTGCATTTATATCTATGTACCTTTCTGTACGTCACATGGGGGTTCCTACCTTTATTATAACCAAATTATAGATAAGTATTCATATTTCTGTGCATATGGTAGCATTTATAGCTTTCCCCTAACCTTATGTCTTCCGGGTGCCCAGCTCACCATGTGTTTCCCCTCCTCACCCCTGTGTGAGACCATTCCGTAATGCTCAGTCGCCTCTCCTGGTGTTAAACTAATGGACACATCAGACTCAGGTTTCTATTCACACCCAGCTTGACGCATACCGCATGCCGCACCGATCGCTACATGGACTGATCGGAAAAACGCATTCGCATTCGCACACCGCGTGTAAGGAATGTAGCTCATAGGTTTCAAGGCGTTTCGATTTTTTGTCGCATTCGCATTCGCATACCGCATAACGCGTGTAAGGAATGCGCCCTTCACGCCTTCACCTTCTTTGTACCCGACAGCAATAAAGAAATGATGAAAATCATAACAATTCTAGCGCTTTCCTGGATTAATTCGAACCATGACAAAAGGCAAAGCAATAAGCGAATCGCTAAAGCTTTAGTCACAAATCGCCTGTGTTGTGTTTGCGGCGGCCGTTAGTCGCCAAATTGGCAAAAACCTGTGGTGACCGTATGGTTGGCTAGTGGCCATCCGGCGACCTTACGTTATTTTGCTCACCGCAACGAGTTGCGATTTGTCTAACTTGACATTAACCTTTTTTTTTACAAATCGCAAGGCCGTAGGCTGCAACCACGCCGCAAGGTGACCATATGGTCGCCTTACGCTGACTTATATCATGCGATGGCAACAAGAAACCTTGTTGCGGCAGCGGAACAAACGTATGGGCGCAGATTGACGTACAGACACCGTACGGTTTGTGAACATTTCTACCGTAGACTGCAACACCGTACGATTTGTTAAAATCCCATCTGTAGAACACAGACCGCAGAACCGTACGGCGGCAGCATGACACGTGACCTGAGCATAACAGAAAACAAGGCACATCTTACCTGCATCTCGTCGACACTTCTCGGCCCCATAATCCTCGTCTGTGATTGGCTGCCACACTTTGTATTCTCCTGGTGTCTGTGTATTCTCCTGGTATAATTCACTATTCTTTCCCTGAGAGTCAGTAAATATATCTGATTGTCTGTGTATTCCTCTGATATATATCTCAGTAGCCTCTTTCTGAGAGTCAGTAAATATATCTGATTGTCTGTGTATTCCTCTCGTATATCTCAGTAGCCTCTTTCTGAGAGAATCAGTAAATATATCTGTATCTCTGTGTATTTTCCTGATATATCTAACAATCCGCTCCCTGAGGCTCTGTGTATCTGTGTATCATGTAAGTTTATCTACATAAGATACATCACCAATGCAAGGTGATTGATGATTGATGATTGATGATGCACAGATTTTGTTTAATGTCTAGGATGGATTGCAGTTCGTCGAGAAGTGTGTCCTAAAAGTATCCTAATATAAGCAGCTTTGTTTATTTGTTTGTTGTTTTACGTCCTAGCAACATATAAGGTAATATCAGGACGGCTGAAACGTCTGTCACAAGTAGCAGGGATTTGGCACCACAGTATCGATTATCCTAAATATAGGTTATCCTAAATATGCTGTAGAAGGGTTATAGTCTGTACGAGCGATTGCACGCCACCGTCAATTATCCTAAATCTAGATTATCCTAAATATGTTGCAGAAGGGTTATAGAGGGTAGCCACCGTTGGCGCCACGTCGATTATCCTGCATCTAAATTATCCTAAATATCTATTTCAGAAAGGTTGATTTGACGCCACCGTCGATTATCCTAGTAATGATTGTGCTCCACACTAGGTTATCCTGAATATATCCGAGATGTCCGTGGCAGAAACCTTCAAATGTCCACCACCGATTGCGCTCCAAGCGAGTTTATCCTAAATATATCCAACAACTCCGTTGCCGAAGGATTTTAAAATACCCTCCGTTGTCTGGTTGGTTGATTAGTTGTTGGGAGTTTCACGTCCTGGCAACATGTAAGGTCATATCAGGACTCCGTCGTCTGAGCTGAAATCTAAGGAGATAAAACCATAAGCCCTCAAACTGCCCCTTAATTCCTCAAGTCTCCACCAGGTGGCTACAGGTGTGTGTGTTGGGGGGGGGGGGGTGAGGCGGGGAGGGGGGGGGGCTCTCAGTTCAGGAGAGCAACTCAGCCAAGAGTCAATCAATCAATCAATCAATCAATCAGTCACTGTTCCCACATCGGGCATGCATCGGTTACCGTTATTGCCTGCAGGTGTGTTGAACCGCCACCAGGTGGCGGGTGTGTTGAACCGCCACCAGGTGGCGGGTGTGTGATAGCTAGTCTCAGTGGTCTGTCTTCAGTTACCTTATCTCACCTGTGTGATTCTACTATTACTAGTGATAGCCAACCTTCTAAGGGATGTAGGTAGATCTATGTACGGAAATATTCCCCGCCTGAAACTTTATACACATAAATATATATGCTATATAATACATATTGTATATATGCTATATAATACATATTGTATATGATATATATGATACATGGTATATAATATATATTTATATGTATATATTATATATATTGTATATTTTATATGATATATAATACATAATATATATAATATATATTTATGTATATATAATATATATATTGTATATAATATATATGGTATATAATACATATGATATATAATACATATGATATATATTATATATATTATATATATATTATATATATTATATACAATATATACTATATATATTATATATATAATGTATATGTAATATATAATTATATATGATATATATATTTATATATATATTTATATATATAGTTATGTATGTATATCACATATATTTTATATTTGATATATTATATATAACATACATTATATATATCATATATATGTTACCGGGAAAAGATTAAGAACAGATGACGTCACCAAACTGTAATTGTGTGTGTGTGTGTGGGGGGGGGGGGTTCGGGTTAATCCGCCATTTACAACCGGAACAGCTGGTCACGTGGCCTGGAGTGAAGAGTCAAGCATGCGCACTGACATCAATCACCTAGAGCTAAGCCACTCTCAGCCCCAGTCACTCAGTCAGTATGTCTCTGTCTGTCACTGTCTCTCACTCTGTCTCTCACTCTGCCTCTGTCTCTCACTCTGTCTCTCACTCTGTCTCTCACTGTGGTATGTGCTGTCCTGTCTGTGGGAAAGTGTATATAAGAGACCCCTTGCTGCTTATTGGAATGAGTAGCCTATGTGGTTGCAGTGGGTTTCCTAAACAAAATAATATCAGAATCACCATATGTTTGACGTCCAATAGCTGATGATGAAAATCAATGTGCTCTAGAGGCGTCGTTAAATAAAACAAACCTTTTTTTCTTGCCTTATTCTCTCCCTTCTCTATAGTCCATCTTTCTTGTATCTCTATGTGTGTCTCTCTCTGTCTGTCTGTCTCTCACGTCTCTGTCTTCCACTCTCTATCTTTCTGGTGTCGCATTCTCTCTGTCTGTCTTTCTTCTATCTCGGTACCTCTGTATCTGTCTGTCTTCCTTGTATCTCGGTACCTCTCTGTCTGTCTTTCTTCTACCTCAGTACCTCTGTATTTGTCTGTCTGTCTTTCTTCTATCTCGGTACCTCTGTATCTGTCTGTCTGTCTTTCTTCTATCTCGGTACCTCTGTATCTGTCTGTCTGTCTTTCTTCTATCTCGGTACCTCTGTATCTGTCTGTCTGTCTTTCTTCTACCTCGGTACCTCTGTATCTGTCTGTCTGTCTATCTTCTATCTCGGTACCTCTGTATCTGTCTGTCTGTCTTTCTTCTATCTCGGTACCTCTGTATCTGTCTGTCTGTCTTTCTTCTATCTCGGTACCTCTGTATCTGTCTGTCTGTCTTTCTTCTATCTCGGTACCTCTGTATTTGTCTGTCTGTCTTTCTTCTATCTCGGTACCTCTGTATCTGTCTGTCTGTCTTTCTTCTATCTCGGTACCTCTGTATCTGTCTGTCTGTCTTTCTTCTATCTCGGTACCTCTGTATCTGTCTGTCTGTCTGTCTGTCTTTCTTCTATCTCGGTACCTCTGTATCTGTCTGCTGTCTGTCTTACTATCTCGGTCACGTCCTCGTATCGTCTGTCTGTCTTTCTTCTATCTCGGTACCTCTGTATCTGTCTGTCTTTCTTCAATCTCAGTACGTCTGTATCTGTCTGTCTGTCTTTCTTCTATCTCGGTACCTCTGTATCTGTCTGTCTTTCTTCTATCTCGTTACCTCTGTATCTGTCTGTCTTTCTTCTATCTCGTTGACCAGATGGGATGGCCGAATGAGTTAGAGCGTCCGCCTCCCGTGCTGGTAGATCGTGGGGTCATGGGTTCGAACCCTGGTCGAGTCAAACCAATGACTTAAAAATTGATACTTGTCGCTTCCTAGCCTGGCGCTCGGCATTATTAGAACAGGGCAAGGACTGGTTGGCTCAGTGTCAGGATAATGTGACTGAGTGGGATACCAGGTCATGGTGCTTTCTTCTATCTCGGTACCTCTGTATCTGTCTGTCTGTCTTCTATCTCGGTACCTCTGTATCTGTCTGTCTGTCTTCTATCTCGGTACCTCTGTGTCTGTCTGTCTTTCTTCTATCTCGGTACCTCTGTATCTGTCTGTCTGTCTTTCTTCTATCTCGGTACCTCTGTATCTGTCTGTCTGTCTTTCTTCTATCTCGGTACCTCTGTATCTGTCTGTCTTTCTTCTATCTCGGTACCTCTGTATCTGTCTGTCTGTCTTTCTTCTATCTTGGTACCTCTGTGTCTGTCTGTCTGTCTTCTATCTCGGTACCTCTGTGTCTGTCTGTCTTTCTTCTATCTCGGTACCTCTGTATCTGTCTGTCTGTCTTTCTTCTATCTCGGTACCTCTGTATCTGTCTGTCTTTCTTCTATCTCGGTACCTCTGTATCTGTCTGTCTGTCTTTCTTCTATCTCGGTACCTCTGTATCTGTCTGTCTGTCTTTCTTCTATCTCGGTACCTCTGTATCTGTCTGTATGTCTTTCTTCTATCTCCGTACGTCTGTATCTGTCTGTCTGTCTTTCTTCTATCTCGGTACCTCTGTATCTGTCTGTCTGTCTTTCTTCTATCTCGGTACCTCTGTATCTGTCTGTCTGTCTTTCTTCTATCTCGGTACCTCTGTATCTGTCTGTCTGTCTTTCTTCTATCTCGGTACGTCTGTATCTGTCTGTCTGTCTTTCTTCTATCTCGGTACCTCTGTATCTGTCTGTCTGTCTTTCTGTGCCTCTGTATTTCACTTCTATATTTCCGCATTTCTTGTCTTTGTGTCCCTCTCTTCTTTGTTTATTGTTTATGTCCTAGCAACATCTAAGGTCATATCAGGACGGGTACCGACTTGTGACAGTGCACTCATGGCAATTTTATAGTGCTGCCCCACTGGGAGACCAGGCAGCCAGCACCATGAGCAGAAATCCCACACAGTCACATTATCCTGATACTGAGCCAACCAGCCTTTGCCCTATCCTATTAATGCATATTCAGGTAGGGGAAGCAGCTTGGGGTGGAGATTGTATCGGCTGGACACAGAGGGGAAGCAGGCTGTGGTGGAGATTGTATTGGCTGGACACAGAGGGGAAGCAGGCTGAGGTGGAGATTGTATCGGCTGGACACAGAGGGGAAGCAGCCTGGGGTGGAGATTGTATCGGCTGGACACAGAGGGGAAGCAGACTGGGGTGGAGATTGTATTGGTTGGACACAGAGGGGAAGCAGGCTGTGGTGGAGATTGTATCGGCTGGACACAGAGGGGAAGCAGCCTGGGTGGAGATTGTATCGGCTGGACACAGAGGGGAAGCAGCTTGGGTGGAGATTGTATCGGCTGGACACAGAGGGGAAGCAGCTGGGGTGGAGATTGTATCGGCTGGACACAGAGGGGAAGCAGCCTGGGGTGGAGATTGTATCGGCTGGACACAGAGGGGAAGCAGCCTGGGGTGGAGATTGTATCGGCTGGACACAGAGGGGAAGCAGCCTGGGGTGGAGATTGTATTGGCTGGACACAGAGGGGAAGCAGTCTGGGGTGGAGATTGTATCGGTTGGACACAGAGGGGAAGCAGCCTGGGGTGGAGATTGTATTGGTTGGACACAGAGGGGAAGCAGGCTGAGGTGGAGATTGTATCGGCTGGACACAGAGGGGAAGCAGCCTGGGGTGGAGATTGTATCGACTGGACACAGAGGGGAAGCAGGCTGGGGTGGAGATTGTATCGGTTGGACACAGAGGGGAAGCAGACTGGGGTGGAGATTGTATCGGTTGGACACAGAGGGGAAGCAGGCTGGGGTGGAGATTGTATCGGCTGGACACAGAGGGGAAGCAGCCTGGGGTGGAGATTGTATCGGTTGGACACAGAGGGGAAGGAGCCTGGGGTGGAGATTGTATCGGTTGGACACAGAGGGGAAGCAGCCTGGGGTGGAGATTGTATCGGTTGGACACAGAGGGGAAGCAGCCTGGGGTGGAGATTGTATCGGCTGGACACAGAGGGGAAGCAGCCTGGGGTGGAGATTGTATCGGCAGGAGACACAGAAGGGAAGCAGACTGAGGTGGAGATTGTATCGGTTGGACACAGAGGGGAAGCAGCCTGGGTTGGAGATTGTATCGGCTGGACACAGAGGGGAAGCAGCCTGGGTGGAGATTGTATCGGCTGGACACAGAGGGGAAGCAGCCTGGGGTGGAGATTGTATCGGCTGGACACAGAGGGGAAGCAGCCTGGGTTGGAGATTGTATCGGCTGGACACAGAGGGGAAGCAGCCTGGGGTGGAGATTGTATCGGCTGGACACAGAGGGGAAGCAGCCTGGGGTGGAGATTGTATCGGCTGGAAGGAGCCTTGGGTGGAGATTTACGTGAGGACCATTAGTGTCCGGGGTATGTGCATGGACACACAGACCGGAAGTGGAATTGGTCCGAGTTGTCTGTTTCTAGGTCAGTGTCGGTCTGAGGCAGCGCATCCCTCACGGCCAATTACTCGTGTGTTTGTATATATAAATGAATTACAAATAAATTATATATACACACACATATAAATAATAAATAAATAATATTACATACACGTCACGCAAATGGAGGAGGTTTCTTTATCTAAAGGTTAGTCTATCAGTCGGAAATTAGTATCTTTCACAGCGATATATATATATATATATATATATATATATATATATATATGTATATCTATATATAATATATATATATATATTATAGAATATATATATATATACTACAGATATATATATATATAAATATAGATATATATATATATATAGACATGTGTATATATATCGGGGGAGGTAATTAATTGATAGGTTAGTCAGTCTGAAAACAGTGTGAAATATACTATATATATTGTATTATAGTGCGCAACTATACTATACATACATACACACATGACATAGAACTAGTTGACACAGACCATACTAATGGTAGACTGACCACTAATTCATTAATGGTAACTACCTTCTATACATAGGAGGCATTACTTCCTATGTATAAGAAGTAGCTACCATTTTAAAATTGAAAGTGTTCCCACCTAAAATCTCCTCCACACATATATACATACATACATGTACACACATACACACATACATACCCACATACACACATGTACACACATACACACATACATACCCACATACACACATATATACACATACATACATACACACATACATACACATGCACATATACATACACATGTATACACATGTACACACATACATACATACACACATACATACACATACACACATACATACACATGTATGCACATGCACACACATACACACATACATACATATATACATACACATGTATACACATATACACACATACATACATACATACACACATATACACACATATATACACACATACACACATGTACACATATACACACATACATACACACATACATACACATGTACACACATACATACATACACACATACATACATATATACATACACATGCATACACATGTATACACATACATATATACATACATACATACACACATACATACACACATACCCACACATACATACACATATGTACACATATACACACATACATACACATACATACATAGAGACATACACACATACATACATGTATACACATATACACACATACATACACATACATACACACACATGTATACACATGTACACACATACATACATACACACATACATATATACATACACATGTACACACATATACACACATACATACATACACATATACACACATACATACATACACACATGCACACACATATATACACATATGTACACATATACACACATACATCCACACATGTATACACATATACACACATACATACACATACATACATACAGACATACCCACATGTATATACACATGTACACACATACATACATACATACACACATACATACAAATACACACATACACACACATACACACAGTCTCTCCAGCGTTGCCTGTATATATCAACCAGTACTGGAGGTTTTCTGTCGACCCTTCCTCCTGGGTTTGTGATGTTCCTGGGGAGACTGTGCCTGCTCGGTCCACTGGCTCCTACTGTGTGTCTGTGTGTCTGTGTGTGTCTGTGTGTGTAGCTGAGTCCTCTCTACACGTCCAGCTCGCTCTGGGAACTTTCACCTTCTGATGGCTTCACCACATCCTGCACGCACTCAACCAGCCGTGTGTGTGGGCGGGTGTGTGAGTGAGGGTGTGTGGGTGTGTGAGTGTGTGTGTGAGTGTGTGAGGGTGTGTGTGAGTGTGTGTGTGAGTGTGTGTGTGAGTGAGGCTGTGTGTGAGTATGAGTGTGTGTGTGGGAGGGTGTGTGGGCAGGTGTGTGTGAGTGTGTGATTGAGTGTGTGAGTGTGAGTGTGTGAGTGAGTGTGTGTGTGAGTGTGAGTGAGTGTGTGTGAGTGAGGGTGTGTGAGGGTGTGTGAGTGAGGGTGTGGGTGTGAGTGTGAAGATGTGTGTGAGGGTATGTCAGTGTGTGAGTGAGGGTGTGGGTGTGAGTGTGAAGGTGTGTGTGAGGGTGTGTGGGGGTGTAAGTGAAGGTGTGTGTGTGAGTGTGAAGGTGGGTGTGAGGATGTGTGGGTGTGTGACTGAGGGTGTGGGTGTGAGTGTGAAGGTGTGTGTGTGGGGGTGTGATTGAGGGTATGTGTGTGAGTGTGTGTGAGTGAGTGAGTGAGGGTGTGTGATGGTGGGTTTGAGTGTGGGTGTGTGGGTGTGACTGTGTTTGAGTGTGGGTTTGTGTGTGAGTGAGGGTGTGTGTGGGTGTGTGAGTCTGGGTGTGTGAGCGGGGATGTGGGTGTGTGAGTGAGTGTGTGGGTGTGTTTGTGTGAGTGTGTGTGACTGTGTGTGAGTGTGTGTGTGAGTGTGTGTGTGAGTGTGTATGTGACTGTGTGTGAGTGTGTGTGTGGGTGAGTGTGTGGGTGAGTGTGTGCACCCCACATCCCACCCACACCCCACATCCCCCACCTACTCACTCACGCATCTTCTATAACCCCCGACCCACTCACAGACCCCCACCTCCCACCCCCCACTTTTCCAACTCAACCCAATCACCCCACTACCATTACACCCCCCACATACCCCCACACCCACACCCACATCCCCACCTACTCACTCACCCATCTTCTAGCCCACACACCCACACACACAGACCAACACCCTCCACCCACACCCCGCAAACCTTCTAACTCAGTCAACTCACCCCCATTATCACATTATAACCCGAGACAATTTAAATGAGTCGTGCAACCATTATTTGCACAATCCTAAATCCACGACTACCTGTATCAGCAAGTCATGCCCATTATATTAATGTCTCCTCACAGGTATGATCTTCAAATCACTGATATAGTCTAAAGGTAAATGGCTATTCTCCAGTCTACATGTACAAAATAAGATCCCCACCATATTTGTAATGCCTCATTTTATCCAACTATTGTCTATATTGTTCATACCATCTCATCATCTCATCCATAAATAGTTCATACGCACTATAATTGTTAAGGCCAGAAGACCTAGATTTGATTCTACATATCTAACTTTGATAATGAAGCACTTTTTAAGCATTTGTCGCCACATAGAAGAGAACACTGAGGCAACTTAGTAGAACCTGTTACTGCTAAAGCCCACAGTGTCAAGAGTTTTGGCATGCTTACCAAAACTAATTTGACATGTTAGCACTTCAAATATCTCAAATCTTTGCCATTTAAAATAAACAGTACTTCAAACTAAAGTAAGGCAGATTATACAAATCAATTTAATATATTTACCTAAGAAAAAAATTACAGAAACTCAAAACCATTGGACTTTGCAACTTCAATTACATATATATGATATATATTATATAACTTTAATTACATATATAAGGAGTATAATAATATTATACATATATAAATTGCCGGAGTAAACATGTCATAATAAAATATATTCTCCGAGAGTTTATATATATTTTGTAATATCTAATAATGTCCAATCGCTGGCCAGTGCCTGCGAGCCCGGGACTACTCGATAGTGGCGGCAGCACTGGCTTCCGCCGCCTCGGTGCCATATTTCACCAGTGTTGGCCCTGATTTTGAACTTTAACCAGTAAGCATCTATTGCTAGCCAAGACGAGCAATAAAGATTGTCCATCCCATATCAGGGATATGCTTCCCCCTTTGTTTGTATGCAGGCAAATTAATATAATATATACTAATATATTATATACATGTAATTAAAGTTGAAAAGTCCAATGGTTTTGAGTTTCTGTCATTTTGTTGTGAGATAAATGTATTAAATTGATTGGTATTTTATCATAATCTACCTTTCTTTAGTTTCAAGTACTCTTTATTTTTAAACCAGACCAGATGGCTGAATGAGTTGAGCGTCCGTCTCCTGTTTTGCGAGATCGGGAGATCCCAACCCATGGGGTCGTGGGTTCGAACCCTGGTCAAGTCAAACCAATGAGTTAAAAATTGATACTTGTCACTTCCTAGCTTGGCACTCGGCATTATTAGGATAGGGCAAGGACTGGTTGGCTCAGTGTCAGGATAATGTGACTGCATGGGATATCAGGTCATGGTGCTGGTGGCCAGGTCTCCCAGTGGGGCAGCACTATAAAGTCGCCATGAGTGCACACTGTCAGAAGTCACTACCCATCCTGATCTGACCTTAGATGTTGCTAGGAGATAAAAGAACAGACAAACAAGTTTATTTTAAATGGTTTTGCCTGTGTTGTATATATGTATGTTTTGAAAACGAGCAGAGTGACAGTTGGCTCACGGCATATAAGAGGCGGGGGAGAAGAGAATGCCCGCTCCGCAGTGAATAACATGGAAGTTAAGGTGGTTAGAGAGAAACATTAAAGGGATGCCGCTATGAGAAAAGGAGAGAGACAAGGAGGTGATGGGTAGGAAACTCTATTTGCGTCATGGCTAAGCATAATACAGGCTTACCGGTAAAAGTTTGAAATCTGGGCTGAGAATGACTGCCCAGCACGCGCACAAGCCAGGAGTGACCGCTGGTGGCGCTGGTGTAGGCAACACTGGGGCAAATACGGGCAAGTCAATGATTGGAAATAATAATAGAAGTAATAATAAATAATAATCATAATTATTAGGTTAGAGCTCCGCCCCTTTTATATACGCATAATAAATTATACATTCTCTCTCTGGTTCGAACCTTGGTCGAGTCAAACCAATGACTTGAAAATTGGTGCTTGTCGCTTCCTAGCCAGGCGCTCGGCATTATTATGACAGGGCAAGGGCTGGTGTGCTCAGTGTCAGGATAATGTGACTGAGTGGGATCCCAGGTCATGGTGCCGGCGGCCTGGTTGCCCAGTGGGACAGCACTATAAAGTCACCTTGAGTGTGCACTGTCACAAGTCGGTACCCGTCCTGATATGACCTTAGATGTTGCTAGGACGTAAAACAACAACAAACAAACAAACTCTCTCTCTCTATATATATATATATGTGTGTGTGTGTGTGTGTGTTAAAACAGTGCGCAAAGCATCATGGGACCAGTACAGATGACAAACACCGAGTACACAGCTGACCGACTTCTGTCTCCTAAATGACGCTCACGAACCCAACACCAGCAGCCAGCACACATTCAGGAGCTCCCCCTGCTGCTTTTTGTCGAGCCTCCCCTGAACGGGTCATGTGACCCAGTGCTGAGGTCACGTGTCCGCTGGAGCGTCCCTAATGTGACGTCACACGAGGCGCTGGTCACGTGATGTCAACTTAGAAGGCGTCTTAGTTAGAAAGTTAGAGCTGCATAGCGGGATGAAAACATAAAATTCACAAAACTAAAACACCCAGCGAGATTTGATCCTACGTATCTGACTTAGATCATCATCATCATGCTGTCAGTCGCGAAGGGACAAAGACTGCTTTCATTACTTGACTGTCGCTCTCCATTTAACTCTCTGTACAATTTCATGAAAGCTGCCTGCAAAAGTGTTGAAGTGCTGCTGGCTTTTGCAAGTTACAAGCGGCACTCTGTCGGGGAGCAAATAGAGGTTTCACACCGGCAAGAACATGTCAAGTCAGGCGCAAAACTATTTGTCCCTGCAGTGGCTGGTCGGGAGATGTTGGGAGTTCCATACATCAACCGCCCTTGATGCTGCCACAGTGACATGGTTTTCTGTTTAGGGTTTGCTCCCTTAGCCTTCGGTTCTGTCAAGAACCTGTACCACAAGGCAGTGGGTTTACAACTCTGGGGCCGTATGCACGAATCGGGGTTAGGGCCGTAACCGCGGCTAGGCTAGCTCCCACGGCTAAATCCGTATGCAATTACACACATTTAGCCGTGTGGAGCTAGCCTAGCCGTGGTTACGGCCCTAACCCCGATTCGTGCATACGGCCCCTGGAGGGCAGGGGCGTCAACCTCCCTGAGGTATTGCAATACCTGCATACCAGTTATGATACTGGTGCACTTATTAAACGTCTTTTGCCGCTTGGCGCTGCTGTGTTATGTTGCTATGCTAAAAACAAACAAAAAAGGGTCAACAAAGCCTATGTCGAGCATTTTGGGGTGCACGCCAACAATTAATTTTGCGCGTTCTCACTTAAAATATTGTCAAAGTTAAGGTTTTAACTAAACTTAAGAAATGTAGATTATAACATTCAAGATAATACAATTATCTCAGATTTTGATTGCAGAAGCGCAAACCCATAGAATTATGAAGCTGTCATGGGGGTGATGAAAAGGGGAAATATTGCGTCTAGAACAGGATTCGAACCCACAGTTCTGGCTGTTCTGCAGCTGCAGCTAGCAGGCCAATCATTACACCAGCTAGGCTCCCTGATGCTATCAAACTATCCACGCATACCTGTCTATGCGGCTCCTTGCCTCAGAGGTCAGTGCAGACTACTCCACTAACCATTCCACCCACGTACCTGTGTGGTGTGTTATCTGGCTACTTTTGGCATGGTTACCTTTCATTGGGCATCCCGCTGGTGGGTCATGACATATCACATGCCCCTTTGCAGTGCAGCTTATTGGGGGTTCCTAGCCATATTTTGCACAGATAATTTTTGTAAGTTTTTAGGTCAGGAATTTGTCGTAACTTTACCGTTTGGGCATTCCACCACCTGGCAGCCATTCCAGCGTGCTCTCTCATGAGCTTTTATTTGGCTTCTGTCTGCTTTAGTATGGCGCATTATTTGCTCTGGTAGCCCTTTGTGGTTTTGTTAGAAGTTTAATGTTTTGACTATAGCTATATGCTAATGTTTTCAAATGAATTAATGGAAAGAAACGATAAGAAAATGTGCGCGAGTGTGTGTGTGTGTGTAAGAGTGTATGTGAGTGCGTGTGGATGTGTGTGAGTTTTTGAATGTAAGTGTGTGTAAGTGTGCATGTGTCTGAGTGTGCGTGTGTGAGTATGAGTTTGTGTGTGTGAGTGTGTGTGTGTGTGTGAGTATGAGTGTGTGTGTGAGTGTGTTTGTGTGTGACTATGAGTGTGTGTATGAGATTTTGCGTGCAAGTGTGCGCGTGTATGCATGGGTTTGTGCATGAGTGCATGTGCGCGCATGCGTGCATGCGTGCATGAGGTTTTGTGTCCGAGTGTTTGCGTATGAGTTTGTGTGAGTGCGTGAATGTGTGAGTGCGTGTATGTGCGTGTGTGTGTATGTGCGTGTGCGTGCATCTGCGTGCATGTGCGTGTGCGTGTATGTATGTTGGAAGGGAGGAGGGCTGGGGGGGGGGGGGCGAAGGGGTTTCCGAGTGAGGAATGTCAACCACGTCCCAGAGTTCCCGGCGGCGCGTGAGTGAAGCGCGTGACTTCCGGTTTAACGCGCGGTGCATTCCGGGAATGTGTGACGTCATCAACCAGCGGGAGCTACTCGTTTATCGGGAAGCAGCAGCTCAACTACATTCACGATTTAAGGAAGCACCCCCCTCCCACCCACCCACCCACTCACCACTCACCCACCACTCATGCCCCCCACAGTTATCGGGAACCAGCTCAACTATTAACTACATCCAGGATTTCAGGAAAGACCCCTTCCCTCACTGCCCTCCCGACCGACCGACTCACCCACCCCAGTCCTCATATGACCTTAGATGCCACCAGGACGTAAAAATCCAACAACCAACCTCACCCACCCACCGACTCACCCACCTACCCACCCATTCATCACCCACTCACTCACCCACCCACGCACTCACTCACCCACTCATCACCCACTCACTCAACCACCCACACACAGTCACCACCCACCCACCCATCACCCACTCACCACCCACCCACTCACCACCCACCCACTCACCCACCCATCCACTCACTCACCACCCACCCATCACCCACTCACCCACTCACACTCGCCACCCACCCACTCACCCACCCACCCATCCACTCACTCACCACGCACCCACCCATCACCCCAACTCACACCCACCCACTCACCCACCCATCACCCACTCACTCAGCCACCCATCCACTCACTCACCACGCACCCACTCAGCCACCATCCACTCACTCACCACCCACCCACTCACCCACCCATCACCCACTCATCACCCACTCACCCACCCATCACCCACTCATCACCCACTCACTCACCCACCCATCCACTACCTCACTGACTCACCCACTCACTCACTCACTCACTCACTCACTCACCCAACCAACCATCCACTCACCCATCCACCCACCCACCATTACTCCACTAATCAAAACCGGTCGCAGTGGTTGAATCGGTTAGAATGCAGGCTTTTATTTCTCTCTTGAAGATTTATACTGCCTATCATGGATAAGTCTGAATAGACATGTTTTCACCATTAGACAGCTTGTCGATAGAATTAGAAAACCCGAGCCTACACTTTTATCGACCCAAGGGATTTTAAACGTCCCACACCACATAGACATGGTCTGAGAGCAACCAGCCTTTGATGACGCTGTAAGTTATACACGGCGGTGGAAATCCAAATTGGCAGAGGTAGGGGGGAGGCATGGGGAATCGAACCACCTACCTTCAGATTAGGAGTCCGGCATACAAAAAAGTCACACTCTAACCATTCTGCCACAGAGAACACCAGTTCTCCCGTGCGAAATGTTGGGAGTTCGATTCCCGGTTGAGTTAAACTAATGGCTTATAAAATTGATACTGGTCGTTTCCTAGCCAGGCGCTCAGCATTACTAGGATAGGACAAGGACTGGCTTAGCTCAGTGTCAGGATAATGGGACTTGAGAGGGATATCGGGTCATGGTTTGTTTGTTGTTGTTTTACGTCCTAGCAACATCTCAGGTAATATCAGGATGGGTACCGACTTGTGACAGTGTGCACCTATGGCGACTTTATAGTGCTGCCCCACTGGGAGACCAGGCAGCCAGCACCATGACCTGATAACCCACTCAGTCAAATTATCCTGACACTGAGCCAACCAGTACTTGCCCTATCCTAATAATGCCGAGCACCTGGCTAGGAAGCAACAAATATCAATTTTTAACTCATTGGTTTGAGTCGACCAGAGTTAGAACCCACAAACCCATGGATTCGGATCCCACGATCTCCCAAAACAGAAGGCGGACGCGCAACTCATTCGGCCATCCCATCTGGTCTCGTGTAATAGTGCTGGCGGCCTGGTCTCCTAGTGGGGCAGCGCAATCAAACTGCCATGAGTGTGCACTGTCACAAGTCGGTACCCGTCCGGATATGACCTTAGATGTTGCAACATAACATTCCAACAACCAACCACGAATCAAAACAAAAACAATGACTGGAAATATTTTTTTCTTGTCCGGTGTTTTGTTTATTGTCTTGTATTTGTCCGTCTATTGACATAACTTTGCTTTCTGAGTAGCGGAATTTGTCATTAGTACTGGAAGACCAGTGCATCAGCACTGACAATTGACATGTTTTTCAGAGCAATAAAACTACCTGAACAAAAAAAAAGGGTTTGCTTGTTTGCTTGTTTGGGATTCAACGTCCTGACAACATCTAAGGCCATATTACATGAGGATGGGTAACCTAGCGACTTGTGACAGTGCGCTGTTATGGTGATTTTGGGGGCTAGCGGCCAACCCTCCACCATGAGAGGTTACCTGCGACCTGACCTGGCTGCTCAGGGGGCGGATCACGTGGATCTGTGATGCAGCAGAGGGTGGATTAAGGATTAAACTGGGAAGCATATGTTTCGCTCCTTATCTTCTCTTTGTGCTGCGTCAGTTACAGACCAAGGGGGGGAACCGGCCATACTTCTACGACACGTCCTATCATAGTTATGAATAAGAAATCTGTGCCAGATATCAGGACAATATTTACACAAACAAGGTCTCTCCTTCGGGGATGCCACCAGAAACGGATAAGAGTGTTGGTTTCCCATTCGAAAGGTCGGGATTCTGAATCCCAGTCACGTCAAATCAAATGACTTACAAAATTGATACTTGTCGCTACCTAGCCTGGCACTCGGCATTAATAGGATAGGGCAAGGACTGGTTTATCTCAGTGTCAGAATAATGTGACTGAGTGGGATATCGGGTCATGGTGATGGCAGCCTGATTTCTCAGTGGGTCAGCACTATAAAGTTACTGTGAGTGTGCACTGTCGCAAGTCGGTTATCTCAATCAATATCTGTCCGGATATGACCTTAGATGTTGCGATGACAAAAAACAACAAACGAGGATGCGAGGTAATTGGTTACAACCACCTGCTGGTGAACTATGACACATAATCATGTCCTTGTGACCGCAGTGTCAACACCGCGCCCTACTGTCAACACCGCGCCCTACTGTCAACACCACCCCCTACTGTCAACACCACCCCTACTGTCAACACCGCCCCTACTGTCAACACCACCCCTACTGTCAACACCGCCCCCTACTGTCAACACCACCCCCTACTGTCAACACCACCCCTACTGTCAATACCGCCCCCTACTGTCAACACCGCCCCCTAGGAAGCGACAAGTGTCAAATTTGTAAGTCATTGCTTTGACTCGACCGGGATTAGAACTCCCGATCTCCCGCACGGGAAGCCTGCGCTCTACCGATTCGGCCACCGCGCCCGTTCGGCCGAGTGAAAATCATATGCATCGAATCAACGCATATGGGGGAAAAAACACAAAAAAAACTTTATCCACTGAAGACACACAAGGAGATCCAAGATGGCCGACCTCTGATGTGGTTTGCGGATGTGGTGGTGGGTTTGTTTGTTTGTTGTTGTTTTATGTCCTAGCAACATCTAAGGTTATATCAGGATCGGTACCGACTTGTGACAGTGGGCACTCATGGCGACTTTATAGTGCTAGTGCTTTATGGTGCTGGCGGCCTGGTCTTTGGGGCCACTCAGTCACATTATCCTGACAATGAGCCAACCAGTCCTTGTCCTATCCTAATAATGCTGAGCGCCAGGTTAGGAAGCGACAAGTATCAATTTTTTAAGTCATTAGTTTGACTCGACCAGGGTTCGAACCCACGACCCCACGATCTACCAACATGGGAGACGGACGCTCTTGTGGTGGTGGGTGGTGGGTGGTGGGTAGGAGGGTGACATCACCAAGGGAGATCACCCCCCCAAACAACACCCCCACCCCACATCCCCCCCATCCCCCCACCCGCACCGGATCAATTGAAATGTCCGCGATTGAAATGTCCCCCGCTTAATCAACTAATTAATTCTTTTTTAAACACCAAACTAATGTAAAGTAGACCATAACGATCACTCTAATGAACTGATCTCAAAAAGGAAAGTTTGTTATATTTAACGACGCTTCTAGAGTACATTGATTTCTATCATCGGCTATTGGACGTCAAACATATGGTAATTCTGACATATTTCTTTGGAGGAAACCCGCTGCCACCACATAGGCTACTCGTTGCAATAAGCAGCAAGGGGTCTTTTATGTGCACTTTCCCACAGACAGGACATCACATATCACAACCGTTGATGAACCAGTTATGGACCACTGGTTGGAACGGCAAATAGCCCAAACTGCAAATGGGTCCACTGAGCAGGATCGATAGGATGACCCACACCTACACAGGTGGGCACTCTACCGCCTGAGCTACGTCCAGCTCCCTTATTGATCTCAGAAAATGGCTGAAACTGAAACGCCCGCACCCAGCTCCAGTGACTAACCTTCAAGTGTCTGGTGAAGGTGGTGGGGCAGTAACTTCTCAACAGATGGTCCTGCAGTGGTTCCCCCCGCCCCCCTCCCCCCTCTACCACCCTCCCCCTCCCCCTCTACCACCCTCCCCCCTCCCTCCCCCTCTACCACCCTCCCCCCTCCCTCCCCCTCTCCCCTCTACCACCCTCCCCCTCTCCCACCCTCCCCCTCTACCACCCTCCCCCCTCCTCTACCACCCTCCCCCTCCCTCCCCCTCCCCCCTCTACCCCCTCTACCCCCTCTACAACCTCCCCCCTTCTACAACCCTCCCCCCTCTCCCACCCTCCCCCCAGCCCTCCTGCTTCACAGGTCAGCCAGAGGTCAGCATGAGTGACTCAGGATTTCCTCAGAATTCTACAGACCACCACAAGGGCATCTGGTTGGTTGGTTGTTGGAGTTTTACGTTCTGGCAACATCTAGGCTTATACCAGGACGGGTATTGACTGAGACTGAGAGGTGTCCTACCTCAGCATGTGTTGCTGCATCATAGGGAAATGGGTCAAGCCCTGGTCACATACACGTTAGTGAACGTAGTTGAACGTAGGACAGATTAACGTGGGTCAAACGTGGTGTAAGTACTTAAACTATGGTGAAAAACGTTAAGGTACGGTAGGTTTTGGTACGGTCAGCTACTTTCAACGTACGTTAGCCTCCACTACGGTCAACTACGTCCAAGTATGATAAAGTATGCTAGAGTACACTAGAGTACATTAAGAGTATGGGTACTTCGCCACAGTACGTTAGCCTCTAATGTAGCGCTCTTTTGAACATGTCCAAAGATTAAATCGGAACTCACGGCCCACCCACATTATAACCAAGCTAGCATGATGGAGAAGTATGGATGCCGTTCAAACTGGTTAGCCTCCACTACGTTCAACTATGTCCACTAACGTGTATGTGACGGGGCCTTCATTCTCTGAAACTGGGCGCTAAAGTGTGACATGAAAACCAAAAGTGAAAACCGTCCAAATAATAGCAGAAAACCTTCCAAATAATAGCAGAATCCATGTTCATATGAAGGTTTACGTGTTGTGCATATGTAAAAGTTCAAGATAAAGCTATTTCAAGCTTTGATTTTGATCTTATATAAATTGAGCAATTCTTTAATATAACTTGTGTCACATGGAAATCAAACAGACATCGAGAACATAATTTTACCATACACAACAAATTCAAATAAGATGTTATTGATTACAGTTAAGCAAACAAGATTATGTCCCTGAACAAAAATAAAGTTTAAAAAAAGTTTGGGTAAACGCATCATGGCGATGTGCACATTTTCACATTTTCCCTTTACCACAAAAATCATACACGCATACTTTTGATACATTTCGAGGAATATATTAAATAGGCCTAAATGTAGCATTGCTAACACACCAGGAGCGACAATAATTATTTTACTTATCTACCAAAACAAAGGAAAGAATGAATCATCATTACTGTTACTGGGACGTAAAACCCCAACAATCAAACACAAAGGCCATTAATGTCCCGGTACTACGTCGTCTGCCTGTAGCAGACGACATTTAGTTGGCGCAGATCCCGCTAGGCGTGACTGAGTTTGGGACGCGCCACCAAAGAGGTTCCATTGTGCATTTGACTGACAGCAGACGACATTTAACCTGGTGATTGCAGCGCCACCAAGCGGAGCAGACGACATTACACATACCTGTCCCTACATTACCCTCATTCCGCGCAGTCTCCCAGAATGACCCATGTATGGATGCTTTGGCTTTTGAATAAGAGTAAGACGCATCAAAGGTGACAGCTTTGGCCTTCTGCTGAGTCAACAAAATCTGAAGCGCATCAGTTGTGGCCCCATTGTCAACCATTGGCCGTGACTGGGTAAACCTCAGGAAAAAAAAATTGTCTAACATGCGTGTAAAAAATGTTATCAACAAAATTGGAGCGAGACGTAGCTCAGGCTGTAGAGTGTCCACCTGTGAAGGTGTGGATCAACCAATCGATCCTGCGCAGTGGACCCATTTGCAGTTTGGGTTATTTTCCGTTTCAACCAGTGGTCCACAACTGGTTTATCAACGGCTGTGGTATGTGCTGTCCTGGCTGTGGGAAAGTGCATATATAAGACCCCTCGCTGCTTATCGGAAAGGGTAGCCGATGGGGCGGCAGCGGGTTTCCTCCAAAGAAATGTGTCAGAATGATGGTCTAACTCATTTGGCCATCCCGTCTGGTTAAGGATATAAGTTGTGCACGGGTTAAAGCTGTGTTCCACATCAATTCCTGGACCAATATTGTGTTGAACTGTCATTATATATATATTCACGGTCTCCTACTATATTCAGAGACTGTGTATATATCTACGTTCTCTGCTTGTGCACGGTCCCGTTTCAAAATAGTGCCGCCATCTGGTGGAATCCATCTGTACCATTATGCGGTAAACCATATCGGTGGCACACTCTAATGGCGGAGTTAACAACGCTCGCGGTTAGGTGACTCAAAATGGATGCCACTCTGGTCGAAGTGCCCAAAGTTAGTAAAAAAAAACCATCAAAATTAATATGAAACATGTATGGTCGACACACAAAATCATTCTATTAATAACCCATACATGGCGAAGCGTCAGTGGAGTACGATGATGCGCGTTACCAGCGCCGATTAACAGAGGAGTAGTGATCAGAACGACCCTAAAACTTAACCACCGTTTGGTATTATATATAGATATATACACATGTTGGTGTGTGCGGGTGTTGGTGTGTGTACATGTGTGTGTGGAGTGAGAGAGTATGTGTGACAAGCATACACATGACGTGGTTACTCAATAGAGCCTGCAGGAATTCTTCTTTATTTTCTTTCTTTTCTTTTCTCTCAAATCGCTTCAACGACGAGCAGGAATGTGGGCGGTTATTTTGAATGTTGTTTACATCCCCCCCCCCCCCCCACAACGCAACACAACACAAAATTGTCACATTGAATACAGGGTGAATCGATGATGTTTGTTTGTTGTTGTTTTACGTCCTAGCAACATCTAAGGTCATATCAGGACGGGTACCGACTTGTGACAGTGCGCACTCATGGCGACTTTATAGTGCTGTCCCACTGGGAAACCAGGCCGCCGGCACCATGACCTGGTATCCCACTCAGTCACATTATCCTGACACTGAGCACACCAGTCCTTGCCCTATCCTAATAATGCCGAGCGCCTGGCTAGGAAGCAACAAGTATCAATTTTAAAGTCATTGGTTTGACTCGACCGGGACTCGAACCCACGACCCCACGATCTACCAGCACGGGAGACGGACGCTCTAACTCATTCGGCCATCCCGTCTGGTCGTGAATCGAGGAAGGAGTTCAAGCTGATTATGATTATAAGGTGGGGGGGTGTCTTAGCAATAGGCATTGCGTAGTCTATGCATGGCCCATTAGCGACCTAATGCCTAAGTAACAAATCGCTTGTGGCGGCGGTAAGTCGCCGCATCGGCAAAACCGTTGGCAGCCGTACGGTTGGATACGGTGTCCGAACGGTGACTGCATGCTTTTTTGCTCACTGCAAGGGGTTGCGATTTGCTTAACTTGACATTAAACTTTTTTTCAGAAATCACAAGGCCGCAGGTATCGCAAGGTGTCTTCAATCGTGCAGCAGCCACAAGAAGTCTTGTTGTGGGCAACGGAAAAAAACGTATGGGCACCGATTGCAGTATGGACCCCATACGATTTGTGAACATTTGTACCGCAGACCATAACACCATATGGTTTGTTAAAATCCCATCTGTAGACTGCAGAACCGTATGGCGGCAGTATGATATGTAACCTAAGCATAAGGAAGGACATTATCTTAGCAATTCAGCCCACTGTGTCCAACAATAAGCATCGCGAAGTGTATGCATGGCCCCTTAGCGACCTAAATAAGGACACTGTCTTAGCGATTCAGCCCACTGTGCCCAACAATAAGCATGGCATAGTCTATGAATGGCCCCTTAGCGACCTAAATAAGGACACTGTCTTAGCTATTCAGCCCACTCTGTCCAACAAAAAGCATGGTGTAGTCTATGAATGGCCCATTAGTGACCTAAACAAGGACACTGTCTTAGCGATTCAGCCCACTGTGTCCAACAATAAGCATGGTGTAGTCTATGAATGGCCCGTTAGCGACCTAAGGAAGGACACTGTCCAACAATAAGTATGGCATAGTCTATGCATGGCCCCTTCGCAGGCCTAATAAGGAAGTGCGTGCTTACCTTTAACGCACTATAGCTGGCCTCCATCTCGAAATGGGCCTCCTTGGATTCCTGTAGGTGAAAAAGAGCGAAAGGCGATTAAGTCAGACATCAATTGTCAGATCAGCGATATCCGACAATGGAGGAACAATACTAATGGGTCATTCTCACAGATTTGGTTTCCATGTTACATTGTTAATGATTTTACCTCTTTTTTAAGGGGTTACGTCAAATAGTTATTGTTGAATTTGAGGGTTAACTACATTATCAATACTACATTTATTTAATCTATTCCCAAAAATATATCCAAAATATGCTTTTATATCATTTTGTGCTAAAGTGAAATATGAAAATGTACATATCGTCACCACCCATCTACCCAAATGTTTTTTTTCAACTTTTTACTTGTACAACATAATCTTGTTTGCTTAACTGTAATCAATAAAATCTTATTTGAACTTGTTCTGCGTGATATGGACGCGTGCTAAAATGATGCTATACAGGGACGTAGCTAGACCTTTAACGATGTGTACTCCTAATTTTGGCAGAGGGTTTAGGGGCCGCTTTGACACATTTTAGACTTGAGTTTTCGACACTCCGGACTACTACATGCCTCCTCTCTCTCCCTCACCAGTTCAGAGCCTTTATGTCGAAGCCAATGAACCATCACTTAATAACAGGAGAATCAAACTGGCCATGCAATATGTAGTCAAGATAAAAACTAATGCATTGAATCCTGCACACAATTGTCTATTCGAGCAACATGACGAATCCAGTTATGAAGCCAGGCCAAATTACATCCGGCCACTGAGGCTCCGAATGAAACCTCATTTGGAGGCCTTAGGCGTGGATTTGGACGTGTTGGAGGATGCCAAAGACCCAGAACATCCCCCGTGGTCGTTGAGAAAGCCATCGGTTATCCTCCGACTCACGGAACTGAGGAAATCTGGGACACATCCACTCGAGTACAAAGGACTGCATGCAGAGATTCAAGGCCAGTTTGCAGACCACCTCTCCATATATACTGATGGTTCGAAAGACCAAAGCCGGGTAGCTGCTGCGGCAGTCTGCCGACGGGAAAAATTTGGTGTACGTTTGCCAGATCAGAGCTCGATTTTCACTGCAGAGGCCCGAGCACTCCTTCTCGCTTTGGAGTGTATCGAGGTATCCAACCACACTAACTATGTTATATACAGTGATTCCTTCTCTTGCCTCCTGGCTGTTGCTGGACTGAAGACGAATCACCCTATTCTAGCAATGGTCATTTATAAAATGAACCAACTGACAACAGATGGGTATGATATCCACCTGTGCTGGGTGCCTGGCCATGCCGGCATACAAGGAAACGAACGAGCTGATCGGGCTGCGAAGAAGGCCCTGAACTGTGATCTTGAACCGTGTCTGATCCCTCACTCTGATCTGAAACCACTAATAGCCACCCACATAAAATCCAAATGGCAACATGAGTGGGATGAAAACATCAATAAACTTAAAGAAATTGAACCATCTGTGGGAAAGCCACCACAGACTCATGCGGGAGGTCGGCGGGACCAAGTGGTCCTTAGTCGCTGCCGTGTTGGCCACTCGTGGCTTACACATGCTTTTCTGCTCAAGGGGGAACCTCCCCCTGAATGTATTGGGTGTCAGTCCCCACTGACACTCAAACACATTTTACTAAGTTGCGTTGATTTTTTGGCCCTGCGCCAACGGTTCTACACTGCAGGCAGTATGCATGACCTTTTTACTAAGGTAAAACAGGAAAACATTTTAGCCTTTTTGAGGGCAGCTGGACTGTACCACCTTATATAGTTTACTAAATGGATTCTATTAATTATTAATGAAACTTTTCTTTTTCTATGGGAATTTGTTTCCCTTGACCACAGATATATGATTGTGAGCTTTCTAATTTAATTAGTGTCTATTGGCACATAATTGATTGTCTGCTTTTACATGTAAAAGCGATGGTTTGAACAAAAAACAAACATTTCTCGCCGTGAATATGGCCTATGCTGCCGACACGGCGTAAAGCAACCACCAATCAATCAATCAATCAATCAATCAACTCTCTCTCTGTCTTTATTATTATTTAATTTGATTTTTTGTTGACAAAACGATGTGGACGTGTTGGCGTATGCGCGTACGCCTAGCTACGCGCTTGCTACAGATAAATGCTACACTGCTTAATTTAGTGGCTTCCTCAATTTGTATAAGATAAAAAATATAGATCTCACATATGCGCAACACGTAAACCTTCATGTGAATATGGATTCTGCTATTATTTGGAGAGAAATTTTTTTTTTATTCTGCCAGATTTTAATTTTTGGTTTCCATGTCACAAAAGTGGTAGACAGTTTCTGAGAATGACCCAAATACAACAGCACACATCGCACCAACTGTTCCAATTTCGTGAACTCATTCCAATATTTTTAAGCTCTGATTTCCCCAATTCCAAAGTGCAATCTCGGTCATTCCGCGAAAGTGCCTCCTTTTTTTTTTTTTACAAAATTCTGATTTGGTTAGTTATCATTAAAGCTGTATTGTTCGATAAAAGCGTTGTTATAATCTACCTTACTTTAGTTTGAAGTAACTTTTATTTTAAGTGGTTAACTTTTGCGTTATTTGAAGTGCAAACATGTCAAATTAATGTTGGCATGCACACCAAAACTCTGACACCATAGACTTCTACAGTAACAGGTTCTGTTAAATTGACTGAGTGTTCCCTTCAATGTGATTATTTAGAGATTATATTTGTACACATTATCATTTTCTTCTTGTTCCTTACTTATGTAGGTTACTATTGCATATATATATATATATATATATATGTCATGGGGGTGATGAAAATGGGAAATACTGCGCCTAGAGCGGGACTCGAACCCACATCTCTTTGCATTCCGGGCCAGTGTGCTAACCATTACACCACCTAGGCTCCCTGATATCAACACACGACCCACGCCTACCTGTCTATGTGGTTACTTGCCTGAGAGGTCAGTGCACACTACTACACTCGTCCCCCTGGAATTGTAAGTCTTTTAATGCTTACAATTACATATATACAGGCAATGCACTTACACATACATACACAGGGTAGGTTCAACAACCATACAGCGCAAAGCTTGTATAGGATCTTGGTCACGGCAACCAGTGTCATGGGGGTGATGAAAATGGGAAATACTGCGCCTAGAGCGGGACTCGAACCCACATCTCTTTGCATTCCGGGCCAGTGTGCTAACCATTACACCACCTAGGCTCCCTGATATCAACACACGACCCACGCCTACCTGTCTATGTGGTTACTTGCCTGAGAGGTCAGTGCACACTACTACATATATATATATATATATATATATATATATATATGAGACTGTCTCAAAAGGTGCTAAGCAATATGGGACAAAACTTTGTCCATAGTAACGATCAACACACTATCTACTTATGCATTTGCTCAGGATAAACTGATTTGTTTTTTACATGGTGTTTCATAATCACAATAGAATACATATTGATTTGAAGCAAATGTCCTTGTGTTTTCAGTGTAACCGCTTGTGTGCTGTTTTGTGCCAATCGTTACTATGGACAAAAAAACTGAAGAGCTAGCACCTTTTGAGACAGTCTCATATATATCTATATATATATATATATATATATATATATATATAGATATATATATTAGAGAGGTATAGAGGGGGTACACAGGTGAATCAATCGTGTGGTGTGACTAACACTGGTCAACATCCGGTACAGGAGAGGTGGGACGAGATGGCGCCACCAGTACAGTGTTGTGTTCCCTTCCACATCTTTATACTCGCATAATACATTATACACCACACACACTATATATATATATATATATATATATATATATATATATATATATATATATATATAGATATATATAGATATATATATATAGATATATATAGATATATATATATATATATATATACATGCCACCTATTGTCACTCCCTTGCAATCTTCAATGTGTCTGAAAATCTATACATACATATATATATGGAGGTGTTGGCTCCCTCCTGTGTGGAGGTGTTGGTGGTAGTGTATTTGTATACTCACAGACATGAGGTATGTGGGATGTATATATATATATATATATATATATATATATATATAGAGGATGAGATGTTTTGCCTGCTCCTTGCACGTCGTCACGCTCCAGTTAACACAGATAATATATAGGGCAGCGAATTAACACCAAATAACCAGAATGCAACGCACGTCGCATGATGAACACACACACATACCTACACCCTGTTTACACACCCTTACACACCCACACATACACACCCCTACCTGCATACACATACCTACACCCTCTTTACACACCCACACATACACACCTAGTTACACACCCATACCTGCATACACATACCAACACCCCTATTTACACACCCACACAGACAGACCTACACACCCACACATACACAGACCTACACACCCACACATACACAGACCTACACACCCACACATACACAGACCTACACACCCACACATACACAGACCTACAAACCCACACATACACAGACCTACACACCCACACATACACAGACCTACACACCCACACATACACAGACCTACACACCCACACAGACACAGACCTACACACCCACACAGACACAGACCTACACACCCACAGACCTACACACCCACACAGACACAGACCTACACACCCACACATACACAGACCTACACACCCACACATACACAGACCTACACACCCACACATACACAGACCTACACACCCACACATACACAGACCTACACACCCACACAGACACAGACCTACACACCCACACATACACAGACCTACACACCCACACAGACACAGACCTACACACCCACACATACACAGACCTACACACCCACACATACACAGACCTACACACCCACAGACACAGACCTACACACCCACACAGACACAGACCTACACACCCACACATACACAGACCTACACACCCACACATACACAGACCTACACACCCACACATACACAGACCTACACACCCACACATACACATACCTACACACCCACACATACACAGACCTACACACCCACACATACACAGACCTACACACCCACACCTACACAGACCTACACACCCACACATACACAGACCTACACCCTGGTTCGTCTCTTCTCCTACTTACTGTGAGTACACACTCAGCACGCCGAGGATCCAAACCCTCCCCTCCCCACGTCCTCTCCCCCCCCCCCACACACTCAGCACGCCGAGGATCCAAACCCTCCCCCACCCCATGTCCTCTCCCCACCCCACACCCTCCCCCACACTCAGCACGCAGAGGGTCCAAACCCTCCCCAACCCTCACCACCACACCCTCCCCCCACATTCAGCATGCCGAGGATCCAAACGCCCCACCCCCTCCTCCCCTCCCCCTCACCCTCCCGGCTCACCCTCACCCTCCTCCACACTTTGCAGTTCAAGGTTCCAAACGGATCTCACCCCCCCCCCCCCCCCCACCCTCCTCCTCTCCATTCTGCCCCCTGCTCCACCCCCGTCCCTACACCCTCCCCTCCTTCTCCCCACCCCCTTCTCCGTCGCCCCTCATACCCCCACCCTTGCCCCCCTCCACCAACCCCCTCTCCCCATTCTCCCTCACAGCTCCCCTCACCCCTGCCCCCCCCCCCACCAACCCTCTCTCTCCTGCCCTCTCTCCGTCCCCGCTACCCTTGTCGCCCCCATCACCCCCCCCCCCCCCCCCCAACCCCCACCAATCCTCTCTCTCCTCCCCTCCAACCCTCTCTCTCCTCCCCTCTCTCCCTCCCCGCTACCCTTGTCGCCCCATCACCCCCCCCCCCCACCAACCCTCTCTCTCCTCCCCTCTCTCCCTCCCCGCTACCCTTGTCGCCCCATCACCCCCCCCCCCCCCCACCAACCCTCTCTCTCCTCCCCTCTCTCCCTCCCCGCTACCCTTGTCGCCCCCCCCCCACCAACCCTCTCCCTCCTCCCCTCTCTCCCTACCCGCTACCCTTGTCGCCCCATCATCACCCCCCCCCCCCCATCACCCCCCTCCCCCTCCCCCATATGCCCACAGGAGACGGCAGCCCGACCACCAGACGGACCCTCGAACCCGTCAACCGGCCCGTCACATGGAGAGGGAGGGGTAGGTGGGGGGGGGAGAGCGAGGGGAGGGCAGGGGAGAGGGAGGGTGGAGGGTGGGATGGGGAGAGGGAGGGTCTGGAGGAGAGAGGGGGGAGGGGAGAGGGAGGGTGGAGGGTGGGGAGGGAAGAGGAAGGGTGGGGAGGCGAGAGGGAGGGTGGATGGTGGGAAGGGAGAGGGAGGGTGTGGAATGGAGAGGGAGGGCAGGGTGGGGAGGGGCGAGGCAGGGTGGAGGGTGGGGAGAGGGAGGTTGGGGAGGGCAGAGGGAGGGTGGGGAGGGGAGAGGGAGGAGGGAGGGTGGGGAGCTGGTGTAGGGAGTTGGGGAGAGAGAGTAGGTAGTGAGTGTGTGTGTGGGGGGTGAGGGTAGAGGGTGGGGAGAGGGAGGGTGGAGGATGGGAAGGGGAGAGGGTGGTGGAGGGTGGGGTGCTGGTGTAGGGAGTTGGGGAGGGGGAGGGGGAGGGGGGTGGGGGGAGAGAGCGGGTATGCAGGTGAGTAGGGCAGGTGTGCAGTGTCAGCTTGTTGGGGTGGGGGTGGGGGTGGATTTGTAAGAGGACGTCTGTGAGGTGAGCTGCATGCTTAGTGTAACAACAATATCCCAGTGTTTCCCTGTCCACCTATATATACATATATATATATACATATATATGTGTGTGTGTGTGTATATATATATATATATATAAATATATATATATATATATATATATATATATATATATATATATCGGTATCTGCTATATATATGATATGATGTATATGTAATACAATAATAATAGTGTATATATATGTGTATATATACATATATATATGCTCTATAATCACTTATGGGAATATAAACAAGAACGCTAACTCTCTTCAGTCTGCTCTATTATTACATACCATGTATTTAGGCTCTACTGCATGCTGCATGTATAAGTGGCACTGATAAGTGGTCGTGTCCTTGTTTATATTCCCATAATAGATTATAGAGCATATATATGTATGTATATATATATATATATACATATATATATATATATATGTGTATATACATAAATATATGTGTATATACTTATATATATGTGTATATATATGCATACAGTAAAACCTCTCTAACCGACCACCTTCACAGATCAACCACTCCCCTATATCGATCGCTTCATCTGGGTCCCAACAATACCATTATAACCATATTGTAACTCTCTAAACCAACCACCTCCCTAAATGGACCACTTGAAGTTAAAGTCGGTCCCAAGGTGGGTCGATTTAGAGAGGTTTTACTGTATATATGTATACATATATAACCATGTGAATGCATGTGTTGGAGTTTTACGTCCTGGCAACATCTAATGTCATATCAGGATGGGTACCGACTTGTGACAGTGTGCACTCATGGTGACTTTACAGTGCTGCCCCAATGGGAGACCAGGCCGACAGCACCATTACCCGATACCCCACAGTCACATTATCCTGATACTGAGCCAACCAGTCCTTACCCTATCCTATTTACCGCAGGGCGCCAGGCTCGGTAGCGACAAGTATCAATTTACAAAGTCGTTGGTTTGACTCGGTTAGCGTTTTAATGCACAACCTCTCACATGAGAATCCAGTCAGCGCTCTTAGTGGCTTAGCAATCCCGTCAGTTTAAATTGTCGGTCAAGTGACAGCTTTCTGCTGGATCGAAGTTATATATAACGCCAACAGGTGGCGCCACTGGCGTTAATAGAGCGCAGCAAATCCATAGTCGACCCGGTATTGTTCTATACAACACATTAAATAAGTTGGGTGAAACTCTCCACTCCTTTCTATGTATATATATATATGCATTATATATATATATAGTTCATCTCGGGCTGTTGCCTCCAGGGCATTCACAGCAGAGAGATGAAGCATTTCCGGTCCAAGTCAATTAGCATATTCTGAACAATTGAGGACGCACGCTGAGTTGATCGAAGGTACGTTTTTGCTTCTTACGGTTTTCTAAGTCTTTTTAGACCCTATATATATATAAGACTTAGAACCCCGTAAGAAGCAAAAACGTACCTTCGATCAACTCAGCGTGCATCCTGAGTTGTTCGGAATATGCTAATTGACTTGGACCGGACACGCTTCATCTTCCTGGGCTGTGAATGCTGTGGAGGCAACAGCCCGAGATGAACTATATATTATATATAATATATACATGTATATATAAAAGGGAGAGTGTCGTAGCAGCAGAGTCAGTGAACTGTTTCAAGTCCTGACTGGATGCATACTGGTCAAGCATTACGTATATCTTGGAGCCAATGACAGTTGCTACAATCCACCACATTTGAAGAACTGTCTCCATTTCCATTAATTAAGAGCGGCTAACAGGTCCAAGGCCTATTATAGCTGTATCCTATTGATTGATTTATTGATTGATCTTGTTTTGAAAATTTTGATTAGCAACAATTGCTAATCAATTTGGAAATTGATTAGCAGGTCTGGAGGCGGTAGTGACCAGACGCAGCTGGTATCAGGGTGACCAGGAGCCACTCACAGGTGGCGCCATAGTGGCAGAAGCAGGAACTAACTCCTATGACAGTAGGACAGTAGGTAATAACTAATATATAGAAGAGAACTGATAAGTGGTACTGTCCTTGTTTATATTCCCATAATAGATTATAGAGCACATATATAAATTATATATATATAAGATTATAGAGCACATATATAAATTATATATATATATATAAGATTATAGAGCACATATATAAATTATATATATATATATAAGATTATAGAGCACATATATAAATTATATATATATATATAAGATTATAGAGCACATATATAAATTATATATATATATATATATATATATAAGATTATAGAGCACATATAAAAAAACTTTCGACCGAGTGTCGTGCGAAAGCCTCGAACAAGGGGGGGGGGCAGAGTGAAGGATGCCGGTACCCCCCCCCCCCAGGAAGGGGGGGGGGGTAGAAGCAGGACACTACATATATTATTACATGCGATAACATTGTTATCACTATCCATATATGTATGTATATAATATATACATTCCTGGAATATCTTCACGAGTCCCTGCATATATATATATATATATATATATATCATATATATATACATGCATATATATATACATATATATGCATGTATATACATTCCTGGAATATCTTCACGGGTCCCTACTTATAGAAAAAATCCCCGACGCGAGTGATGTATTCAGGGTAGGCAGGTACCGGGCGCAGCCGGGAGTGGCGCCACCAGTCGCGAGATGGAGGAGGCAATACAGTATATAGTGTAATATTAAATAATTAGCACATAATAATAATCAAAAAGGGGTTAATTCCCTTCCGCGCCTTTATACTCGCATAATGCGTTATACATCACATATATATACATATATTATATATATACATATATATATTATATACTCACATATACATTCAGATGCCCCAGGAATGCAGACTACACCTCTACACACACACACACACACAGACACCTCCCCCCCACACACACACAGACACCCCCCCCCCCCCCAACACACACACAGGGTTAAGGTGTGGCGCCGCGTCTAGGAGCGTTCCAAATAAAACCCCACCTGTCTCTTATCACGGCTCCTCCATGGTCCACTGCACTCACCATACATGTATCCACACCTCCACACACCTCCACACACCTCCTCACAGGTGACACTGACCAGGTGCGAACAGGTGACCAGGTAAGATCCGTCCACAGGTGACGACACACACAACTCCACACACAAACTCCCGCTGGACGCCTCAACCTCCTCCAGCACCCCTGTGTTACTCCGCACCACCTGGGGGTGTATACACAGAGCCCGCGCGCTGAGGCGCCAGTGTAGTTACACTTGTAGCAGGTTGCTACTCCGCAGGGCTAGTGCTTATAAGTACCTATCGCCAGTGTAGTTTGATTTGATTTGGGTTGATTTAGTTTTGTTTAATCCGATCAAAAGAGGACCAGTGTGCTTACACCTGTAGCGTGTTGCTACTCCGCAGGGCTAGTACGTCTGTTGTCTGTGGGGTCTGGTTTGGTTTACCCCCTGTCATAGGAGGACCAGTGTAGTCACACCTGTAGTATGTTGCTACTCCGCAGCGTGGGTAATTATTAGTGGGGTTTGGTTTGCTTTACCCCCCATCAAAAGAGGACCAGTGTAGTTACACTGGTCCTGGTAGCATGTCACTACTCCGCAGCATGAGGACTTAAGAGTGGGGTTTGGTTTAGTTTGGTTTACCCCCATCAAAAGAGGACCAGTGTAGTTACACTGGTACTGGTAGCATGTCACTACTCCGCAGCATGAGGACTTAAGAGTGGGGTTTGGTTTGGTTTGGTTTACCCCCCATCAAAAGAGGACCAGTGTAGTTACACTGTTAGCATGCTGCTACTCCACAGTGATGGTACTTATGAGTGGGTCTGGTTTGGTTTGCCCCCATCTAAGGAAGACCAGTGTAGTCACACCTGTAGCATGTTGCTACTCCGCAGCGATGGTACGTATGAGTGGGGTTTGGTTTGGTTTGCCCCCATCTAAGGAGGACCAGTGTAATCACACCTGTAGCATGTTGCTACTCTGCTGCGATGGTACTTATGAGTGGGGTTTGATTTGGTTTACCCCCCACCAAAGGAGGACCAGTGTAGTTACACCTGTAGCATGTTGCTACTCTGCTGCGATGGTACTTATGAGTGGGTTTGGCTTGGTTTGCCCCCATCTAAGGAGGACCAGTGTAGTCACACCTGTAGCATGTTGCTACTCTGCAGCGATAGTACTTATGAGTGGGGTCTGGTTTGGGTTACCCCCCACCAAAGGAGGACCAGTGTAGTCACACTTGCAGCATTTTTTTACTCCGTAGAACGGGTACTTATGACTACTTGTCATCAGTGGGGTTTGGTTTACCCTCACCGAAGGAGGACCAGTGTAGCGAACTGGTGGTACACACGCGCTACCCTCATGCCTGATTGCCATTCCCTGCATGGAGGTTACTGAGGGGGTGGGGGTTGGTTGATTGGTTGATTTGTTGCTTGTTGGAGTTGTACATCCTGGCAACATCTAAGGCCATAGCTTGACGCGGTGTCGGCAGCCAAAGCCATATTTATGGTGAGAAGTGATTAAATTGTATTCTGTCATATTATTATACTGCCATACTGAATAGGGAAGATTGATTGGCTGGTTGATTGGTTGATTGGTTGGTGGTGGTTTTTAGCCGTGTCGGCAGCAAAGGCCATATTCACGGTGATAACCGTTTAAATTGTATATTATTAAGCTAACATTCGGAGGGGGATGACTGATTGATTGATTGGTTGATTGGTTGATTGGCTGATTGATTGGTTGGTGGTTGCGTTACGCTGCATTACTATCAGCACCAAAGGTCATAACCACGGTGAGAAGGGCTTAAACATAAATTCTGGCATATTATTATACTGACCTACTGAGGGGGTGGGGATTAATTGGTTGGTTGAGTGGCTGGTTGGTTGAGTGGCTGATTGATTGGTTGGCTGATTGATTGGTTGGTGGTGGCTTTACGCTGTATCAGCACCCAAAGCCATATTCACAGCGCGAAATGTTTAAATTGTATTCTGTCATATTATTACTGACATACTGAGGGGTTGATTGATTGACTGATTGATTGGTTGATTGATTGGCTGTATGACGTGTCATCAGTGCAGGATATATTCACAGTGAGAAGTGTTTAAACTTTATTTTGTCATATTACTGTCGTGGTCTACACTAACCTCTCAGACAAGGAGCCACATAGACAGGTAGGAGTGGGTAGTGTGGTGACATCAGGGAGCCTAGGTGGTGTAATGGTTAGTGTAGTAGTCTGCACTGACCTCTCAGACAAGGAGCCGCATAGACAGGTAGGCGTGGGTAGTGTGGTGACATCAGGGAGCCTAGGTGGTGTAATGGTTAGTGTAGTAGTCTGCACTGACCTCTCAGGCAAGTAACCACATAGACAGGTAGGAGTGGGTAGCGTGGTGACATCAGGGAGCCTAGGTGGTGTAATGGTTAGTGTGGTAGTCTACACTGACCTCGCAGGCAAGGAGTCGCATAGACAGGTAGGCGTGGGTAGGGTGGTGACATCAGGGAGCCTAGGTGGTGTAATGGTTAGCACACTGGCCCGTAATGCAAAGAGATATGAGATATGGGTTCCAGTCCTACTTTAGGTGCAATATTTCCCATTTTCATCACCCCCCCCCCCCCAGCGATTAGTATTCAACCGTTGCTTTTATTTAAACCACAAAAACCTACAATTAATGATAAAATGTGTGTCAAATGACACTTATAGAATGTAAAAGCTCACAAGCGTAAACTTACCAAATTGATACTTGTCGCTACCTAGCCTGGCACTCGGCATTAACAGGATAGGGCCAGTACTGGTTAGCTCAGTGTCAGGTATTGGGATATCGGGTCATTGCGCTGGTGGCCTGGTCTCCCCAGTGGGGCAGCACTATATATAAAAGTCACCATGAGTGCGCACTGTCACAAGTCAGAACCCGTCCTGATATTACCTCAGATGTTGCTAGCAGTGTTTATTTTGTTTATTGTTATTTTATGTCCTGGCAACATCTAAGGTCATTACGCACACTCCAGTTGTAACAGCTTGGGAAAGGTTTCTATCGGCTGATTGAAATATGTCCTGTTTGCAAACGTGATGTAGCGTGACGTCATGACCTACTTTTGTAGCATACTCACGTGGTGGGGTGGGGGGGGGGGGGGTGGTCGTGGGAGGGGGGGAGGAGGGGGCAAAGGCACAAATATATATTTAAAAAGAATCCACACCGACATTTTATGGTTAATGCCAAGTTAGCCTTAATATAAGTGAAAGGTGACGATGATAAACGGTGACCTTTAAATGTTTCTGTTTTTTTGTGTTTTTTGTTGTTGGTACATTAGTTGTTTAAGGCTCTGTCACACCTCGCCAGATTGGGGAAATGCAAAGAAACCAAACAAAGTCCATTGATATCTGGCAAAGTCTGGTTTGTCTCATTGGATATCCATTGATATCCATTGATATCCGGCCCGATCCGTTACAAGTTTTTGGCATGCACAAAACTTGTAACGGATTGCACCGGACTGACGTATGTGGTTATTATCCATTACCATCCATTCCCAATCCGGTCCCCACCCGTTACTGTTCGTTACCGTCCATTCCCGTCAGTTACATATCCATTACATGTCCGTTGGCGTTCGTTATAGTTCTTTTTGTATACTGAATTGTCCGTTGATCGTTAGATACGTTATCAACCATTACCGTCTGTTACCCGTCTGTTACCCGTCCCTTACATAATCGATACATTTCACGTCCGAATCACACCGGACTAGAATATTTTTGTCGGGCTCTATCCGTTTCCTCAATCGGGCGCTGTGACAGGGGCTTGAAGCAGGGGAAATTTCAATCGTGGACGATTGGTCTTCCTCATTCCACTGCTCCTTGCCCTCTCCTAATAATGCCGAGCGTCTGGCTAGGAAGCGGCAAGTATCAATTTGTAAGTCATTGGTTTGACTCGACCAGGGTTCGAACCCACGATCTACCAACACAAGAGATGGGCGCTCTACCTCAATCCATCTGGTTTAGATGACATTAAAAGGTTTAGATGGCTTTTAAAGGTTTAGATGGCCTTAACGGTGTAGATGGCCTTTAAATGTTTAGATGGCCTTTAAAGGTTTAAATGGCCTTTAACGGTTTAGATGGCCTTTAAAGGTTTAGATTGCCTTTAAATGTTTAGATGGCCTTTAAAGGTTTAGATGGCCTTTAAAGGTTTATATGGCCTTTAAAGGTTTAGATTGCCTTTAAATGTTTAGATGGACTTTAAAGGTTTAGATGACCTTTAAATGTTTAGATGGCCTTTAAATGTTTAGATGGCCTTTAAATGTTTAGATGTCCTTTAAAGGTTTAGATTGCCTTTAAAGGTTTAGATGGCCTTTAAAGGTACATGGATTTGTCAATAATGCCGTCTGAATACATCCTAGTCAGGAGTACAGCTTACATGCCTACAGCTGGTTAGCGATAATTCAGGATGAATAAATTCTAGTCGACTGGGCAATGTATCGTACACTTTACTTACGCAGGGCGTCAAGTGAGGCAGTGGATACAAAAAAAGGGCAATAGGGATTTCTTTGTCAGCAAAATAGGGATAAAATAGGGTTTCCCTCCACAAAATAGGGAGAGAATATGAATTCTGCATAAGAGCAAATGTACCAAAATAATGCACAGAGGCCGTCAAACGAGCCGTCACCTCAAAAAGTAGGAAAACAGGAAACAAATGATTGAAGTTAAAATTTTAATGCATGGTATGATCATACTGCGCTACTTGTTAAAGTCTCATTCTATTTGATTCGTTGTCTACCGCATTACCCGGCTTAGTAGGCAACCCCCACTTAGTAGATGCCCCTCTATTTTTCTTTAAAAATAGAGATTTCCTGACAAACATGTTGCAAAAGTGATATTCTCAAAACCTGGTTTCTAATAATCCAGAACAAAGTGTGCAGAGCAGAGATAAATGATGGCGTTTTAAAAGGAACAAAAAGATGGAACGCGTCAAAAGATTTGAAAAATTAGGAAAAAATAGGAATTTAAATGTGTGGGTTCGAATCCTGGTCGAGTGAAACCAATGACATAAAAATTTATACTTGTCGCTTCCTAGCCAGGCGCTCGGAATTATTAGGATAGGGCAAGGAGCAGTGAAATGAGGAAGACCAATCGCCTGAGACTGAAATTTCCCATGCTTAAACAACTAACGTACCAACAAAAAAAAGAAAATAGGGTTAAATAGGGCCACATGGAAAAAAATAGGAAAAAGTAGGACACTTGACGGCCTGCTATTTGGGTAGCGATAATTTAGAATGAACGCACTCTAGTCGGCTGGACAATTTACAATAGCCACTCACCCACCACAAATAAGAAAAGAATCCTCAGGTGCGACTGATACTGGTCAACATCTGGTGGAGGGGAGGTGGGGCAAGATGGGGCAAGATGGCGCCACCGGTACCGCGTTATGTCTTAAGCCCCTGTCACACCTCACTGGATTGGGGGAAACGGACAGAAAACGAACAAAGTCCGCTTTGTGTCCGTACAAGTTTTGAACATGCACAAAACTAGGAACGGATGCCGCCGGACTGACATCTACGGTTCTTGTCCATTTTGAGTTTGTTTCGTCCGTTGGCTATCCGTTCATGTCCGTTTCATGTCCGTTTCATGTCCGTTCGTCCAGCGGCCTTTGACCCGATATCGCAACATTTTGACACATTTTAATACATTTTGATACTTATGACGCCCGGACTGGACAGTTCTGTCCGTTGCTCAATCTGGTGATGTGTGACTGGGGCTTTACCGAGTATAACAATAATAATAATAAGTATTTTCCCTTACATATCTTTATACTCGCATAATAAGTTATGCATCATATATATATATAGTTGCTGGACCCGGATGTGCTTCCTTCTCCCTGGACTACGAGTAGCCAGAGGCGGAGTACCGAGGTAAAATATATATGTGATATATAATTAATTATATGAGTATAAAATGGGTGGAGTAGGCTTGTGCTATTTATTATATTATTATTCTCCATTCTATTTATTTGTGCAATTCTGGACCGATCTGCCAATTACTGCGGGCCTGTTCGGGTCCAGGATAGTTTGGCGCCATCCTATGCCTGGTCATATGCCAGTCGGGTGGCGCATGTGTCACATGAGCTCAATTTCAAAACTATATATATAATATTATGTAACAACTGTATACGTTTGATCCCTTTGCTTATTCACATTTGAATAATGCGTCATATGACACATATATCAGGGTTCATACGCATTTTGAAATATCAAATTCCACGATATCCAGGACCTTTCAGTGCAAAATTTCAGGATGTTTTACGTTTTAAAGACGTTTATTAAATCAAAGTACCCCGAAACACGGCCGTATTCATAGTCGATTCACTGTGTAAGATGTGAAGTGTAAATAAGCATACAAAAATTACACCGAATTTATGTTTGTTTTGTTTGTTGTTATTTTATGTCCTAGCAGCATTTAACGTCATATCAGGATGGGTACTGACTTGTGACAGTGCACACTCATGGCGACTTTATAGTGTTATCCCACTGGGAGACAAGGCTACCAGCACCATGACCTGATATCCCACTCAGTCACATTATCCTGACACTAAGCCAACCGGTCCTTGCCTTATCCTAATAATGCTGAGGGCCTGGCTAGGAAGCGACAAGTATAAATTTTTAAGTCATTGGTTTTACTCGACCAGGGTTCAAACTCACCAACCCATGGCTTCGGATCCCTCGATCTCCCAAAACAGGAGACGGACGCTCAACTCATTTGGCCACCCCGTCTGGTCCTGTTTGTTTGCGTGATAACCTGACAAGGTCTGGGCGTGGAACAGCTCCATAATGAGACATTGTCGACATTAGTGGAACAGCTGAGGTTATCAAAACGATGACCTAGTTTTACTTGATGGGTGATTCTGGGAACAGATAATAGATTTCGTGATACCGTGATGTAAGCACTGCAATATGAGTGAGTGTGTGAGTGAGTGTGTGTGAGTGTGTGTGTGTGAGTGTGTGTGTGTGTGAGTGTGTGAGTGTGTGTGTGAGTGTGTGAGTGTGTGTGTGTGAGTGTGTGTGAGTGTGTGTGAGTGTGTGAATGTGTGATGGGTGAGTGAGTGTGTGAGTGTGTGTGAGTGAGTGTGTGAGTGAGTGTGTGAGTGAGTGAGTGGGTTGGTGAGTGGGTGAATGAGTGGGTTAGTGAGTGGGTTAGTGAGTGAGTAGGTGGGGGAGTGAGTGGGTGAGTGAGTGGGTGGGGAGTGGGTGAGTTAGTGGGTGGGTGAGTGGGTGAGTGAGTGGATGGGTGAGTTAGTGGGTGGGGAGTGGGTGACTGAGTGGGTGGGTGGGTGAGTGAGTGGGTTAGTGAGTTAGTGGGTGGGTGAGTGAGTGGATGGGTGAGTGAGTGGGTGGGGAGTGGGTGAGTGAGTGGGTGGGTGGGTGAGTGAGTGGGTTAGTGAGTTAGCGGGTGGGTGAGTGGGTGAGTGAGTGAATGAGTGTGAATGGATGAGTGATTGTGTGAGTGAAGTGAGAGTGTGAGTGACTCAGTGAGTGGTTTGAATGAGTGGGTGGGTGAGTGAGTGGGTGAGTGAATGTGTGAGTGGGAGGATGGGTGAGTTACTGAGTGGGTGGGTGGGTGAGTGTTAGTGTGTGAGTGAATGTGTGAGTTAGTGAGTGCGTCAGTGAGTGCGTGGCTGAGTTAGTGAGTGAGTGGGTGAGTCAGTTAGTGAGTGAGTCAGTTAGTGAGTCAGTGGGTGAGTCAGTGGGTTAGTCAGTGAGCGGGTGAGTCAGTGAGTGAGTGAATGTGCGAATGAGTGAGTACTTTACACCATGTTGATGTTGCTAATAAAAGCCGCTACCGACAACATTCCCTACATTGAATCCAAAATGGTGGGTTAGTGTTGTAAATCCTCTTATTTTCCAGACATTATTACACACTGCTACAAAAGACACAAAAGTGGATACGTACAGCGTCAGTGGTGTGCTTCTTGATGACCTCCGCAAAGTCCTTAATCTCCTTGTCGACGTCAGCATGTAAGTCCTTCAGTTCTTTTGTATGTGTAAGACTCCGTGAATAGTCGGTCAGCGCAAGGTCCACCTGGAATACATTGAGTTAGCGCAATTAAAAGCGAGTTATAGGCGTTCCTTCAGTTCTTTCGTATGTGTAAGACTCCACGAATAGTCTGTTAACGCAAGGTCCACCTGGAATACATTGAGTTAGCACAATTAAAAGCGAGTTATATTTGTTATCGCTGGCTGATGGTGTTTCTTCAATTCTTTCGTTCTGTATAAGACAAACTCCGCAACTAGTCTGTTAGGGCAAGGTCGACCTGGAATCCATTAAGTTAGCGCAATTAAAAGCCAGTTATATTTGTAGGGGCTGGCTGAGGGTGTTCCTTCATTGAGCTGCGTTTGGTAAAAAGAAAAATATTCAATAATATTAATACAGTCATGTAATAAATAATTAATGAGGTTCTTCCACCTTTAAAAGGGTTCTAACATCACCAAAACAACTTCACTTATTTACAATTATTATGATTAAACATGACTGGTCATAATTTGTATGCTATTAATTATTAATATTATTCTCTGGGAGTTATTTAGGGCCCAGGTCTGAGGGTTTGTTTGTTGTTGCTTTACATCCTAGCAACATCTAAGGTCATATAAGGACTGGTACCGACTTCTGACAGTGCGTACTCATGGCGATGTTTTAGTGCTGCCCCACTGGGAAATCAGGCCGCCAACACCATGACCTGATATCCCACTCAGTCACATTATCTTTACACTGAGACCTTGTCCTATCTTATTAAAAAAAGTTTGTTATATTTAACGACACTATTTTTATCATTGGCTATTGGACGTCAAACATATCATCATTCTGACATATTTTTCTGGAGGAAACCCGCTGCCACCACATAGGCCACTCTTTCCGATAAGCAGCAAGGGGTCTTTAATATGCACTTTCCCACAGACAGGACAGCACATACCACAGCCTTTGATGAACCAGTTGTGGACCACTGGTTGGAATGGAAAATAGCCCAAACTGCAAATGGATCCACTCAGAAGGATTGATAGGATGACCGACATCTTCACAGGTGGACTCGGCTGGGATTCGAACTCCCGACCTTCCGCACGGGAGGCCTGCGCTCTACCGATTCGGCCACCGCGTCCGGTCGTCTGAGGGTCTCTGTGGTAAAACTGTCTTGAAGATTTATACTGCCTATCATGGATAAGTCTGAACAGACTTGTTTTCACCATTAGACAGTTTGTCGATAGAAAGCCCGAGCCTACACTTTTACCGACCCAAGGGATTTTTAACCTCCCACACCACAGAGACATGGTATATGAGCAACCGGCCTTTGATGATGCTGTAAGTTATCCACAATGTTGGAAATCCAAAGTGGCAGAGGTGGGGCATGGGGAATTGAACCACCAACCTTCAGATTAGGAGTCTGACCTAGAAAAAAAGTCACTCTAACCACTCCGCCACAGAGAACACCTATTAGTGTCACTCAGCCTAATAACTGTCATCATCTCCATGAGACTGGCGCCGTGACCAGGATCCTGTACAAGTTATGCGCTGTTTGGTTGTTGAACCTGCCCTGTGTATGTTTAATGTAAGTGCATTGCCCGTATGTGTGTAATAGACACCGTCAGTTAAGCTGGAAAGTACCCGAATAGAGTGGTTCAAGATTCTGCCGATATATGTCACAGCCATCCCACCTAGTCGCAGTCCTGAAGGGTCCAGGTGTGTTCTGGCGCGCTGGTGTACTATCTAAGGACAGGGCATGGATGAAAGGATGCTGTAACAAACCACAAAAGGGATGGGATCCTCTCCCATAGGCCTGTATGTCATCTGCGTAGATGTACATAGTAGGCTAAGTTATCATATACAGGTTAGGAAAAAACTTTGAAAATTAAAGAAAAACAAATATAGAAACTACTAACACCCAAAACCGCAAAGGTTGGCCCGAGAAAGATCAGGTAAAGACTCCTGAGTGCGGGACCAGACCAATCCAAGATCACAGCTGTCCAGCGTTGAAAACAAGCACCCTCACGGGAGCTTATACGTTATGGGCAGAATAAAAAACTTGTCACCAAAAAAAAAAGAAAAAAAAGAAGAACCTTAACTGGTGGGGTGTAATACATGAAGAGAGTGCCGTTGAAATTCCAGAAGAAAAATACAACATAGTTATCTCTAAAAAAAAAAGAATTAGAAGGATAGCTTGAATCCTGTTGTGATATGAATATCTGAATATAATCAGGCATTTTATTATTTTTCCATGCATTCTTTACGGAGATATAGCATGTGAAATCACAGGCACTCGGGGAATGTACCTGAATAGAGTGGTTCAAGATTCTGCTGATAGATGTCACTAGCTTAACAGGCGTTCTCTATTGTAAGCGTTAAAGGACTTATGGACGTAAACCATTTAAAAGACTTCTGACTCCAGGGAGACAGAAGTCTGCACTGACCTCTCGGACCACAGACAGGTCGGCGTGGACAGGGTGATTGCATCACGGAGCCTAGATAGCCTAATGGTTAGGATTTTACCCGTGGAATGGCAAGATGTGTGGGTTCGAATCCCGCTCTAGACACAAGATTACACATTTTCATCAACCCCCCCCCCTCCCCCCCATGAAACCCTGTGACCCTATCGGTGGAAAAACCTGAATTTGTTCTAGGTCGGACTCCTAATCTGAAGGTCAGTGATTCGATTCCCCGTGCCCCCACCTCTGCCAATTTGATTTCCACTGCTGTGTATAACTTACAGAGTCATCAAAGGCCAGTTGCTCTCATACGAATTCTATGTGGTGTGGGAGGTTAAAAATCCCTTGGGTCGGTATAAGTGTAGGTTTGGGCCCATCCTGATATGACCTTAGATGTTGCTAGGATGTAAAACAACAACAAACAATCCAATGGTGAAAACAAGTCTATTCAGACTTACCCATAATGGGCAGTATAAATATTTTAACAAAAAAAAAAAAAAAAAAAAAAGTAACCTCGCCTAATGTATACTTTACCACTACTGCTCTAATACCCCAGTCACACTACGCTTGCGATCGCTTGCGACCATCAAAAATGGGCAATCGCAAAGTGATCAGCGACCGGACAGCAACATCCAGGCAACCGCTTTGGTCACAAAGAGGTCACCGACCATTTTCAGCATCTGCAACCGATCGCCGACCGATCGCTGACCATTGTTTTTCCCGCCTTTTTGTGTGTGCTTTGGTCGCAAGGAGGTCGGTGGCTTTTGGTGGGGAAAGTGGTGGGAAAGTGGTCGCAAGCCGTGGTGTGACTGAGGTGTTAATTAGTTGCACACATGGAACAAACAACCAAGGAGTGACTAAAGACACAACAATAAAACACAGATAACCAAATTCACATTAACCTCCTTCTCATTTACGTAACTATATATCAAAGACCCTATAATATTAAGACGGCTCACTCCCTATCTCTCCCATGGTAAGGTAAATTTTGCAGTGCCACCTTGTGGTGGGTTTGATCAGCCCGGCTGCTGGTTGGTGTTTCACATGTAAACACATACAATTATATTATACATGAGATAGGTAAGTATGAATACACATCAATATGAAATTGCTATGAACAAATACCCATCATCATCAGTATCATCATCAGCATCGCCATCATCACACATCTTTCACATTCATATATACATTTATACATAAAATATAGCAACTGTTTAACCAAGAGAACAGCCAGCGCACCAAGTGGTGGGTTTGATCATTTTGATTACACAGTACAGGCTGAGTGAGCCGTCTTAGTATTATAGGGTCTTTGTATATATTGAACCGATCAATTCTCATCCTCCTTCGCTTCTTTTCTTTGCTAGCCTACAGATTTATTTATATATGAGTCGACAAAATCTGCATAGATTACCTGACGAGATATGTGAATTGATAAGAGTGCTGGCTCGCTTCCCGCGTGGGACGTTGTGAGTTGGACCCCTGACTGAATCAATCTAACGACTTACACAAAATTGATATTTGTCGGTACCTAGCCTGGCGCTCGGCGTTAATAGGATAGTGCAACGTCTGGTTTGCTCAGTATCAGCATAATGTGATTGAGTGGGATATTGGGTCATGCATGGTGCTGGTGGCCTGGTCTCCTAGTGGGAGCAGCACTATAAAGTGGTCATCAGTGTGTGCACTGCCACAAGTCCTAATATGGGCTTAGATTAGTTGGTTATTGGAGTTTTACGTCCTGGCAACATCTAAGGTCACATCAGGATGGGTGCCGCCTTGTGAGCGTGTGCACTCATGGCGACTTTGTAGTGCTGCCCCACTGCGAAATCAGGCCGCCAGCACCATGACCCGATATCCCACTCAGTTACATTATCCTGACACTGAGCAAACCAGTTATTGGCCTATCCTGTTAATGCCGAACGCAAGGCTAAGAAGCGACAAGTATACATTTTGTAAGTCATTGGTTTGACTCGACCGGGAATTGAACTCCCAATCTCCCACACAGGAAACCTGTGCTCTACCGATTCGGCCACCGCACCCGGTGATATGAGCTCAGATGTTGCTAGCCCATAAAACCCCAACAAATAAACATGGACAAACACACCAACAGATCAGTACCTCGTCGCTCACAACATTTTATTTTTGAACGTATTCTCATGATTGAACCACTTAGCCAACATTACGTCAAATTGGAGAATGCCGTCCGACAGTTTACTCTGCAGATCTCAGTTGGGGAAAGAAAACTTTCTCACAATATATAATATATGATAAACAGCATACACCATTTAGTGTAAATCAATAATTATAATATATAATGTAAAATGTATAATGTACAATACAGTATATGCACAATATATAATATAAGTATATCACATATAATATATAATATATGATAAACAGCATACACCATTTAGTGCAAATCAATAATTATAATATATCGTGTACAATGTATAATATACAATACAGTATATGCACAATACATAATATACAGTATACAACATATAATATATAATATATGATAAACAGCATACACCATTTAGTGTACAATAAATAATGATAATATATAATGTACAATGTATAATATACAATACAGTATATGCACAATATATAATATACAGTATACAACATATAATATATAATATATGATAAACAGCATACACCATTTAGTGTAGAATAAATAATGATAATATATCATGTACAATGCATAATATACAATACAGTATATGCACAATATATAATATACAGTATACAACATATAATATATAATATATGATAAACAGCATACACCATTTAGTGTAAATCAATAATTATAATATATAATGTACAATGTATAATATACAATACAGTATATGCACAATATATAATATACAGTGTACAACATATAATATATAATATATGATAAACAGCATACACCATTTAGTGTACAATAAATAATTATAATATATCGTGTACAATGTATAATATACAATACAGTATATGCACAATACATAATATACAGTGTACAACATATAATATATAATATATGATAAACAGCATACACCATTTAGTGTACAATAAATAATTATAATATATAGTGTACAATGTATAATATACAATACAGTATCTGCACAATATATAATATACGGTGTACAACATATAATATATGATAAACAGCATACACCAGTTAGTGTACAATAAATAATGATAATATATAATGTACAATATACAATATATAATATATAGTATATGTACAATATATAACAATACAGTACACTGGTTATAATATACAACATATACTACATAATATATGTACAATGCCCAGTGGTTAGTAGGGCCTACAGCATGAAAAACGACTCTAATTGTTTTATTTTGGAGGGGGGGGGGTGCGGTGTGTGGGAACAAAACACCAAATCGTTGGTGATTTGTAGGTAAAGCAGATCACAGAGATCTCGGGGTATCCCGTTTGGAACGAGACTGCACTGAGGGGAAATAATGTGTTGCGTGTGTGTGTGTGCTTGTTTGTGTGCTTGTTTGTGTGCTTGTTTGTGTGCTTGTTTGTGTGGATGTGTGTTTGTTTGTGTGCCTGTGTGCTTGTATGTATGGCTGTGCTTGTATGTGTGGTTGTGCTTGCTTGTGTGTTTGTGTGCTTGTGTATTTGCAGCTTTGTATGTTTGTGTGTGTGATATGCGCCTGTGTGCTTGTTTGTGTGTTTGTTTGTGTAAATGTGTGTTTGTTTGTGCGGATGTGTGTTTGTATGTGTGGCTGTACTTGCTTGTGTTTGTGTTTGTTTGTGTGCTTGTGTATTTCCGGCTTTGTATGTTTGTTTGTGTGTTATGTGCTTGTTTGGTGGATGTGTATTTGTGTGCATGTTTGTGCGCTTGTTTGTGTGTTTGTATGTTTGCTTGTGTGTTTGTGTGGATGTGTGCTTGTTTGTGTGGCTGTGCTTGCTTGTGTATTTGTTTGTATGCTTGTTTGTGTGCTTGTGTATTTGTGGCTTTGTTTGATTGTGTGCTATGTACTTGTGTGCTTGTTTGTGTGTTTGTTTGTGTAGATGTGTGTCTGTTTGTGTGGATGTGTTTGATTGTGTGTTTGTGTGGTTGTGCGCTTCACTCTCAGACTGTTTCCAAACAAGGAGACAGATACACACACACATACACACCCACAGACACACAAATAAACACACACATACGAACACAAACACACACATACAAACACAAACACACATACATACACATTCCTCTGATCCCGCCTAAACAAAACCACCTTGTTTCTCGCACCTTGCACGAGAGGTCACGTGAGTTGACCTCTGACCTCACGGGGGTCACCCGACCTTGCAGCGCCCGGTTCACTCTCCAAGCACAACGCAGACCGGCACTGACTTTGTTTGTTGGGGGTTTTGCATCCTGGCAACATCTAAGGTGCTATCAGGATGGGTACTGACTTGTGACAGCGCACACTCATGGTGACTTTATAGTGCAGTCCAACTGGGAGACCAGGTCATTGGCACCATGACCCGATTCCCTATTCAGTCAAATTATTTTGATATTGCGCTAACCACTCCTTGCCCTATCCTATTAATGCCGAGCGCCAGGCTAGGTAGCAACAAGTATCAATTTAGTAAGTCATTGGTTTGACTCGGCTGGGTTTTGAACTCCCGACCTTCCTCATGGGAATCCAGCGCGCTACCGATTCGGCCACCGCGTGCGGTAATATTTAAAAGTCAACCAGTCTATGCAGAGATGTTTATATTCATTAAGCTGTTCCCATTAAACGCTGACAGAGAGCACACGGAGGTTTGCGGTGAGTCATATGCTTTGGCTGGTCAAACACAAAAATACCGTTAAACTTAGTTTTAACAATTAAATATTCTGAGGTATAACTTGTTATGCAAATATCATTTAGGATGCAGCCAAACACTGATTGTCCATCTGTTACTGATTGTCATAGTCTAGTACTTATTCTGATACAACTGCCTAGCTAAAGTGCCTGTCACACGATGCCGGGTTGAGCGACTGACAGCATTTTCTAGTCCGGTGGTGTTCGGGCGTGATAAGTATCGAAATGTATTAAAATGGTCAAAATGTTGCGATATCGGGTCAAAGGCCGCTGGATGAACGACCATGAAATGGACACGAAACGGACATGAAACGTACATGAACGGATTGTGCATGTTCAAAACTTGTAACAGATCGGGCTGGATATCAACGGATATGCAATGGATATGCAACAGACACAAACCAGACTTTGCCGCATATGCAACGGACACAAACCAGACTCTGCCGGATATCAACAGACTTTGTTCGGTTTCTTTCCGTTTCCCCAATCCGGTGATGTGTGACAGAGCCTTCATGTCTAGTGGTAGATTACCTTATTAACTCACTTGCAATGTGTTTATTGTATATCCTACTCAGTAACCTTATTTCTCTACTTGCCAGCCACGCGCTATCTGCTAAGGTTGAACTCAGTACTGCTTGTTATCCAGGCCCTGAGCGTCTTGGGTAACTGCTCTAAACTATGCTACTGTATCAGTGGGCGATGTCGCGTGACTGCGCTCATCCCCACTATCTGACTCACTCGCACAGATTTTTTACTTTAATAAAGGAGCGGCTAATTGGGTCCAGCCAGATTTCGCTCAACCAAACTTATTATCTCTGCCCTTTAATTGCGTAATACAATATAACCCCAAAAAACCAAACTTGAAGGGACCCTAGAACTTTGTTTGGATTAACCGATCATTGGTTTAACCAAGCTTTGGCTTCGACTTTGATTTGGATTTGGCAAAAACGTGGGTGCATTATGAATGTAATATACAATGTATGTGGACACTTTGATTATTGTTTTTTATGTATATACAGTATAACCCCGTTAAACCAAGCTCGGTTAAACCAAACGATCGGTTAATCGAAAGTTTTTTCGGTGGGCCGGCAAAATACTACCATTTATCATATAAAAAAGTCTCAGATGACCTTGTAAACCACATGAAAGTTTGGTTTAACCATACCGGAAGTGACCTGGGGTCTGACAATTTTGTTTGGATTAACCGATAATTTGGATTAACAGACTTTGGCAATGTTTTTCATTTGTAAAAACAAAAACAAACAAACAATATGACACCGGTGCCATGACCAGGATTCTACACTCAGCCATTCTGTCTGACATGACAAGTGGAGCATCATAAGGAGATTAATGTAACGGGGAGGGGGGGAAATAGAAGTAACGATGGTCCGTTACTAGCAATGGTAAAATAAAAATGCAGTGCAGATGATCGCAGTGTAGCTAACATTAGTGTCAATATTTGGAATAAACTGCCAGCTGCAACACGAAATGCAGAAAACATCAGTGTTAAGAAACTACTAAAAATAATGTAACCTAGAAAAACAGATGATGTTTAAATGGATTAACACAAAGTCTAGTAAAAGCTGGATTTTGGACTGTTTGCAATCTACAAACAGTTACAAAACATAAACAAGAAGCAAGAAAACCTAAATTATTACTAAAACAAAATTCAGATTGAAATCAAATTGGACTAGCGCTGTCCAGCGTTGAAAACAAGTGATAACACACTTATCCGTTATGAGCAGGGTAAATTAATCCACCACTAAAATAAACTGTTTAAAAAAGTAGAAAAGTTTGTCTAAAAAGTACTTCCTTACATGTAAAAAATAATAGACACACAACATGTTGCCAGGACGTAAAACCAGCAAGTAGATTTGAAAATAATCTACTTAGGCATTGTATTCAGACTAGCGCCTTTGTGAATCTCTAATTGTATATTATTTAGCATCGCGGATGTATAATACATAAGCTATTAGCAGACGTTGGAGCATCATTGACGGCTTAGGTCAACCCATTCACCGTCAGCCATTAGTCAGAGACCAGACAGGATGGCCAAATGAGTTGAGCGTCCGTCTCCCATTTTGGTAGATCGTGGGATGCAAACAGAGTCCTCTGAAGCCTGGTCGAGTCAAGCCAATGACGTAAAAATTGATACTTGTCACATCCTAGCCAGGCAATCGGCATTATCAGGACTGGTTGTCTTAGTGACAGGATAATGTGACTGAGAGGGATATCGGGTCATGGTGCTGGTGGCCTGGTCTCCCAGTGGAGCAGCACTATAAAGTTGCCATGAGTGCGCACTGTCACATGTCGGTGCTCGTCCTGGTATGCCCTTAAATGTTGTGAGGATGTAAAACTCCAACCAACCAATATTAGTCAGATTTAAAGCTGCATAGTCCGATGAAAGCATCAAAATGTCCAAACCAAACTGCCTAGATTTGATCCTACACAACTTCGATACTCAGTGCGTTCATCATACATTTATTGCTGTATAAAAGGGAATATTACATTAACTTAAAGTTGCATAGTCCGATGGTTTTGAGTTTCTGTCATTTTTCTGAGATTAATATATTAATTTGATTGTTATAATCTACCTTACTTTAGTTTGAAGTAACTTTTATTTTAAATGGCCAACTTTCAAGATATTTGAAGTATAAACATGTCAAATTAGTTTTGGCAAGCACGCCAAAACTCTGGCACCATCGGCTTAAGCAGCAACAGGTTTTTATTCAATTGACTCAGTATTCCCTTCTATATCGCAACAAATGCATTGGTAGCTCAATTAAATCTAGATAATTGGTTTGGCTTCGAAAATTTGATGATTCATCGGACTATGCAGCTTTAATATAAACCGCTACGCGTGGTGTTCTCTGTGGCGGAGTGGTTAGAGTGTCTGACTTTTTTCTAGGTCGGACTCCTAATCTGAAGGTCGGTGGTTCGATTCCCCGTGCCCCCATCTCTGCCAATTTGGATTTCCACCGCTGTGTATAACTTACAGCGTCATCAAAGGCCGGTTGCTCTCATACCATGTCTATGTGGTGTGGGAGGTTAAAAATCCCTTGGGTCAGTAAAAGTGTAGGCTCGGGTTTTCTATCGACAAACTGTCTAATGGTGAAAACAAGTCTATTCAGGCTTATCCATGATAGGCAGTATAAATCTTCAACAACAACAACAAGCTACTTCTGATGGCTATCATGTACAACATTTTGAGATGCACGGCAAAATTAATTTGGTATGTTCTCACTTCGAGGCACTAGTCTTCCGTATTATGTTACATTCATTCACATTTATAATAGTCTAAAATCAACAAGATATTATATATATATTTCACTTGAGTTTCTGAGAGCGTGGTTACTGAACATACCGGATTCGGGAGACTGTCCAACTTTAATTATAGGTATTTTCGCAAAACAATATTGGTGAAATGTTAACTACCGCCCCCACTCCCCCCTCCATAACCACACACACACACTCACACACACACTCACGCACACAGACACACACACTCACACCCACACTCACACACACTCACAGACACCCTCACACACACGCTCACACACACCCACACACCCACCCACACACACTCACACACCCACACACTCACCCACACGCTCACACACACACCCACACACACCCAGAGATTCACACCCACACACACTCACACACACTCACACACCCACACACTCACCCACACGCTCACACACACACCCACACACACCCAGAGATTCACACCCACACACACTCACACACACACTCACACCCACCCACACACCCCCACCCACATACTCACCCACACACCCACCCACACACTCACACACACTCACACACACACACTCACACACACAGACACACACAGACACACACGCTCACACACATATACCCACACCCACACACATACACACGCTCACACACACACCCACACCTACACACACCCACACACACATACACCCACACACACTCACACACCCACACGCACACTCACACACACCCACACTCACACTCACACACACTCATACACACCCACTCACACACACACCCACACACTCACACACACACATGCACACACGCTCACACACTCGCACACACCCACACACTCACACACACTCGCACACACCCTCACACACACACTCACACAGACACACACACTCACACCCACACTCACACACACACACTCACACACACACACTCACACACACCCACACGCACACACTCACACCCACCCACACACACACACTCCCCCGTCTCACGGTGTTCCTGCGTAAATTGTTTTTGAAACAGGTCAGCTGGGGTCAATAGTTCACTGCCGCGCCACCTGGTGTGTCAGTGTCGAACTGACCAGAGCCACACTCCACTCCCTTCCCAGTCTCCAAGCACCGGACGCGCTGGCCGAATCGGTAGAGCGTAGGCTTCCTGTGCGGAAGGTCAGGAGTTGGAATCCTGGCCAAGTCATCAAACCAACGACTTACAACAAAATTGATACTTGTCGCTTCCTAGTCAGGCACTCAACATTGTTAGGATAGGGCAAGGACTGGTAGGCTCAGTGTCAGGATAATGTGTCTGAGTGGGATATCAGGTCATGTTGCCGCCAACTTGGTCTCCCAGTGGGACAGTACTATAATATGGAGTTGCCATGAGCATGCACTGTCATAAATTGGCACCAGCCCTGATATGGCCTTAGATGTTGCTATGATGTAAAACCCCAACAAACTAAATTAATAAGTGCACCGGTATCGAAGTTGATTATGTAGGAGCAAGTCTGCAGAAGTGTTTCAGTTCGCGAAAACATTATGCTTCCGTCGGACTATGCACCTTTAACGTCTGTTTGTTTGAGTTTTATGCCCTAGCAAAATCTAAGGTCATATCAGGATGGGCATAGACTTGTGACAGAACACACTCATGGTGACTTTATAGTGCTGCCCCACTGGGAGACCATGCCACTGGCATCATGACCCGATATCCCACTCAATCACATTATCTTGACAATGAGCCAACCGGTCCTTGCCCTATCCTATTAATGCCGAGTGCCAGGCTAGGCACTGACAATTATCAATTTTGTAAGTCATTGATTTGACTTGACCAAGAATCGAACTCCCCGACCTTCCGAACGGGAAGCCTTCGCTCTACCATCCTGGCTACTCCTTCCGGTGCGGCTTTAAGGTGATTATTAGAGCAAAGCAAACTACAAACCAATTACCACAAACATACATAATTACTGGGGTCGATTGCATGGGTGAAGACAGGCCACGGGTAATGAGCATAATGTGCCTCCTTCAACTAATCAGACGGGCCTTTGATTGAGCATTTAAGGTCGTGGGTACAATCCCTAGATGAGACAAACCGAAAATTCTTCTTTTTTTTTAATGTCTTTTTAAAATTTTGTATCATTAAATGTTTTTATTTATTTTCTATTTATTATTACAGTAATAGGGCTGTCACACTACGACGTAAGGCGCCAATGCAAACGTGTCCTGACATCGTCGACGATCGTCTAGCGTGTTCGTAACGTCGCTGACGTATTGCGAACATTTTCGAACGCTTTGTGAATGTGGTGTGAACGTTTTGCCTTTGAGTATACAAAGGCAGTGAGAACATACAGTCCGCGTAGTGACGGCGTATGGATAACGTGCGCCTAACGTACGTCCAATGTACGTTTAGCTTTTCGCCACCGTGTCATGACGTATCTAACGTGTAGGCACGTAGTTCTGGCGATCGAATAACGTATATAACATGCCGTGAGCGTAATTACATTGTCCTCTCTCGTTGAACCATGTTATCACTACGCTTTACCAATGTTACGCTCACATCAACTATGCGGCATTGACGTCCCGAATTTGCATATTACGTCGAGAAGTTTGACATGTAGAATTTATTTTCACGTTGTCCCTACGCTGGCGCTTACATTATAGTGTGACAGGGCCATAAGTTGTCTGCACACTAGCCCCAGAATAGCACTTACACATACATACACAGGGTAGGTTCAACAACCATACAGCGCGTAGCTTGTACAGGATCCTGGTCACGCCACCAGGGTCATGGGGACAGGGTGATGAAAATGGGAAATATTGTACCTAGATCAGGATTTAAACCCGCATCTCTTGCATTCCGGGCCAGTGTGCTAACCATTACACCACCTAGGCTCCCTGATGGTGTTTTTTTTCAACTCTGACATAATTATGTACAACATATAAACCTCCATATGATGAACACGTATTCTGCTATTATTCGGAATGTTTTCTGCTATTATTATTTGGAAGGTTTTCGCTTTTGGCTTCCATGTCACACTTTATCAGAGAATGATCCACCTAAGCCGCCCCGTTCACACATGGGCCTTAAGTCGCCTCATCTCAGTTGACTTAAATCGGGTGTCTGAACACACCGTTGAGGTGAATTAGGGCTGATTCGACTCAACTAGTTCACCTCGTGTAGACCGCTTCGCCAGGTGGATTAGATGAGGCAAACTAGTTGAGGCGACTTAAGGCCCCGTGTGTGAACGGGACTTGGCCAGACATAATCATCAGAATTAAATACCTTTTGTTCCTGGATCCACTTTAAGGCCTCAGAGTACGGCATTACACTGGGAGGTGCTGGTGCATCTGCTGGTGCAGGTGCAGATGCAGATGGTGCTGTGACTGGCTGTGCAGATGTAGGTGCATCTACATCTGCTGGTGCACCTGTTGAGATGGGGTCTTCCATGGTTGACTGAAAATAGCAGATGCAATAATTGTAATTTTCATTAAAACACCTCTGTGATGCAGAGCTACGGTAAAACCTCTCTAACAGACCACCTCCACAGATCGACCACTCCCCTATATCGATCACTTTATTTAGGTCCCAAATGATCGCCCAGACGATACTCTCGTAATTATAAAAGAAACCTGCCTAAATGGACCCTTTAAAGTCAGTCCCATTATAATATTGATGATTATGTCTGGCCAAGTCCCGTTCACACACGGGGCCTTAAGTCGCCTCAACTAGTTTGCCTCATCTAATCCACCTGCCCGGCCGTCTGAGCACCAGATAATACCAGATAATACCACAAACTCTCCCCATTCTGTTCACACCTGATGCCTCTCTTAAACAAACTCATAAGGAAGAAAGGGAAGACAAGTCACGTAATATTGACAGTGAAGAAGTTGTGCTTTATTGGCATCAACTCCTGTTCACCTACTAGTGACCTATCACCCTGACCCCGTACCTTCTGTCCACACAGAGCCTCATTACCTCTTTAGTCTGTCTATGAATCAGTGCCTACAGCCCATTGAACCGGAGTCCCCTGGTTGTTGCACCCAGCTCAGTTTGTACAGACTGTCTCAAAAGGTGATGAGTAAATTGTGGCAAAACTTTGTCCATTTTAACGATCAACATATGCATTTGCTCAGGATAAACTGATTTGTTTGTTACATGGTGTTTCATAATCCCAATAGAATACATATTGATTTGAAGCAAATGTCCTTGTGTTTTCAGTGTAACTGTTTCTGTCCTGTTTTGTGTCAATCGTTACGCGGACAAAAAAATAATTAGTTATCACCTTTTGAGACAGGCTCATATATGAAATGTGGTAGCATCAGACAGAGTGTCTGGGTTCCTGCTCTAGAGTAGGTGTGTCTCACTCAAGAGCCAGGAGTAGAGTGATCTGCCCAGTGTGTCTGGAGCAGTGTCCAGAATAATCAATATCAAAGTGAGGCTAGTGTGGTCAGGCGGCACGGGGGTGCAGGAGACTGGGCTTCCCACAGCCAGCCAATCAGGCACCTTGCACAGCCTGGGAGGCAACAGCCCCCCACACGCAGCGGTCACCCAACCCAGCTGCAGGTGGTGTCCATAATAAATGCAGTATGGCTGGTGTGCTGGCCCATCGGCCCCGTGGTAACAGGTAGTTGCAAACAGTTACAATAATATATATATATATACTAAAAATGTTGTCCTTTTTCTCCAATTGCACTCTTTATGGGTCCATAGAGGGAACATTTCACCAAACATTAACTGTCTCTTATATAGGAACATCCCTTCACAATCTCGGATGTGGTGTACTAACATATATTTCACATAGCTTAAATATGTCACACAGCGAGTGTGACACCCATTGCTTTTCTATTACATAACCTTCATCCTCACTCCGTCGCCCGAGGATAGTAATGCTCTCTGCCAATATATAATTCCGAACCGAAAATCCGTATATTTGTACACCATGGTCGGTCAATTTAGGCAGGTTTTACTGTAGTTAGACTTTTGTCAACTGACAGCAAAATCTAACTCACGCAGAGGAGAGGAGGGAGATGAGCATGATGTGGAAGTGGAGGGGGGGGGGAGTTTGAGGGGAGCGGAGGGATGGGAGAGGGGGAAGGGAGGGGAGGGGAGAGGAGGGACCGAGGAGAGGAGTGGAGGAGGGAGAGGAGGGGAGGAGGGGAGGGGAGGAGGGAAGGAGGGGAGTGGAGGGGAGGGGAGGGGAGTGGAGGGGATGGGAGGGGAGTGGAGTGGAGGGGAGGGGAGGGGAGGCGAGGGGAAAGGGGGAAGCGAGGGGAGGGGAGGGGAAGGGGTGGGGAGGGGACGGGATGGGAAGGGGGAGAGGGGAGGGATGGGAAGGGGGAGAGGGGAGGGGAGGGGTAGGGGGAGAGGGGAGGGGAGGAGAGAGGAGGGGAGGGGAGGGGAGGGGAAGGGGGGAGGGGAAGGGGGAGAGGGGAGGAGAAGGGGGGAGAGGAGGGGGAAGAGGAGGTAGAGAGGGGAGAGGAGGGGGGGAGGGGAGAGGAGGGGGGGGGGGAGGGGAGAGGAGGGGAGGGGGAAGGGAGGTAAGGGGAGGGGAGGGGAGGGGGTACCTGAGGAGATTGGAGGGGAGTTGTAGGTGTGGGGGGATGGGATCTCACCATAAGGGAAGAAGGAAGATGGGAGGCTGGTCGCGGATTGGGGGGCAGAGGAATTAGGGGGCAGGTTGAGGGGCGTGGGGGTATGTGGGGGTATGTGGGGCTAGGTGGGTGGGTGGGGGCTGACAGACAGAACCATTGTGCACACGTGTTGCGGTTTGTAAGAGGAGTTATAAAATGTCGGCAGGCTTGACCCAGATAAGCGGGTTATGAAGGTATCACAATAATATCAGACTCAGTCAGGATACTATTCATGTCACATATGAAGCCAGTTAAAAACATATTATATATACATTTCTCTTGAGTTCATTTCTGAAAGTGTTGCTACTCTAAGAAACACTAAAACACTAAAAGAATACAAAAAGAAAATTACGAAAGGTTAGAAGTGAGATATAGATAAAGAAATGTGTACTAAGTAATAGATCAGGGATAAACAGTATGTAAGCCATAAACATCGGAAATACACAGGAGACGCCATACTAAACAAACTATGCACAAAAATATAATAACAAAATTTGAAAACTTTCCAATTTTACACCATAAACAAGTTTAGAGAAATGATTGATAAAGGATATCAATCCATATGGATTATGACCACTACTGCACAGCGGTGAATACAAGTGCATGCACTTAACCGTTATGAGCAGAATAAACAAACCATCAACAACAACAAAATACAAAAAAAAGACCGGCTCCGGTAGAACACACACTTTCTGAACGGGATCAATACGTGTGTTCTGGGTATATTCGGTCCTGTGGGTACACAAGCAATATGTTGCAATAGATGAGATCACTGTTCCGACTGCGCATGCGCTGAAAACAGCGCTGGTAGCAAAGCAAAGGCATACGGCCATCGAGTTTGCCGATACGCATAGGGCAAACCTTCAATTTTATTCCAAATAAATAAAAATACATAACAATTTGGCACAAACATGGATGGATGGATGCAATATAATAATATAATGAATAAGTTTAAAACACAACTCTCAAAAATTAAGCATTTTGAGCTAAGAAACATACAATTTGAGTTACTTTACAGGCTGATGTTTGCATCACCATTGACTGGACATAAGTAATTCTTATTCTAAATATTAAAATGTCAAATGTGTCAACAAAGATTTATTTCATAGAAATATATAACCAATATCTGATTAACCCTACTCATTTTCTAGTTCTACATACGTCATTAACCAAAGGATTGTTTGTATGTTTCTTGTTGTTTAATGTGCTAGCATCATCTAAGGTCATGGCATAAGATGTGCTGATTATATTGATGTCAATGCAATGCTGGATAAAAGATTAATATCTTAATTTATTATATATACATTTTTAGTTGGTATTCTATGTTTCAAACAAGAGCTGAGATGAGCTGAAACTAGCACATTTCATAGCTGCACCCAGTGTATGAATTAGCATGTGCCATGTGCTTCTCGTCGGTTTGTTTTTCTTCCATGCATCCCACAATGCAGCACGCCGCTGAAATGGCGATGTAGTCTATTAGAAAAGGACAAATTGGTCTACACATAGAATCAGCCAATCAGACAAGCTTTAAACTATACTCGCCGCCCTCTGCATGACCCCTCTACATACTACTTACAGCTCAGACTGTAACTGTAAGCTGCTTAAGAATGCCCATAAAGCTGCCGCTATGCCCTTCTTAGAGTACATTCAGTAGGACCCATAGCTGAAAGCCTACAAAGAATGTCACACATACAGTCCTAAGAATAGCCATCGACCTTCTTCAACTGGAGCTGAAACTTGGCCAAATATCATGTTGAAAACACCAGTTCAATTTAATTTGTTGTTAGTGATCGTTTGTTTATTCTGCTCATAACGATTAAGTGCATGCACTTGTTTTCGCCGCTGTGCCGTATTGGTCATAATCCATACGGATTGATTTCCTTTATGATTGTTTTCTGTGAACTTGTTTGTGGTGCAAAATCGGGGAGTTTCCAATTTTTGGGGTTTTCAATTATATTGTTGTACATAGGTAATATTTGTAAGACCTTATTCCAATGCAATTAGTGTTTTAATCTATATATATATACATGTCTATATATACATGTCTATATATATATACATGCCACATGATATGACAGCAGGAATCACAGAGAAGAATACTGGAAGGGAAGATAGAAGGGAAAAGACCAAGAGGGAGAAGGAGAACAACATGGATGGACAACATCACTGAGTGGACAGCAATGAGCTATGCGGAATGCGTGAGAGGAACGAATGACAGGAAGAGATGGAGGTCCATTGCAGCCAACCTTCTTCGAGAAGATGGCACCCATTGATTGATTGATATACATGTACTATGTATGTTAGCTTTGTTTGTTTTTGTCACATGTTTTGAAGGTTAGATTTGTGCATAATTTGCATGGGTACTACATTTTCTTTGTTGTTCTACTCTGATCACCATCGACTCGACGTTGAATCTCGTCAGTAATTGCTTGGGTAAATAGTAGACTGTGACCAAAGACCCTATAATACTAAGACGGCTCACTCAGCCTGTACTGTGTAATCAAAATGATCAAACCCACCACTTGGTGCGCTGGCTGTACTCTTGGTTAAACACGTGCTATATTATATGTATAAATGTATATATGAATGTGAAAGATGTGTGATGATGGCGATCCTGATGATGATGCTGATGATGATGTGTATTTGTTCATAGCAATTTCATATTGATGTGTATTCATACTTACCTATCTCATGTATAATATAATTGTATGTGTTTATATGTGAAACACCAACCAGCAGCTGGGCTGATCAAACGCACCACAAGGTCGCACTGTGAAATTTACATTACCATGGGAGAGATAGGGAGTGAGCCATCTTAGTGTTATAGGGTCTTTGTTGTGACTACCCCAGGGAATGTCAGGTGCAACAGACATCCTGTACAGGTAATATCCAATGATTGAAATGAGAAAATAATAAACCATCTAAGCTCACGGAATAAATTTCTATGACTAAATAAATATTTCATTAAGAATATCACCGCCTCTAATTTATTGAACCCCACAAAAAAAAGTTTAAATGCCACTTGGTCCAAAATCTGAAAAGAAGAAAAAATGTCTGTGAAACCAAGTTTTTATATTTTTTGCTTGGCCTAATGAGAAGGACAACTCAGTGGCAGCACACTAGTTGGTAGGCACGTCCTGGCAACATCTAAGGTCATATCAGGACGGGTACTGACTTATGACAGTGTGCACTCATGGCGACTTTATAGTGCTGCCCCATTGGGAGACCAAGCCGCCTGGCAGCACCATGACCTGATATCCCACTCAGTCACATTATCCTGACACCGAAACAACCAGTCCTTGCCCTATCCTATTAATGCCAAACGACAAAGTGACAAACATAAATGTTGTAACCTATTGGTTGGACTCGACCAGGAATTGAGCTCCCGACATTCCGCGCGGAAGGCCAGCGCTCTACCGACTCGACCATTGGCAGCACACTTAGCACTAACACTAATTAGTAACACTTTGTACCACCAGGTGGCATCACCTTACAGACAGGTAAAACACACCTGCATTACCAGTGACTTCTCATGGTTACATTGCTAACCAGTCGTCCACAAATGGTTCATCAAAGGCTGTCGTATGTGCTGTCCTGTCTGTGGGAAAGTGCATATAAAATACTCCTTGCTGCTTATAGGGAAGAGTAGCCTATGTGCCTCATAGAGTAGCCTCATGGACATCACTCTCACAGCAGAGAGCTAAATGGAGAGCGGCAGTCAAGTAATGAAAGCAGTCTTTGTCGCATCGCGACCGACAGCATGATGATGATGATGATTATGAGCATATGTGGTGGCAGAGGGTTTCTTCCAACGAAATATGTCAGAATGACCATATGGTTGACATCCAATAGCGGATGATACAAAAATCAATGCGCTCTAGAGGCGTCGTTAAATACAACAAGCTTTACTTTTTTTACCAATGCTTGTTCACGGTTACATTGCTTGTTGCTTAAGTCCTAGCAACAACTAGGATCATATCAGGGTGAGTAACTCAGGGGAACTGCATAGTGCTGTGTACCATATGGTGCTCCCATCTCTATGAACATGACCTGATATCCCACTCAGTCACATTATCTTGACACTGAGCAAACCAATCCTTGCCCTATCCAAGTAATGATGAGTGCTCGACAAGCCTTATACTGTACGGTTGTTGAACCTACCCGCTCCCGTCCTGATATGTGCCTAGGACGTAACACTCCAACAAACAAACAACTCTTTATTTATAAGTGCATTGCCTGTATATTTGTAATTGTAAGCACTAAACGACTTATGTACGTAAACTATTTAAAAGACTTATAATTCAAGGTGGACGATCAGGGTTATTTGTTTTTTTCACAACCCTGGGCGCATTCAGGGTGCGTCTCCGAGACGTCTCCGTGAAGCTTTTTGGCTTATTTCCGTTCAGGGTGCGTCTGTGAGATGTCTCCGTTTTCAGATAGGAGACAAAAAGGGCCTCGAAAATAGCCACCATATTCAGTGGTTTCAGCCAATCATAGCGCAGCTTTTCCATTGCAAATGGTCGCCGCCTATGGGGGCGGACATTTTCGAGGCGACAAACTGCTTTTGCCGTTCAGACTAGCGTGATGTCAGGGATTTCCCCCGAGACGTCTCGGAGGCGCACCCTGAACGCGGCCCAGGATACTATTAGTAGTGTAGTGGGCTGTACTGACCTCTCAGGCAAGTAACCACATAGACAGGTAGGCGTGGGGAGTGTGTTGATATCAGGGAGCCTAGGTGGTGTAATGGTTAGTGTAGTAGTCTGCACTGACCTCTCAGGCAAGTAACCACATAGACAGGTAGGCGTGGGGAGTGTGGTGATATCAGGGAGCCTAGGTAGTATAATGGTTAGCACACTGGCCTGGAATGCAAAGAGATGTGGGTTCGAGTCCGCTCTAGGCGCAATATTTCCAATTGTCATCACCCCCACGACAGTATTATGACCTTATTTAACTAGGACATAAAACCCGCAACATTGTATACGCCAGAACAAAGCGGGTAAACAGGATAAACTACAAAATGCATTTATATATCACATAAATATAAACAATGCATAAATTCGCTCTTTAGGCAAAAAGGTTGTTTTGTTTATTTTGGTGTTTTACATCCGAGCAACATCTGAGGCCATATCAAGATGTCACTAGTGACAGTGTATGTGATAATGGTTATTTTGGGGGGGGGTTTTCACAACCCAGGGTTACCTGTAGGTAACGGGTTAAAATCTAGCCGAAACCAACCCTGCTATTGACACACACGTGACCGTGGTCGGAATCGGCCATGACAAAGTCACGCCTCATGAAGAGATGAATATATATGCGTGTTTGTTTTGTTTGTTGCACTGACTTGTGACAACACGCACTCATGACAACGTCATAATACTGCCCCACTGGAAGACCAGGGACCCTAGGTGGTGTAATGGTTAGCACAGTAGCCCCATAATGCAAGGGATGTGGGTTCAATTCCCGGTCAAGGGGCAATATTTTCCATTTTCATCACACACCCCCAAATCCACGACAATATTTATCTTTTTTTTAAATAGCAAAAAAATGGCAAAAACTCAAAACCATCGAACTGTGCAACTTTATAGAATGGCTGAAACTTGAAAGGCGACCCCTAGGGGCGTGCGGTGAAACGACGATCACGTGACATGCGTGCATGCTCTAACTTTGACAGAAAGCCATCAATGTCACATCCGGTCTGTTCGGGAGACACGCGCACAACATGCGACATGGAAGGTCTATTTATAGCATGGACCAGACGGGATGGCCAAATGAGTTGAGCGTCCGTCTCCTGTTTTGGGAGATCGGGGGATCCGAACCCATGGGTTTGAACCCTGGTCGAGTCAAACCAATGACTTAAAAATTGATACATGTCGCTTCCTAGCCAGGTGCTCGGCATTATTAGGATAGGGCAAGGACTGGTTGGCTCAGTATCAGGATAATGTGACTGAGTGGGATATCGAGTCATGGTGCCAGCAGCCTAATTTCCCAGTGGGGCAGCACTATAGAAGTTGCCATGAGTGCACATTGTCACAAGTCATTACCCGTCCAGATAAGACCTTAGATGTTGCTAGGATGTAAAACAACAACAAACAAACAATTTATAGCACGTATGTGATCTGGTCACGTGATCCAGATTATGGTCGGTTGTTGGAGTTTTACATACTGGCAACATCTAAGGTCATATCAGTATGGGTACCGACTTCTGACAGTGCACACTCATGGCGACTAAGTTATACTTATAGAGATGCCACTGGGAATCAGCCCACCGCCACAATAACCCGATATCCCACTCAGTCACATTATCCTGACACTGAGCTAACCAGTCCTTGCCCTATCCTATTAATGCCAAGCACCAGGCTGGGAAGCGACAAGTATCAATTTGATAAGTCATTGGTTTGACTCGACGGGGAACTGGACTCCTGATCTCCCGCACGCGAGGCCTGCGCTCTACGGATTCGGTGACCCCGCCCGGTCACAGGAGAGGGTTGTTTTTATAGTATTTTAGTAACTGTTGTCAACCTCAACATTCTATTTGATGGTTGTGTACAAGCCTGCACTGACCTCTCAGGCAAGGAGCCGCATAGACAGGGATAGGTGTGGATAGGATGGTGAAATCAGGGAGCCTAGGTGGTGTAATGGTTAGTGTAGTAGTCTGCACTGACCTCTCAGGCAAGGAACCGCATAGTCAGGGATAGGTGTGGATAGGATGGTGAAATCAGGGAGCCTAGGTGGTGTAATGGTTAGTGTAGTAGTCTGCACTGACCTCTCAGGCAAGGAACCGCATAGACAGGTAGGTGTGGGTAGTGTGGTGATATCAGGGAGCCTAGGTGGTGTAATGGTTAGTGTAGTAGTCTGCACTGACCTCTCAGGCAAGGCGCCGCATAGACAGGTAGGCGTGGGTAGTGTGGTGACATCAGGGAGCCTAGGTAGTGTAATGGTTAGTGTAGTAGTCTGCACTGACCTCTCAGGCAAGGAGCCACATAGTCAGGGATAGGTGTGGATAGGATGGTGAAATCAGGGAGCCTAGGTGGTGTAATGGTTAGTGTAGTAGTCTGCACTGACCTCTCAGGCAGGGAGCCGCATAGACAGGTAGGTGTGGGTAGTGTGGTGATATCAGGGAGCCTAGGTGGTGTAATGGTTAGTGTAGTAGTCTGCACTGACCTCTCAGACAAGGAGCTGCATAGACAGGTAGGTGTGGGTAGTGTGGTGACATCAGGGAGCCTAGGTGGTGTAATGGTTAGTGTAGTAGTCTGCACTGACCTCTCAGACAAGGAGCTGCATAGACAGGTAGGTGTGGGTAGTGTGGTGACATCAGGGAGCCTAGGTGGTGTAATGGTTAGTGTAGTAGTCTGCACTGACCTCTCAGACAAGGAGCTGCATAGACAGGTAGGCGTCGGTAGTGTGGTGACATCAGGGAGCCTAGGTAGTGTAATGGTTAGTGTAGTAGTCTGCACTGATCTCTCAAGCAAGGAGCCGCATAGACAGGTAGGTGTGGATAGGGTGGCGATATCAGGGAGCCTAGGTGGTGTAATGGTTAGTGTAGTAGTCTGCACTGACCTCTCAGGCAAGGAGCCACATAGACAGGTAGGTGTGGATAGGATGGTGACATCAGGGAGCCTAGGTGGTGTAATGGTTAGTGTAGTAGTCTGCACTGACCTCTCAGACAAGGAGCTGCATAGACAGGTAGACGTGGGTAGTGTGGTGATATCAGGGAGCCTAGGTGGTTTAACGGTTAGTGTAGTAGTCTGCACTGACCTCTCAGACAAGGAGCTGCATAGACAGGTAGACGTGGGTAGTGTGGTGACATCAGGGAGCCTAGGTGGTGTAATGGTTAGTGTAGTAGTCTGCACTGACCTCTCAGGCAAGGAGCCACATAGACAGGTAGGCGTGGGTAGTGTGGTGACATCAGGGAGCCTAGGTGGTGTAATGGTTAGTGTAGTAGTCTGCACTGACCTCTCAGGCAAGGAGCCACACAGACAGGTAGGTGTGGATAGGATGGTGACATCAGGGAGCCTAGGTGGTGTAATGGTTAGTGTAGTAGTCTGCACTGACCTCTCAGGCAAGGAGCCACATAGACAGGTAGGTGTGGGTAGTGTGGTGACATCAGGGAGCCTAGGTGGTGTAATGGTTAGTGTAGTAGACTGCACTGATCTCTCAAGCAAGGAGCCGCATAGACAGGTAGGTGTGGATAGGGTGGTGACATCAGGGAGCCTAGATGGTTTAATGGTTAGCACACTGGCTCGAAATGAAAGAGATATGGGTTCGATTCCTGCTCTAGACGCAATATTTCCCATTTTCATCACCCCTAGGATAGATATATAGTAATGGTTGGATAACAGATAAAAGATTCACCCCATACTACAGTAGGATCAGTAGGGGTGAAGAACAACCCTATATAAAAAGTGGATAAAATGTGGGTAAATTAAATGAGCACATAAATTCTTTTAAATCTAAAACTCTTCAGCCACTGGTCAGTGTGGAAGTATATCACTGCGCTTTTCCAGCCAGAGCGCATGCGTGATGACATATGACATCATTGACCCCTCAAGGTCATCTGGCCAACTGGGATAGATGATGAGAGCTGCTGGCATGAGAACGAAAAGGTCACATAATAAATATATATATCACTTTCATCAGCCCCGTGTGGTGAGGACATGACTAAAGACCACCATGTGTTTGTTTGTTTGTTGTTGTTTTACGTCCTGGCAACATCTAAGGTCATATCAGGACGGGTACCAACTTGTGACAGTCTGCACTCATGGCGATTTTAGTATGCTGCCCCACTGGGAGACCAGGTCTACTGCCATCACCATGACCTGATATCCCACTCAGTCATATTATCCCGACACTGAGCCAACCAGTCCTTGCCATATCCTAATAATGCTGAGCGCCTGGCTAGGAAGCGACAAGTATCAATTTTTAAGTCATTGGTTTGACTCGACTAGGGTTCGAACACATGAACCCATGGGTTCGGATCCCCCGATCTCCCAAAACAGGAGATAGATGCTCAACTGATTCTGGTCTACCACCATGTGTAGAAATAACATAATATGGTACTTCACCATGTGCACATTAATTACTACCTTTCCTGGTGCTCAGTATTACTAGGATTATTAATTCAATGACACAAACACAGAAAAGATATATAATTGGCATAACTAATATTATTAGTATAACTAAATAGTATCATTAATCAATGACAGGCAACACACAATAATCAGAGATGGAATTGGTCTCCGGGGAAAAAAGCGGAAACGCGGATATTCTCCCATAGGTTTAGCATTGTCAGGGAATCGCGGAAAATTCCCGGAAGTCAGGTTTCATATATATTGGTATACGCTAATAGTGCTGCACCATTTGAAGCATGTATTAGTAGTATACGCTGATCGTGCTGCGGGATTGCAGTAGGGGCCTAGGGGAAGAATCCCGGAAATCCGCGAAACCGCGGAGATCTTTCATCCCTGAATAATATTTGGCTCACAACTCTGGCCAGTTAAAATCTGCCGACCAACTGACCGATCCCAGACCGACTGCATGCAGCCCAGGCCCACTGTACCTACTTCAACACAATCAGCCGGCTCACCAGGCTGCTCCAACAACACAGAACAATAAAACACATCATAAGACCCAGTCGTCCAACCCACAAACAGTAACATTTCCTTATAATATTTGCACAAATATGCATTTATACAACACTTTATTATAACTAATACTCATACCCCACATAAGAACAGAAACCTGGTTGGCTCAGTGTCGGAATAATGTGAGTTGAAAATCGGAAATGATTAGGTTTGGGTCAAATGACAGCAAAAGAAATTGACTCAGATGCAATTTTGAAACGGTTCAATGTGCGTCAAAAATCAGCAAAATTTCACTCGCAAAACATTGCTAAAATTACAGGACGCGACGCAATCCAGTCATCCTTGGGTTTTTTGTCTGTTTGTTCGTTTGTTTTACGTCCTAGCAACATCTAAGGTCATATTAGGAGGGATACCGACTTGTGACAGTGCGCACTCATGACGACTTTATAGTGTTGCTCCACTGGGAGACCAGGCTGCCAGCACCATGACCCGATATCCCACTCAGTCACATTATCCTGACACTGAGCCACCCAGTCCTTGCGAGGAAGCAAGAAGTATCAATTTTTAAGTCATTGGCATGACTCGACCACGGTTCGAACCCACAAACCCATGGGTTCGGATCCCCCAATCTCCCAAAACAGGAGATGTACGCTCAACTCATTCGGCCATCCTGTCTGGTCGTCATCCTTAGGAACTTTATACAGATACTCCATACATATATCACTGCAGCAAGCGGCTATGGAGGAATATAGTGAGAAGTAAATGTTCCCCTAGCATTTATACTTGTGTAATGCGTTATACATCACATAAACACACAGAGTTCTGTATGACTTGGGAGCTCGGGGCAAATAGTCCTGGAACCACGTATTTGACACAAAGCGAAAAAAGAGCCAGGTCATAGTGATGCATAAAATAAATGAAAAATCCTAGTACAATGTAAATATATCGTGTGGATCCAAAAGCGGCCTCATTTTAATGTCGATGGAAAACAAATAGAAATAACCCTGAGAAGTGTGTCAAATCTAACCCGCGACTACCAATTTGTCTATAAATGACTTCTGAAAAAACTAACGCATAAGTCACTGACCCTCAAGTAGAATTTCACATTAAAATACCAATAGTTTGTTTGTTGTTTTACGTCCTAGCAACATCTAAGGTCATATCAGGACGGGTACTGACTTGTGACAATACGCACTCATGGCGATTTTATAGTGCTGCCCCACTGGGAAATCAGGCCACCGGCACCATGACCCAATCTCCCACTCAGTCACATTATCCTGACACCGAGCTAACTAGCCCTTGCCATAACCTAATAGGGCAAGGGCTAGTTAGCTTTTACTAAGTTGCTTTTACTAAGTTTACTAAGTGACTTTTACTAAGTTGCGTTGATTTTTTGGCCCTGCGCCAACAGTTCTACACTGCAGACAGTATGCATGACCTTTTTACTACGGTAAAACAGGAAAACATTTTAACCTTTTTGAGGGCCGCTGGACTGTACCACCTCATATAGTTTACTAAATAGATTCTATCAATTATTAATAACACTTTTCTTTTTCTATGGGAATTTGTTTCCCTTGACCACAAATATATGATTGTGAGCTTTCTAATTTAATGAGTGTCTATTGGCACATAATTGATTGTCTGCTTTTACATGTAAAAGCGATGGTTTGAACAAAAAACAAACATTTCTCACCGTGAATATGGCCTATGCTGCCGACACGGCGTAAAGCAACCACCAATCAATCAATCAATCAATCAACCCTATCCTAATAATGCCGAGGACCAGGCTAGGAAGCGATAAGTATCAATTTTTAAGTCATTGGTTTGACTCGACCGGTTCGCCACCAATATCTTCATATCATTAAAGATATAAATTATTATCAGAAGCAAATAATGGAAAAATATAGGTCCAGATTTCAAACTTAGGCAGACTAAAAGTAACTAGAAAGGGTTTGGTTTGTTCCGCTTTATGTCCTAGCAACATCTAAGGTCATATCAGGATGGGTACCAACTTGTGTCAATGCGCATTCATGGTGACTTTATAGTGCGGCTCCATCAGGGATGAAAGTGCTCTCCGGGAAAATAAGCAGAAATGCTGATATTCTCCCATAGGTTTAGCATTGTCAGGGAATCGCGGAAAATTCCCGGAAGTCAGGTTACATATATATTGGTATACGCTGGTAGTGCTGCGCCGTTTGAAGCATGCAGTAGTGTACGCTGAAAGTGCTGCGGTGCTTGGAGCATTTATTAATATTAGTAGTGTATGCTGATAGTGCTGCGGTCTCAGCACCACATATTAGTATACGCTGATAGTGCTGCGGGATTGAAAAATCCCGGAAATCCGCGGAATCGCGGAGATCTTTCATCCCTGCTCCATTCAGAGGCTGGGCCACTTTCACAATGACCCAATACCCCACTCAGTCACATTATCCAGATATAGAACAAACCAGTTCTTGTCGTAGTGAGGGCTAGCCAGTCCTTGCCATATCCTATTAACACCGAGCACCAGGCTAGGTAGCGACAAGTATAAATGTTGTGAGTCATTGGTTTGACTTCAGTCGGTCGGGGTTTGAATGATCTCCTGCGCGGGACGCTAGCCAGCACTCTCACCAATTCAGCCACCCCGTCCAGTCGAAACTTTCATGCAAGTGGCACAGCTTCTTTTTTTTGTGACAAGTTTTTTATTCTGCCCTTAACGTATAAACTCCCGCGACGGTGCTTGTTTTCAACGCTGGACAGCTGTGATACTGGATTAGTCTGGTCCCGCACTCAGGAGTCTTTACCTGATATTTCTCAGGCCAACCTTTTGCGGTTTTGGGTGTTAGTAGTCTCTATATTAGTTTTTTTGAATTTTCAAAGGTTTTTTTTCCTAACCTGTATATGATAACTTAGCCTATTATGTACATCTACGCAGATGACATACAGGCCTGTGGGAGAGGATCCCGTCCCATTGTGGTTTGTTACAGCATCCTTTCACCCATGCCCTGTCCTTAGATAGTACACCAGTGTGCCAGAACACCCCTGGACCCTTCAGGACTGCGACTATGTGGGATGGTTGTGTTGTATGGTTAGCCATTTTGTATTTCAGGGTGAATCGGATGCATGACCGTGGCCTGCCCGGTTCTGCTTGAGCCAAACAGCTTGTTCCTGACTGCAGAAACTGTACACAGGTCCACACCAGCGAACTGTTGTCACATTCTCAACCATGCCCCCCCGCCCTATAGGGGCAGGGAGTTTTATGTCCTGGCAACATCTAAGGTCAGACCAGACTGGACAGCCAAATGGGTTGAGCTTCCGTCTTCCGTATTGGTAGATCATGGGGTTCGAACCCTGGTCAAGCCAAATCAATGACGTAAAAATGTATACTTGTCGCTTCCTAGCCTGGCGCTCGGAAATATTAGGATAGGGCAAGGACTGGTTGGCTCAGTGTCAGGTTAATGTGACTGAGTGGGATATTAGGACATGGTGCTGGTGGCCTGGTCTCCCAGGGGGCCACCACTAAAAAGTCACCATGAGTGTGTACTGTCACAAGTCGGTACCCATCCTGATATGATGCTAGATGTTGCTAGAACGTAAAACCACAAACAAACCTTGGGAGACCAGGTGGAAGGTTGTGGGTTCAATCACTGTCTGAGTCAAACTGATAACTTACCAAGTTGACAGTTGTCGCTACCTAGCCTGGCATCCGCCATTAATACGATATGGCAAGGAGTGGTTTGCACTGTATCACGATAATGTGACTGAGTGGGATATCAGGTCATGATGCTGGTGGTAGCACTATAAAGTCACCATGAGTGTGCATTGTTGGTAGAACAAACAAACACATTCATCTCTTCATAAGGCGAGACTTTGTCTTAGCCGATTCCTACCACATTAACATGTGTCGATAACCGAGCGGCTTTCAACCAACGCCTTACCGCTACCTACAGGTAACAATGGGTTATATAAAAAATAAAAAACCCAAAATCCCTCATCACCCACACAGTCCCAAGTCAGTACCCATCTTGATATGACATCAGATGTTGCTAGGACATAAACCCCAATTGATCAGTCCCTCAGAAGGACCAGGTAAGCCGTGCCATTTAACTACGATGTGATATAAATAGCCGGAAGACCATCAAAGGGGAAAAAAAACAGATAATTTTTTTTTTTAACAGGAACAGTTTTACCGACAGCAAATTAAAAATGTTTTATTTAGAGGCAACAAAAAGCCAGCGCAACTCCAACACCTTGTCGGGCGTAACCTGACCTCTGACCTCATCCTCCTGAGTCATGTGACATAGTATGGCATATTATTAGCGCTGTGACAGAACAGGGGAGTCATGCCAATTAGTTCGAGAATATAGTTTTGTTCTGAAATTATGACTAGTTGTACTATTGTTTTCTATTATGACTAGTATATGTAATTATTAATTTTATTATTAACAGTATCATTATTATTATAAATTAATTAAAATGGTGGGCATATTTCATTCATCATTGCTTTGGATGTCTACGACATCTATGTGATTCAATATACCGGGCGCGGTAGCCTAATCGATAGAGCGTGGGCCTCGCATGCGGAAAGTCGAGAGTTCAGTTCCCAGTTGAGTCAAACCAATAACTTTAAAATTTATACTTGTCGTTTCTTAGCCTGGCGCTCGGCATTATTAGGATAGGGCAAGGACTGGTTAGCTGAGTTTCAGGATAATGTGACCTGACTAAGTGGGATATCAAGTCATGGTGCTGGCAGCCTGATTTCCCAGTGGGGCAGCACTATAAAGTCGCCATGAGTGTGCTAGTCCGGTGCTCTCCGGTACACAAAATGTATCGAAATGGAGCGTAATTGGGTCAATTGCCGCCGGACAACCGGACAAGTACCGGACAAGTACCGTACATGTACCGTACATGTACCGGACGAGTACCAGACGAGAAACGGATGAGTACCGGACGGACCGACCATCAACCGGACACGTACCGGACTGTATTTTTTGGATTTTCTTGGTATTATCGTGGGGGTGATGAAAATGGGAAATATTGTGCATAGAATGGGACTCGAACCCACATCAATCAAATCAATTTCAAACAAACATAACTCAACCACCTATTACGTACAAGCCTATGGACATGTAAATAAAATAGGCTAGTATAGAATTAAGTAGAAAAAAGCGGAAAACTCTTCCCAAGAAAACCCCAAAACACTAACATAGAACCTTAAGAAAACAACTAACATAGTAATAAGAATAGAACAAAAATACAATGCCAAGAGGGCCCAAAAAAACTAACATAGACTACTAATACAGTAGTACTAAACGTACCAACAGACTATCTATCTGCTACTGAAATGCAGACAATCAAATAACTTATCAGCAGCTACTGTTTGGTAAGACAACACCAACACTACAGCTGGCCAGCATTGAAAACAAGCCTGGGTACCCAGGCTTACATGCTATGGACAGAATAAATACAGCCTCAATAAAAAAAATAATTAAAAGAATCTCTTTGCATTCCAGGCCAGTGTGCTAACCAGGCTCCCGGATATCAACACACTACCCACGCCTACCTGTCTATGTGGTTAGGTCAGTGCCGACTACTACAATATATATATATTTTATTGACGTTCTCGCCACCGGATAATTCCGGAAGCAAACCGGGCACCAACGGATGGCTACCGGACACCAACGGATAGGTACCGGACACGTATGGATGGGTACCGGATATGAACCGGACAAAACCGGACAAACCGGACACCAACTGGACACGTCAGTCTGGCAGTGTCCGGTAGAAGTTGTGTGCATGTTCAAAACTTGTACCGGACACCGCCGGACACCGCCGGACACCGCCGGATGGGAAACGGGCATGTACCGGACATCGCCGTACACAACCGGACAGTGTCCGGTTCTCGTCCGGTTCCCCAGTCCGGTAAGGTGTGACTGGGCCTTCACCCGCGTTGACACACAGCTGAAATGTAGCAAATATCACCAGTAACGTGAAATTAATGACCTTTTAGAACGCCTCTAGTGTGTGGCATCATAGCGGTGAGTCAGTGAGTGAGGGCGGGAGGGAGGAGGAGGGAGGGGGGGGAGGTGGGGGCAGCGAGGGAGGGAGGGAGGGAGGGAGTGAGTGTGTAAGTAGGTGAGTGAGTGAGTGAGTGTGTGAGCGTGTGAGTGAGTGTGTGAGTGTGTGAGTGAGTGTGAGTGGGTGGGTGAGTGTGTGAGTGAGTGTGTGAGTGTGTGTGTGAGTGTGTGAGTGAGAGGGTGTGTGTGTGAGTGAGTGTGTGAGTGAGCGTGTGAGTGAGTGTGTGTGTGAGTGTGTGAGTGTGTGAGTGAGTGAGTATGTGTGTGTGCGTGAGTGTGCGAGTGAGTGTGTGGGTGAATGGGTGTGTATGTGTGGATGAGTGTGTGTGTGAGGGTAAGTGAGTGTGTGAGTGAGTGTGTGAGTAGGTGTGTGAGTGTGTGAATGAGTGGGTGAGTGTGTGAGTGTGAGTGGGTGGGTGAGTGAGTGGGTGAGTGAGTAAGTGTGTGAGTGAGTGTGTGAGTGGATGGATCGGTGGGTGAGTGGGTGAGTGAGTGTGAGTGGGTGGGTGAGTAGGTGGGTGAGTGGGTGAATGAGTGGGTGGTGAGTGAGTGGGGGTGTGAGTGTGTGTGTGAATGAGTGTGAGTGGGTGGGTGAGTGAGTGTGAGTGGCTGAGTGAGTGGATGAATGTGTGTGGGTGAGTGAGTGTGAGTGGGTGAGTGAGTGTGTGTGTAAGTGTGTGTAAGTGTGTGTGTGAGTGAATATAATAATATAATATAATAATGTGCCATAATAATAAAATTGTCAAAATAACATAATAAAATAATATGTGATAATGAATTATGCGAGTAAAAAGGAGCGGAAGGGAATTATTACAGGGGGACGAGTGTAGTAGTCTGCACTGACCTCTCAGGCAAGTAACCACATACACAGGTAGGTGTGGGTAGTGTGGTGACATCAGGGAGCCTAGGTGGTTTAATGGTTAGCACACTGGCCGGTAATGCATAGATATGTGGGTTCGAGTCCCGCTCTAGCCACAATATTTCCCATTTCCATCACCCCCACCACAACAATAATATGATATAATAAAGGGAAGGTGAATGGCAGCAGAGGGAGAGGGAGACCAAGAACATCATGGTTTACAAATATTTCACAGTGGACAGGCTTGAATTATTCACAGTCTATCAGAAACAGCACAACATCGGGACAAGTGGAGAACCATTGCATCCAACCCTCGACTAGAGGATGGAACTATTGATTGATTGATTGAATGAATAAAATAACAAAATTATAAATAAAATAAAATAAATTGTATAATGATATAATAAGTAAAATAATAATATAATATAATAACAGTAGAGTAGTATAATATAATAATATATGATTGATTGGTGGTTGCTTTAATATGCCGTGTCGGCAGCATAGGCCATATAATAATAATAATAATAATAATACAATACTACATAGTACAATGATATTGACCAGACCGACTAGGTAACGTTTGGGTTAAATGGAATTCTGCCCATTGAGGTTGGCTTTAAGCCCTGGATCACGTGGTCAGACAGCCACTAGGGGGCGCCACGCCACATAAGGACATGAGGACGCCAGGCACAGGTAGGGCCCTGACAAGGAACAGACTGCCCCCGTATGAAGGAGCGTGGGGGACGGGGGGGGGGGGGGTAATGCTGGCGATGGAGCACTCTACCTGTCACATACTCCCACCCCACCACCCTCACACTCCACACCCAGGCCTACCCGCACCCATCAACCTGTGTGCTATGTTAAAGTTTCATAGTCCGATGGTTTTGAATTTCTGGATTTTTTCTGAGATAAATATATTAGATCGATCACTAGTATCTACTTTACATTAGTTCAAAGTTACTTTTATTTTAAATGGTAAACTTTTTTTAGATATTTTGAGTGCAAACATGGAAAATTAGTTTTGGCAAGCTTGCCAAAACTCTGACACCATAGACTTCTGCAGTAACAGGTTCTGTTAAATTGACTCAGAAACGCATGCTTAATAAGTGCATTAGTATCTAAGTTAGATATGCTAAATCAAATCTAGATAATTGGTTTGGTTTTGAAAATTTGATATTTCATCGGACTATGCAGCTTTAAAGATGCAGTCAAATACTTTTCCGTTACCACCATGTTTTGTTTTTTTAACTTTTAAAGTTGCTTATTCAGATGGTTTTAAGTTTCTGTCATCATTTTAGATAAATATATTAGGCTGACCGTAATAATGTACATTACTTTAGTTTTAGTTAACCTTTATTTTAGATGGCTAACTTTTGAGATATTTGAAGTGTGCAAACATGCTAAATTAATGTTGGCAAGCACGCCAAAACTCCGACACCATAGGCTTCTGCAGAAACACGTTCTATAAATTGGCTCGGTATTCCGCTATATGTGGTGACAAATGTTTAATAAGTGCACCAGTATCTAAGTCAGATATGTAGAATCAAATCTAGATCACTGTTTTGGTTCTGAAAATTTGATGTTTTCATCAGACTATGCAGCGTTAAGTTGCTAAACAACTGTATATATAGAAGGCTAATAGACAATATCCACAACGCATGCGACATCTGACGGCGACGACGAACACTATGGTTGTGTGACCGTTGCCACAGTGCATACAAAAGCTATGGAAATTACTAACTTTCAAATGCACAAATGTCAGTCAAATTTTGGGACATTTTGACAATTTCAAAAGTATATTGCTTTTGGATCATTAGAGCTTCCAAGAAAAGTAAAATGTTCATATTTAGACCCTTTGACAATTTTAGGAGGGTACCAAACTAGTCAGTCACTATTAATACACGATATCCACAACGCATGTGACATCTGACGGCGACGATGAACACCACGGTTGTGGGACCGTTGCCACAGCGCATGCGTGTGAATGTCGTGTATAGCAGCTCTGACAGAGCACCCAGGTTTTAATCTATGAACTCTCCTGCGCTAATTTCACATTGTGAAGTCTAAACAAGGCTGGCTAAATGTTTCGGCAACTTGAGCAGTCACCCATGGGACCACGTGATCTGACCAGATGGGATGGCCGAATGAGTTGAGCGTCCATCTTGGTAGATCGGCGGGATTTAAACCCATGGGTTCGAACCCTGGTCGAGTCACAGCAATGACTTATCAAATTGACACTTGTCACTTCCTAGCCTGGCGCTCGGCATCATTAGGATAGGGCAAAGACTGGTTGGGTCAGTGTCAGGATAATGTGACTGAGTGGGATATCGGGTAATGGTGCTGTTGGCCTGGTCTCGCAGTGAGGCAGTACTATTATATATAAAGTTGCCATGAGTGTGCACTGTCACAAGTCAGTACCGTCCTGAATTGATCTTAGATGTTGCCAGGACGTAAAACTACAACAATCAATCAACGAACTAAGGGGAACCACCACGTCAGCGCTAAACACTTTTGTTTTATTATACTTGTGAAGGCGCCTAAGTTCAGTTTGCCCGGGGTGCCAGCAACCCTAGGACTGCCCCTGAATTTGAGCGCTTGTCAGCTGCCCTCACCGATTAAAACATTCCTAACTTGCCCAATAAACAAGACACGTCATGACGAAAATACGTCGAGGAAATGTCTAGGAAAGGAGCGACACCAAAAGGTGGGCGATAATAGGGGAGAGGAAGGGAAGAGGGGAAGCCCCTACGCACTGACTGCTTTATCGCCCAGTCATGGGTCGGGGCAAGGGTCATGTCGAGGTCATGTCAGGAGTCACCTGTGGTCTGGGTGACTGGGTGTGTGCGTGTGTGCGCGTGTGTGTGTGTGGATGGGATGTATGTTGGTGTGGATGGTGTGTATGTATGTGTTGTGATGTGGTATAGGGGTCTATGTGTATTGTGTGTGTATGGTGGATGGTGGTGTCTGTGTATGTGTGTGGTGGATAGGGGGTTTATGTATGTGTATGTGCTGTGTTGGATGGTGATGGGGAGTGTGCTGTGTTGGTGTATGTGTGGATGGGGGTGTATGCATATGTGTATGTGTGTGCATGTGTGGATAGGGGGGTGTATGTGTGGATGGGGTGTGCCTGTGTGTATGGGGCTGTATGTGTATGTGTGTAGATAGGGGGTGTATGTGTGTGTGGATAGGGGTGTATGCATATGTGTATGTGTGTGCATGTGTGGATAAGGGTGTATGTGTGGATGGGGGTGTGCCTGTGTGTGTATGTGTGGATGGTGTGTCTGTGTATGTGTGTAGATAGGGGGTGTATGTGTATGTGTGTGTGGATGGGCAGTGTCTGTGCGTGTATGTGTGTTTCTGTCTGTGTGTCTGTGTGTGAGTTTGTGTATAAGGGTTAAAAGTTGCATCATCCAAAGTTGTTTTAGCCTTTTAGATGCATGTCAGGTTTTTGATTGTTAAGATGTTTGTTGGGGCTTTACGTGCTAGCAACATGTAAGGTCATATTATAAGGGCGCTCTCGTGGCAATTTAATAATGCTGTCCCGACAATCGGCATTAGTAGGGTAAGGCAAGGCCTGGTTAGCTCAGTATCTGGATAATGTGGCTGAGTGGGATATCAGGTCATGGTGCCAGCAGTCTGATCTCCCTGTGGGTCAGCACTATAAAGTCGCCATGAGTGCACACTGTCACAAATCGGTGCCCATCCTGATATTATATTAGATGTTACTAGGACATGAAACCCAAACAAATAAACAGCTTAAAATGCGAATGGAAGTCTTGGAACTTGTCGCTATTTGACCTGGTGCTAGGCATTATTTCTCGTTGGGGTTTTACTTTTCGATGTCTTATCATAAACACCATTCCATCACATCTCAACCATTTATACCCCACGTCAACTGAGTCTAAATTACTCATGTTTTATTCACCATAATCGTATACTACATACATGTATGTATAACTTACAATAAGTTATATATCTCTAGGATGCCATAACATATAGTATATGAGCCTGTCTCAAAAGGTCTTTTTTTGTCTGTGTAACGATTGACACAAAACAGTACACAAACGGTTACACTGAAAAGGACATTGGCTTCAAGTCAATATGTATTCTATTGGGACTATGAAACACGATCTAAAAATCAAATCAGTTTATCCTGAGCAAATGCATATGTGGATCATTACAATGGACAAAGTTTTGTCCCATTTTACTTATCCCCTTTTGAGACAGTCTCATATATAGTTCATGTATGATCGGTCACCTTTATTACCGACCCACCCAGCGGGGAGGCTAAGGACTAACTCGTATATATATATATATATATATATATATATATATATATATATATACATAAACAGTACCCTATGTGGGCGCCACCATTTGTATAATCATGTTGAATAACCAAAATCCAGCAAACGGAAATGGAAATAGCCCTATATGGGCACTGCCATTTGTATACTCACGTTGAATAACCAAAATCCAGCAAACGGAAACGGAAATACCTCCTCGAACTTCTCTACGTGGTAAGCAGGGTGGACGACAGCGATTGGTTAATAATATGCTCGTGTTGATAAATAAATAAATAAAGAAAGAAAGAAATCATTCTCCGACCATTTAGCGAGGGTCGGTCCTAACCATTGCATATTCATATTATCTTAATAAACAATAATTTCTCTGACATCTATCTCAGTATGTGTATCGTGTATGCATCCCATGTAATTTCGGAACTGGTGGCTTTTCTTGTTGTTATTGTTAAACTGTCAACTTGTTTAGATACTTTGCTAGTTGTTTGAAGAAATGCATATGGCGGGGGGGGGGGGGGTGTCCCCTTGAGATTGAGGGGGGGGGGGCGGTGCCAACTGAAAACACCCAACCATATGCTATGATCAAATTAGTGGTCTATGACAGATAACTTCCTACCCTTTCCTACAGAAGAAAAAGAAGTGACATAATTGAAGTATTTAAAATTATGAAAGGTTTTGATAAAATAGATATGAACCATTTTTTCACCTTGAATAAAAGAGAAGGCAGTCGGGGCCATACTCTCAAACTAGTAAAATCCAGAGCCATTTCAAAGTTAAGGCAACATAGTTTCTCAAACAGGATCATAAATATATGGAACAGTCTTCCACAAAATGTTATTGATGCCGAGTCAATAAATTCATTCAAGAACAGGTTAGAAAAGGCGTGGGCTGATGATCCAGGGAAATTTGACTCCTTATTCACCACATGCTACTAATTATTCCTCGTGTTGCTTATTTACTTGCACTCAAGCAAAAATGAGAGACAAATAAGTGTTCACACTTCCTGTCTACCATTCGCTATTTCGCTATAAGTATTTGAGCAATATAATTGATATATTATTTGGTCTACTCTAATGTATGGGGCTGAGACATGGACAATCTCTAAGAAAATGTACAAATGTTTAGCAGCATTTGAGATGTGGACTTATCGAAGGATGATGAAAATATCATTGACAAAGAAGATCACCAACAAAGAAGTTCTCAGAAAAATTAAAAATAAGAAAAGCTTGTTTGCCACTATACAGACAAAGAAACTTATTTATTTTGGCCACATCATTCGTCAGAGTTCAATATACCGTACATTGTTGGAAGGGAAGGTGAATGGCAGCAGAGGGAGAGGGAGACCAAGAACATCATGGTTTACAAATATTTCACAGTGGACAGGCTTGAATTATTCACAGTCTATCAGAACAGCACACCATCGGGACAAGTGGAGAACCATTGCATCCAACCCTCGACTAGAGGACGGAACTATTGATTGATTGATTAGATTGCAAAATCCTGTGGTTATATCTGTAAGTGTAGCCGAGGCTTCCAACATTTTCCAACATTTCTTTCTCAGTCCTGTCCTAAAAACAGCTACAGCACTAGCTCTACAAAAACAGATGCAACCTGGAACTTCGGAGGCACTTCTTCAGCCAAAGAATAATAACTGACTGGAATTCGCTATCCCATAATGTCATCTCATGTCCCACCCTGAACTGTTTTAAAGCTAGAATAGACCAATTTTGGAAAAATGAGCAGTACAAAACTCTGTGACTAAACTTTCAAGCATTGTAGAATAGAGACCGAAATATCTAACAGGCAAATTATGCCTTCAACATTTCGTACATCTGGTATCAAGGTAGATAACAGATTCACCCTGTACTTGCAGTATACGGGTGAACGACAACGTAGCATAAATACAGGCGAAAATAGCTTTAGTATGGAACAGGAAGTAGAATGCCTGTCCAGTATCAAATGGATACTTATATCGGCACAGAGTTGTTGAAATGGGAGAGAATGCAAAAAGACAGGATGGCGGCCATAGAACGCCGTCGATTTCACCTTTAAATTCTATTAAACTATATGTTTTATTATATTGTTCAACTCAAAGGTAGCGGGGAAATATGAAGACATATAAAAATAATAATTGTTGCTTCTTAGATTGTGAAATTAGGCTCTCATTTCATTTCCCCACTTTTTCGACAGCTTTTATATAGGGTTGGTATTCACCCGTGTACTGCGAGTACAGGGTGAATCTTTTATCTAGTATCAAGGTATCACGGACTAATTCGTGGGGTGCTGATGGGCGATAACATGATGAAGTAGTTTCTTATAAAGTTATAGTTCTATATATTGCATCGAAATAGCGAAATAGCGAATGGTAGACAGGAAGTGTGAACACATATTTGTCTCTTATTTGAGTGCAAGTAAATACGCTATCAGCAGTGACAATGTCTCTTGTATGGGTAATGATTTCTCAGATTAATTAAAATTCTAAGAATTCGTCACTTTGTTAAGCAAGCACAGTAAATATAATAAATACATTCGCATAGAACACGTCATCATCATCATGCTGTCGGTCGCGATGCGACAAAGACTGCTTTCATTACTTGACTGCCGCTCTCCATTTAGCTCTCTGCTGTGAGAGTTGCGTCCATGAGTCGGTCACATTTCATGAAAGCTGCCTGCAAAAGTGTTGAAGTGCTGCTGGCTTTTGCAAGTTACCAGCGGCACTCTCTCGGGAACAAATAGAGGTTTCACACCGGCAAGAACATGTCAAGACAGGCGCAAAACTATTTGTCCATGCAGTGGCTGGTCGGAAGATGTTGGGAGTTCCATACATCAACCGCCCTTAATGCTGCCACAGTGACATGGTTTTCTGTTTAGGGTTTGCTCCCTTAGCCTTCGGTTCTGTCAAGGACCTGTACCACAAAGCAGTGGTTTAGAACTCTGCAAGGCAGGGGCGTCAAACTCCCTGAGGTATTGCTATACCTGCATACCCTGAACACTTGGTATACCTTTAAATGAAGACTGGTTCTCCTCGCTAAAAAAGAAAAGTTGTTCTGCTGAGAAATTACTCAATGACCTTGACCTTCCAAGTTGACATGAATTCAGCCGAATAACCTCGCGAATTGAGTCTATTTACGCTAATCTTCCGCAGTGTATCCCGAATGTATATCGTCTACAAAAATCTGGTTGATTTTTTACTTAATTACTAATCAAAAGGTAATATTTTATCTAGGTAAAAATGTGGTTGAGAATAATTACTGTATGGTAAATTAAAGCAATTTACGAGGTCACTAAAATGGGGAGACCACGTTTATGACGTCAGAAGTACCCGTTTTGGGGGGATGCCCGCCAGCTGTTAAATTGACGTCGGTTTTATTTGTCCGAAGCTTTATTTGTTATTTATGGCATGGACATGGATTATTTCACTTTGAATTGCATAAATGGTGGATTATGTGAGATAAGTGAAAGGTGGCAAGAAAGAAAACTGTCGACATTAAACTCTTCAGTCGCCAAAACGTCAATGAATGTCAATGAAAAGCAGACCGCGTGTGACAATTGACATTTACTGGAAAATGTCAAATGGACTGTTGACAGTGTTGTACAGATCCAGGAGGACATGAATCACGGCCAGAAAGGCCACACCAGCAGTTATTTTTCAGACAGCAAAACTATTTCAACTTGGTTTTTATACATATTACGGATTGTCCGAATGAGTTGAGCAACCGCTTCCACAGTTCCAGTCTCCCGGCTGAGTCAATGAAGGTAGGCCTAGACTAGACTAGAGGCTGAGTCAAGGTGGGCATAGATTCTAATCATAATCTAATACTTACTTATGCTTATTCTCTTCTGTTTATATATTTAGGCAGAATAATTAATAGCCTGTTAACTGATTCGGCCTGTGTATATTATATATGACCTATCATGATTATAGTCTAATGAATTACACAATTGATACTTGTTGTTACTTACATTCTTATATGAACTTACCCTCTTCTGTTTATATATTTAGGCATAATAACCTGTTAACAGATTAGGCCTGTTTATATATGACCTGTCATAATTATAGTGGTCATGCGGTGAGGACTGACTATACCGATACTGACATAAAAAACTTAAGGTTAATTTTTGTATTTGTATGGGAAGCGTTTATGTGTCTTGCTTTTAGTGAGTACAACCACCTGGCCCATAAGGCCATTAAGATTTAATGGATCAATTTATGTGGTAATCAGATTCTGGGTCGTAGACTTGCGGGACACATCTCCGCATTTAAAGGCCCTGTCACACCTGACTGGATTGGGGAAAACGGACAGAAAATGAACAATGTCCGGTTTGTGTGCATACAGGTTTTGAACATGTACAAAACTAGGAACGGGTACCGCTGGATTGACGTCTACGGTTCTTGTCCAGTTTGATTTTGCTTCGTCCATTGGCTATCCGTTCATGTCCGTTTCATGTCCATTTGTAGACCCGATGTTGGAACACTTTGACACATTTTATTACATTTTGATACTTATCACCACCGGACTAGACAATTCTGTCCGTTGCTCAATACGGCATATTGTGACAGGCACTTTAGTAACAATGACACACATGCACATTTAAAATATAGCATTTACTGAGCCATATGCTAATAAACATGTCCTCTTTGATAAAGAAACAGTATTAACTGAACCATGGCCTAATAACATACCCCCCTTAATAAAGAAACAGTATCTCCTGAGCCTGGGCCTATAACCAGTGCTGACAACATATCCTTCTTACTAATGAAACTGTATTCTTATCTACTGTTCCATAGCCTAATAAGATATCCTTTGTAAAGGAGCATTATTAATCGAACCATGGCCTAACAACATATCCTTCTTAATACAAAAAAAACAAAAAAAAACAGAACATTATCAACTGGACTAACATTGAGTTAATGTTTCGGAAATTTGGTGCATTCTTCAGACTATGCAACTTTAATTATGATGTCTATACAGACTTAGCAGAAATGTCTATATTGGTTGGTTGTTGGAGTTGTACGTCCTGGCAACATCTAAGGTTGTATAAAGACGAAAATATCGATATTAAAGCTGTGTGGACTTAGCGTATATGTCTATATTTATGCTGCATGGGCTTAGCATCCATGTCTATATTTAAGCTGCATGGACTTAGCATCCATGTCTATATTTAAGCTGCAGGACCCAATGAAACCATTACATTTTCTAAACCAAAACCTCGATTTCCACCTTAGATGCCCCATTAAACATTTGTTGTTGCATCGAAGGATCATTAAGTCAATTTAATAGAACCTGTGACTGTGTGTCAGTTTTGACACGCTTGCCAACATTAATGTTGCATGTTATGTTAGTACTTCAAAATATCTCAAAAGTTAGCCATTTGTGGGAAAGTGCATATAAAATACCCATAAGGGGTCTTTTATATTCACTTTCCCACAGACAGGACAACACCTACCACAGCCTTTGATGAACCAGTTGTGGACCATTGGTTGGAATGGAAAATAGCCCAAACTGCAAATGTGTCCACTGAGTAGGATTGATCAGATGATCCACACCTTCACAGGTGGACACGCTACTGCCTGAGCTACGTCCCGCTCCCTTTACCAATGATGCCCATGACCACTTACTCTGTACACCCACACATAGGTAGCCTGTACCTGAGCCTACAGTGCTGTTTGTAGATAAAAGATTCACCCCATACTTCCAGTACAGGGGTGAAAACCAGCCTTATATAAAAACGGTCGAAAAATCGGGCTAATGAAATGAGTCTTTATGAGAGCCTAATTTCACATTCTAAGAAGCAACATTTATTCTTTGTATATGTCTTCATGTTTACCCGCTACTTTTGAGTTGCAAAATATAATAAAACATATACTTAATGCATTTTAAAAGTGAAATCAACGGCGTTCTCTGGCCGCCATCTTATCTTTTTGCATTCTCTCCCATTTCACCAACTCTGTTCTGATATAAGTAACCATTTGACACTGGTACCAGGCATTCTACTTCTTGCTCCATACTGACGCTATTTTCGCCCATATTTATATAAGGCTGGTCTTCACCCGTGTACTACAAGTACCGGGTGAATCTTGTATCTATGCTGTTTGATGCTGCGTTGTTATACCTAGCCCATAGCCCACTGAGTGTGCCGGGGGGCCGGGGGGGGGGGGGCCGAGAATGGTTTTATTTATTGTTAATGGTGCACGGTAAACCCACGCCCGGATCTGGTCCGCCATTAACCCGATTTAAAGTGAATCACGCGTCCTTAATGCTCGCTTTTAACTGGGCCGATTTACACCAGATTCTGTCATATTCCGACAGTTAAGAAGATGCAGAGTTTAATAATCCCTGGTTGTAACTGCACTGATTTAAACCGGATTCGGTCCAATGTCGACAGTCAGGCAGCTGCAGAGTTTAATAATGCCTGGTTGTAACTGCACTGATTTAAACCGGATTCGGTCCAATGTCGACAGTCAGGCAGCTGCAGAGTTTAATAATGCCTGGTTGTAACTGCACCGATTTAAACCGGATTAGGTCCAATGTCGACAGTCAGGCAGCTGCAGAGTTTAATAATGCCTGGTTGTAACTGCACTGATTTAAACAATCGGTTCCAGCCAAGCGAGTAGTTTATTGGGGCTTTACATCCTAGCAACATGCATGGTCATATCAAGACGGCTATGGACTTGTTGCTCCACTATGATAGCAGCGATAAGTTGTGTGCATGTATGTGTACTTGTGTACATGTGTAATTCTGTATGTGTGTACATGTGTACTTGTGTACTTATGTACATGGGTACTTGTGTACTTGTGTACATGTGTAATTGTGTACATGTGTACAAGTGTAATTGTGTACATGTGTACTTGTGTAATTGTGTGCATGTGTACTTGTGTACATGTGTACTTGTGTACATGTGTAATTCTGTATGTGTGTACTTGTGTACTTATGTACATGGGTACTTGTGTACATGTGTACTTGTGTACATGTGTAATTATGTACATGTGTACTTGTGTACAACTGTAATTGTGTACATGTGTACTTGTGTACAAGTGTACTTGTGTACATGTGTAATTGTGTACTTGTGTAATTGTGTACTTGTGTAATTGTGTGCATGTGTACTTGTGTACATGTGTACTTGTGTACATGTGTAATTGTGTACATGTGTAATTGTGTACATGTGTAATTGTGTACATGTGTACTTGTGTACATGTGTAATTGTGTACGTATATATACTTGGGTACTTTAGTACTGCTGCTAGAGTACATGTGTACATGTGTAATTGTGTATGTATATACTTGGGTACTTTAGTACTGCTGCTAGAGTACATGTGTACTTGTGTACATGTGTAATTGTGTAATTGTGTATGTATATACTTGGGTACTTTAGTACTGCTGCTAGAGTACATGTGTACTTGTGTACATGTATGTGTAATTGTGTATGTATATACTTGGGTACTTTAGTACTGCTTCTAGAGTACATATGTACTTGTGTATATTTGTATTTCTGTACTTGTGTACATGTGTAATTGTGTACGTATGTACTTGGCTACTTTAGTACGGCTACTAGAGTACATGTGTACATGTGTACATTTGTATTTGTGTATATATATGCGTACACGTGTAGGCCCCTACATGTGTACACATGTACGTGTTTACATGTACATGTGTACACGTATATCTGTGTATATCCGTGATTAACACTCTCAGATGACACGACACCTGCTTTGTCAGGACAACATTGGATCTTTATACACAATTGTCTATTGAAGACAGATATTACTGTAGTACGTACGGATGCCAGGACACCTGCTTTGTCAGGACAATATTGTATGAAGTTCTGGTTATTATAACATTACCATGTTTCTGAATTTGGTATGATTACAATACCGTGCTTCACATATTATTAGTATTGATACTGTACCGCGTTTCATAGATGGTATTTACTAAAACCTGAATAGAATGACATCAGTACAAGTTAAGGATAGTTACTCCCATTACTGTAGGTAGATAGTTATCACCTTACTTATGACTGCTAGTGACAGTCCCACAGAACACAACAGGTCTTACCCAGAAAAGAAATAAAACCCGCAGTTAGGTCAGCTTGCTTGTTTCCTTGGATACCGGTGTCGCAGTTTAAAAAGGTACCCGGTTTAAAATGGGGCTTTAGACAATGCGCATGCGTCAAAGTCGAATGGCAAGCCGGAAATCTTATCTGAAATTCTGGCTTGTGGAGGAGCTCTCTGGAAATGTAGGTCGAAGGTCGAATCAAGCAAGGATTCGTTCAGGAATCATTGTAGTGAATATTTTATGCTTGGGAGTATATATTACCTTCTGCACTAACAAGTTAACAAGCAATTAACACGTTATTAAACATGGGTACAATCTCAATCAGGCAGAAATGCATGCGCATGCGCATTGTGAAAAGCCCCATTTTAAACCGGGTACCTTTTTAAACTGCAACACGGCATGGCCAGGCACCCAGCACAATGTCATATCGTGCTTAGAAATTGCTACGCCAGATTGGGACTACTTTTTGTATCGCAGCCTGTTGTGAAACAAAATGGTTTTCACACCCCGCTGTGATGCCGGATAACTGTAATGCAGAATGCTTTGTCGGCCTACAGTCAACCCTCCGTAATCCGGACTACAGTGTTCCCAATACTCAATGTGGGATTAGCGAGATTATCATATTAGCGAGTTCTTATGGTTGCGTAGTCCGATACTTCTGGTTTTTTTTGGCCATATTTGTCGATAAATATATTAGGTGGATTAAAGTTGTATAGTCCGATGGTTTTGAGTTTCGGAAATTTTCTGAGATAAATACATTAGGTTGATCGTTATTATGTGCCTTACTTTAGCTTGAAGTAACTTATTTTGAGTGGTTAACTTTTGAGATATTTGAAGTGGAACCATGCAAAATTAATGTTGGCAAGCTTGTCAAAACTCTGACCCCATAGGCTTCTGCAGTACCAGGTTCTACAAATGCCTCGGTATTCCCTTCTATGTGGTGACAAATGTTTAATACGTGCACCAGTATCTATGTTAGATATGTAGAATCACATTTAGATAATTGTTTTGGTCTTGAAAATTTGATATTTTCATCGGACTATGCATTCATTAGTATCTAATAATATTACTTTAGTTTGAAATAACTTTTATTTGACTGACTACGGCTATGGACAGTATAAGTACAGCCTCAATAAAAAAATATTTAAAAAACTACGTTTGAAGATATTTGAAGTGAAACCAAAAACAACCTTTCTTTAAATGGCTAAATGTGGAGATATTTTGAATGAAAACATCAACAAATAATTCTGGCATACATGTCAAAATGTTGGCTTCAGTAGTAACTAACATGTTCTAATAAATTGACGTAGCGTTCCCTTCGATGCAGCAATAAATGCTTAATATGATATGACCTTAGATGTTGCTAGGACGTAAAACAACAACAAACAAACAAACCACTGACACCACTGACACCATTGACATCACTGACACCACTAGCACCACTAACACCACTAACACCACTAGCACCACTAACACCACTATCTGATTAACCACATTATCAACCAGCAATGCACTCGCTATAAACCACCAGGGCCCGTATGCACCAATTGGGGTTAGGGCCTTAACCGCGGCTAAGGTATCCCCGCACGGGTAAATGTGAAAATTTGGTATGCACCAATCGGAGTTAGCGCTAACCACGTGATTTAACCACGGCTAAGCTATACCACCTTCTGAGTTGGGTTTAGGGCCTATCCGGTGTGGTTAGTGTGCGTGTATGGGCGTCAATCTAATCAATGCGATCATATTTGACAGATTTACATACGGAATAAGTGAAATTTGGTCAAATTAACCCTAAATGCGAACCGGTATTAACGCTGCCGCCGCATTGGCAGCGTTATTCATATTCTCGAATCGACGAATATAAAGTAAACAAATCGCCACCGCCGCAGCGACGTCGATATCCATACTGTCGACGTCAAGTAAAAATGGCCACCGCCGTCGCCGCCGAATCGGTGGGAATTTCTTACGCCCAAATCTATTAAATGCTGTCATATTTAACAGAATTACATAGGCAAATCGTGAAATTTCATTAAATTAACCCTAAAATCGAAGCGAGATTAACGCTGATGCCATAACGGCGGCGATATTAATATTTTCGAATCGACGAGTGTAAAGTAAACATATTGTCGACTGGAGGGAATTCCCAAATCTATAAATAAACTCACGGTTAGCTATCCGCAGCGGCTAAAACATTGGTGCATACCGATTCACACATTTCTCAAACCCCCCGCTACCCTGAGGTAGCTAACCCCGGCTAGTGCCTTAACTCCGGCTAAGCCTAACCCTGATTGGTGCATGTGGGCCCTGGTATCTAAGTTTGATATGGAGGATCAAATCTAGGTCAGTTTTTCATTTCCGAATATTTTACATTTACATCAGATTGTGGTAGTCCCCCATGAGCCCCACTGCCACACGGTGGCAGTCTCGACTAAGTTTACCCTTGTCGATAACAAGTATTGACAGGTGGCAGCACGTTGGCAGGGACAGTCCGGATGGGGGATTGTTCCGCCCATGGATAACGGCAAACCGCTCACCCTCACCGGAGGTTACTTGTGACGCGACTAGGCCAAGAGTGACAGGTCACTTCTATTCGGACCTAGGCGGAATAAACCAGAGTACGACCGTCTGTTTGAAGCAACTCCAACGTTACTTTGTTATTCCTCAGGTGGAGCAGAGCGCGGTGCATCATGGGAGTATGCAAGTTTAAGACGTGAGTGAACTTCTTCGTCATTCATTTTAGCTTAAGTAGATTAACATCTCAGCTTTGCCAATACAGCACCAGAAAGGATTATTAACCTGGTGGCTGCTGCAGGAACTAATCCATGTTACTTCCGGTCCAAGCTACTAAGCTTTACACTGGACGCAACAGCGCCGGACGCGGTGGCCGAATCGATAGAGCGCAGGCCTCCCATGCGGAAGGTCGTGAGTTCAATTCCCGGTCGAGTCAAACCAATGAATTACATAATTGATACTTGTCGCTTCCTAGCCTGGCGCTCGGCATTACTAGGATAGGGCAAGGACTGGTTGGCTCTGTGTCAGGATAACGTGACTAAGTGGGATATCAGGTAATCAGTGGTCATGGTGCTGGTGGCCTGGTTTCACAGTGGGGCAGCATTATAAAGTCGCCATGAGTGGGCACTGTCACAAGTCAAGACCCATCCTGATATCACCTTAGATGTTGCGAGGATGTAAAACTCCAACAACCAAGCAACCAACTAAGCTTTAGCTACTAAGCTAGTGTATATATATATTGTATGGGGGTGATGAAAATGGGCAATGTTGGTTTTACGTCCTAGCAACATCTAAGGGCATAATGAGGACGGACTGGTTGGGTGAGAACATATTTTAAGTTTCATAATCCGATGAAAGAAAGAAAATGTGGCAGGAGCTCAAAACCTGATTATATAACTTCAGTTGGGTGCCGTATCAAAAGGTCAGTTGATTGGGGGTTGGTTGTTGGAGTTTTACGTCTTGACAATATCTAAGGTCATATGAGAGCAGTGTTAGGCCTAACACCACAAGCTTAAACTAGGTTAAGCTAGACCAGAAAAATAGCTGGTTTACAGGCGGTGTTAGGTATCAAATCTATTCAATGCTGTCATATTTAACAGAGTTACATAGTCAAATAGTGAAATTTTATTAAATTAACCCTAAAATCGAAGCGAGATTAACGCTGCCGCTGCAAATATGGCGATATTAATATTGTCGAACCGACAAAGGTAAAGTAAACAAATCGCCGCTGCCGCCGCGTGGACGTCGATATCCATACTGTCGATCGCCGCCGCCGCAGCGGCGGCAATATATTAGGCCCAAATCTATTAAATGCTGTCATATTTAATAGAATTACATACGCCATAAGTGAAATTTAATCAAATTAACCCTAAATTCGAACCGATATTAACGCCACCGCCGCATTGGCGGCATTATTCATATTGTCGAATCTAGGGATTTCCCAAATCAATAAATAACTTCACGTTTAGCTATAATCAAAGTGTTACACGCTCATGCATACCGTTTGACATATTTCTTGACATCAGTGATAGCTAAACGGTATCAGGCTGTAAAACCAAAAGCCGCCCATGCATATGCGCCCTGGACGGGTACCGACTTGTGACAATGCGCACTCATGGCGACTTTATAGTGCTGCCCCACTGGGAAATCAGGCTGCCGGCACCATGACCCAATATCCCACTCAGTCACATTATCCTGACACTGAGTCGGGGTACGATTTAGTTTGCACAATACGGATACAGTAAAACCTCTCTAAATCGACCGACCATGGCACCGACTTTAAATGGTCCACTTAGGGAGGTGGTCGTTTTAGGGAGGTTCTTTTTTATCATTACAATGGTATTGTATGGGCTATTGTTTGGGACCCAAATATAACATTCGCTATAGACCCCTTTCAATGTTTATAAACATTGTGTATGCGCGCACACTTTGGCTGCAGAACGAATGCACACTGCCATTGAGTTTGCCGATACGCACAGTGCAAAACGTCAATTTTATTCAAAATGAATAGAAATGCAGAACCCTCACCGTATAAATTTAATATAATCTGTTCGTTGAATATGTTTTCTGTATATGTTTCAAGCGGTTTGTTTCTAGATGGTGTAGTCTTAGAGATACTTATACTTACTTATACTTACTTATACTTACTTATACTTACTTATACTTACTTATACTTACTTATACTTACTTATACTTATCCTCTTCTGCTTAAGAAATTAGGCATCAATGCCTGTTAGCAGCTTTGGCCTGTCTAAGTGGGACCTAGTGAAATTATAGTTTTTGTGCGGCGAGCGCTGACTGTAGCGGTAAATTTCCCAGTGCTTATCGAGGCGTCCTTTGAAAGAGTTTAAACTTGGGGCGTTCACTACATCAGCTGGTAGTCTGTTCCAAGTGTTCCCGGCTCTTTCAGTGAGGAAATTTTGACGAATTCGCTTGTTAGTTCTGGGTTTAACGATCTTATTATGCCCTCTGGTTATCAGACCGTGTGTTGGCTCGAGTATGATGTACTGGTTTTTGACTGTATATGTTCCGCTGAGGTGTTTGTAGATCTCAGTGAGGTCTCCGCGGGCCCTTCTGTAGTACAGGCTTTTCTGTAGTATAGATATTTCACTTTTCTGTATGAAGATTGCTCATAGCCATTGAGTTGGTGGTGTGACCATGTTTCGTTCTGCAGCCAAACTGCGCGCGCAATGAACTAATTCCCTTTGCTGACGTCATATGAAATAGGCCTATCGGGGAATGGTCGGTTTATGTATAGGTGGTCGGTTATACCAGGGCTCCGGCGCTGACAAATGTCATATTCAGATGAATAAATACTTTACCACCACAAAAAAAAATAATAGAGGTTTTAGTGTGTTTTGTTTCCGTTTCCGGTGCTGAATTTCACTGTCCACGATCAGAACCTGGGACTATATGTGTATCAATCAAAACAATTATACAGTGAAACCTCTGTAAATCGACCGACTATGGACCGACATTAAATGGTCCATTTAGGGAAGTCGTCGGTTTATGAAGTTATTTTGTATCATTACAATAATATTGTAGGCGATCGTTTGGGACCCAAATAAAGTGATCGATATAGGGGAGTGGTCGATCTGTGGAGGTGGTCGGTTAGAGAAGTTTTACTGTATGTACAAAAAATACTCCCTAAACTAACCACTTTCCTCAATGGACCATTTAAAGTCGGTCGACTTACAGAGGTTTTACTATATATATATATATATGTAATATATTTAATATATGTTATTATGTAATGTATGCGGTGAATGTAATGTATGCAAAATATGTAATATATATATATATATATGTATATATATATATATATATATATAATACAAATAGAATGGCAAGAAGTGTGGATTCGAACCCTGCGGTTGGTGCAATATTTGTCACCTGTGTCACCCCTACAACACTGATATATATAGTGTATGTAATAAATAACTTCTATAGTATATAATGTAGATAATATATATAATATAATATATAGTATATATATAGCCATCATCATCATGCTGTCGGTCGCGATGCAACAAATACTGCTTTCATTACTTGACTGTCGCTCTCCATTTAGCTCTCTGCTGTGAGAGTGATGTCCATGTAATATATATGAGCCTGCTAACCGTGCTAACTAATTAGTTGTTTGTCTGCTTAACGATTGACACAAAACAGCACAGAAACAGTTACACTGAAAACACAAGGACATTTGCTTCAAATCAATATGTATTCTATTGGGATTATGAAACCCCATAAATCAGTTTATTCTGAGCAAATACATAAGCAGATAGTATGTTGATCGTTACAATGGACAAAGTTTTGTCTCATATTACTTTTCACCTTTTGAGACAGGCTCATATTCAAATAATATAATATATCATATATATATATATAGTATATACAGTATATACAGTATATACAGTATATAAATAGTATATCATATATAATATACCATACAATATACAGTAATACCTCTCTAAATCGACCCACCATGGGACCGACTTTAATTGGTCCATTTATGGAGGTGGTCGGTTTAGAGAGTTAGAATATCCTAACAATGGTATTGTTGGGACCCAAATAAAGCGATCGATATAGGAGAGTGCTCGATATGTGGAGGGGTCGGTATAGAGAGGTTTTACTGTATATAATATATTTAGTATATACAGTATCTAAATAGTATATAATATACCATACAATATACATGTATATAATATATAATATACCAACATTAAACCAAATGAATACATAGCCTAAGCTTATATTATTTGTCATACTCTTGTGGCTGCATTGAAATATTGTCCATATATGGCAGGTGTCCGCAGTGGACAGGGGACGCTGGATACAGGTGCTACAGTAGGCCAGTTGCAGTATATGGCACCCACTTGGCAATTCCTTGATTACTCCAATAGTGAGCTAAAAAACACTAATTTAATTTTGTTTTAAAGAGAATCCACGAAAATTTCAAAATCCATGCGATATTCATATTTACAAATGAAAAAATAAAAACCCCATAGAGCAATATCGTTTTGCAATTTCGTTTTTTTTTCAATTGCAGTTGTTTAACTTTAAACTCTACAAGATTTTAAAACATTTGGTGTTTTTTGTGGGTTTTCATTTTCGATGGGGGGAGGGGGAGGGGGTGTTGTTGTTTTCGATTCGCCACCTGGCGGGAGAATAACGAATGAGAGGTGACAATGTATCGTTGTGTTGGCAGCTAACGCCATTTTCATGGCGAGAAACGTGAGAGTGAAATCCGCTATTTAAACGATGTGAAAACACAGAAAGTCAAAAACGTATAATGTAGGCCGCAATCTATGTATATAATATATATATATTATATATATATGTTGTATATAATTTAGATAATTTATATTGTATATATTATATATATATTAATATATATATGATATATATCATGTATATAATATATATATTATATATAATATGATATATATATACTATGATATATATACTATGATGTATGTAGGATATATATATATGATATATAATGTATATACTATATATAGTATATATATCATATATAATATATATAATATAGTATATGTAATATATATAATACATATGATAATTATAACATAAATATATATATATTAAAATAATATAAATATAAAATAGATATCCGAATATAATATAAATATAAGATAGATATCCGAATACAATATAACATATATCATATATAACACAGTATCTAATGCATGGTATACATATTATATATTACATATAATGTGTAATATATATAATATATATAATGCACATATGTTATCACATTCTTCAGTCTTCACACATCCAACGCATTATATAGACATTAGATATAAGATATTTAGATATTATATATATCATGACAAATTAGTATTCATGATAAATATATATAATTATGAACAATATCTATCCAATAAAGCGTATATCCGATGTACATATATATTATATATAATATATTATATATATTATATATATATTATATATACATATATATACATATATAAATGATATATATATATATACATATATATTATATACAAATTATATATACAGTAAAACCTCTCTAAATCGACCGACCATGGGACCCACTTTAATTGGTCCATTTCGGGAGGTGGTCGGTTTAGAAAGTTAGAATATCCTTACAATGGTATCGTTGGGACCCAACTAAAGCGATCGATATAGGGGAGTGGTCGATATGTGGAGGGGTCAGTATAGAGAGGTTTTACTGTATACATGTTTATAATATATACACGTATATATAATATATACAGTGACATATACGATATACATAAGTTATATCTATAAAGTATACCTATAGTATATATATGCATATATATATATATATATATATATATATATATATAATACATACATACATACATACATACATACATACATACATACATACATACATACATACATACATATACATCACTGATACACATACATTACATTAAAGCTGCATAGTCCATTGAAAACATAAAATTTTCAAAACCAAAACAATTATCTAGATTTGATTCTACATATCTAACTTAGATGCTGGTGAACTTATTAAACATTTGTCGTCACACATATGGAAATACTGAGTCAATTAATAGAACCTGTTATTGCAGAAGCCGATGGAGTTAGACTTTTGATGTGCTTGCCAACATTAATTTAGAATGTTTCCATTTCAAAGATCTCAAAAGTTAGCGATTTAAAATAAAAGTTACTTCAAACTAAAGTAAGGTAGATTATAATGAACAACCTAATATGTTTATCTCAGAAAATGAGAGAAACTCAAAACCATCGGACTAGGCAATTTTAAAGTCAAGACGCAACACAAATGGACATATGAGACTGTCTCAAAAGGTGCTTAGCAACATGGGACAAAACTTTGTCCATTGTAACGATCAACTTACTATTACTTATGCATTTGCTCAGGATAAATTGGATTGTTTTTTTACATGGTGTTTCATAATCCCAATAGAATACATATTGATTAGAAAAACTAGAAGCAAATGTCCTTGTGTTTTCAGTGTAACCGTTTCTGTGCTGTTTTGTGTCAATCGTTATAATGGACAAAAAAACGAAGAGTTAGCACCTTTTGAGACAGGCTCAAGTCAAAGCAATTACTTTAAAATTGACACTTGTCACTTCCTAGCCTGGCGCTCGGCATTAATAGGATAGAGCAAGGACTGGTTAGCTCAGTGTCAGGATAATGTGACTGAGTGGGACATCGGGTCATGGTGCCAGCGGCCTGATTTCCCAGTGGGGCAGCACTATAAAGTCACCATGAGTGCGCACTGTCACAAGTCGGTACCCGTCCTGATATGACCTTAGATGTTGCTAGGACGTAAAACAACAACAAACAAACAGAAAATGAGAGAAACTCAAAACCATCAGACTAGGCAACTTTAAAGTCAAGACGCAACACAAATGGACATATACATATGCACTATAGAAACCAAAGAGTGAAAAGCACCTGTGGCGGCTTACCTCAGAGGGCCTGATGATCTTCCTCCAATGGCTGCATATACTGCCGATCGCCTGCACGCGCGCTGTATGATGTGTCAGTGTATGCCTACTGGAGTAGGTGCGTATCCTCTGTACCGGTCTCCTGTTGGTTCCTCCAGTGAGTGTCCGTAAGCCTCCTACACCCGTCCTCCTGGTCCCTCACCTGCACGAAGCGCGTCGCTTTATATCCAGGGCACTTTGCCCCCCTTGGTGTTGCCGCCCTGGGAGTTGCCCCCCGTTGGAGTTGGCCTCCCTGTGGCGCTGTATGCACGCTGGGTATTAGTACCTGCCGGGATGGGGGATTTCAGAACTGTGGTGACACTGCAACCCATGGTGCGTGTGTCCTGATCCGGATGAAGTGGTGCAGTGTGACTGCGCGTTGGCCGCTGGTTGCTGCGCGATTAATACTCAGTCTGCGGGTATAGCGTGTTGACTTTCAGCAGGGTTAGATTTGTATGTACATGTAGATTGGTGAATTGATTGGATTGCTAATCAAAACAGGTTATATTTTTTATATTTTAATAATAATAGGTTACTTTAAAAAAAACACAAAAAAACCACTATAATAATAATAATGAATTGTAAAAATAATAATAATAACAAATAATTAAATAATCAAAACGGTTATTTTGATGATATTTTAATAGTAATAGGTTACTCTAAAAAAACTAAAAGCACAGTAATAATAATAAATTGTAACAATAATAATAATAATATAATAATCAAAAAGGATATTTTAATGATATTTTAATAATAATGGGTTACTTTAACAAACAAAACAAATCAAACACAATAATAATAGCAATAATAATAGCAATAATAATAGCAATAATAATAGCAATACTAATAGCAATAATAATAGCAATAACAATAACAATAGCAATAATAATAACAATAGCAATAATAGCAATAAGAATAACAATAGCAATAACAATAGCAATAACAATAGCATAACAATAATAATAGCAATAATAATAACAATAATAATAGCAAAACTAATAGCAATAATAACCGGAAATGGGAGTCAAATACGCATGTATTATTTGTTTTTAATAATGGTTTCTTAATGAAAGGATAATGTGACTGAGTGGGATATCGGCTCATGGTGCTGGCGGTCTGGTATCCCAGTGGGGCAGCAGTATAAAGTCGCCATGATTGCGCACTGTCACAAGTCGGTACCCGTCCTGATATGACCTTAGATGTTGCTAGGACGTGAAACAACAATAAACAACCTCATGAAAGTTGTATAGTCAAATGGTTTTGAGTTGCTGTCATTTTCTGAGATAAATTAAATATATTAGGTTGATTGTGATAATCTACTTTGATTTAGCTTTGATCAGGGTTGCTTTAAAACTACTACTATACTAACTTCGGCGATATTTGGCGTGTAAATATACAGTCATTGGCTTCACTCGACTGGGAATTGAGCTCCCGATCTCCCGGACGGGAGGCCTGCGCTCTACCTATTAGACCACTGCGTCCGGTTATAGAAATCAGTAGGACTCTACTTTTTTCAATTGATTGTAGCTGGGTTGGGTTCTGTCAGTTTGAATACATTAAATAAAAAAAACACCAGCTGGAAATTTGCCAATTTTGACAGTTTTGTGTGACAGTGCTCATTTATGGGGACTATATAGTGCTGCAAAAGCCAGCAGCACTTCAACGCTTTGCAAGCAGCTTTTATGAAATGCACAACCGCACGCGGTAATGAAAGCAGTCTTTGTCGCATTGCGACTGACAGCATGATGATGATAGTGCTGCCCCACTGGGAGACCCAGTCGCTAGCACCATGGCTCGGCCCCGTTAACCACCGGGTGCAGTCGCCTAATCGGTAGAGGCTTCGCGTGCGGAAGGTTGGGATTTTGGTTCCCAGTCGAGTCAAACCAATGACTTACAAAATTGTTACTTGTCGCTTCCTAGCCAGGCGTTCAGCATTAATAGGATAGGGCAAGGACTGGTTGGCTCAGTGTCAGGATAATGTGACTGAGTGGAAAATCGGGTCATGGTGCTGGCAGCATGATTTCCCAGTGGGGTAGCACTATAAAGTCGCCATGAGTGCACACTGTCACACGTTGGGACCCGTCCTGATTTTACCTCAGATGTTGCCAGGACATGATACTCCGACAACCAACTAATTATTACTACCACCGGGTTGTTGTTGTTGGTTGTTGTTTTACGTCCTAGCAACATCTAGGGTCATATCAGGACGGGTACCGACTTGTGCCAGTGCGCAGTTATGGTGAATTTAAAGTTTGTCAAAGGATATAAACATTTTCATTTTATTAAACGATAAAAGTTGTACTTGCAGGGATGAAAGATCTCCGCGATTCCGCAGACATCAGGGATTTTTCAATCCCGCAGCACTATCAGCGTATACTAATATGTGGTGCATACTCCGCAGCACTATCAGCTTATACTACTAATAAATGCTCCAAGCGCCGCCGCACTATCAGCGTAACTACTAATACATGCTTCAAACGGCGCAGCACTATCAGCGTATACCAATGTATATGAAACCTGACTTCCGGGAATTATCCGTGATTCCCTGACAATGCTAAACCTATTGGAGAATATCAGCATTTCCGTTTTTTTCCCCAGAGACCACTTTCATCCCTGTACTTGATTGACACACTTTGTACGCTGTGAAAATATAGAAAGTGTTGGATCACCCTAACTGTAAAGGCTTTGGGTGCTTGGACTGAAACTAGATACTTCCAGCGACGTTCGAATTTAAAACACAGCAATTAAACCAGGAACAGACTCGAAAGTGTTCGTGTGCGGAAGGTTGGGAGTTTGTTTCCTGGTCGAGTCAAACCAATGCCATACAAAATTTATACTTGTCGCTTCCTAGCCTGGCGCTTGGCAGTATTAGGATATGGCAAGGACTGGTTGGCTCAGTGTCAGGATAATGTGACTGAGTGGGATATCGGGTCATGGTGCCAGAGGCCTGATTTCCCAGTGGGGCAGCCATATAAAGTCACCATGAGTACGTAGTGTCACAAGTCGGTACCCGTCCTGATATGACCTTACATGTTGCCAGGATGTAAAACAACAACAAACAAACAAAACTCGAAAACTAGAAAGCCTGGAGCAAGAAAAGTGGGTTTGGGATGTCACTAGATCAAATAGTCACTCCCCTCCAGAATATCCTGCCCAAATCCGAGTAAAAACTGCTGCAGTAGAAATCCATTGTGGAGGTGGTGCTTCCAGTGTGGAGTGTTTATCTATATTGATTGACGTAAAGAAGTAGATTTGAGAAATTATTATATATATTCGGATAGATAGAAAAAGATCTCGATACAACTTATAAAATTTATTAATGTACGATATTTCATTAATTCCTCACTTCATAGGTAGCAGGCTGTCATAAGCCCCATTCACACATGCGCCTGAAGTCGCCTCACCTAGTTCGCCTCATCTAAGTCGACTCAGATCGTGTGTGTGAACGCTCCGCTGAGGCGAATTATGGCTGAGTCGACTCAACGAGTTTGTCTCATGTAGACCGCTTTGCGAGGTGGATTAGATGAGGGCGAACTAGTTGAGGGCGACTTAAGTCATGTGTGTGAACGGAGCTTAAATAACCACTTGAACAACTTCTAAATCCTGTGGTTATTTCTAGAAGGAAAAGCCAGCCTCCAGCCAGTACCAGCTTTTTTTTATCTTCGCGATTTAATCAATTATTCACTCGATAAGTTGCAGGCCGTCATGTAGATAAAGGATTCATCCCGTACATACAGTTCTGCAAGCACGGGGTGAATCTTCTACTTTTGTTGTTGTTGTTGGTACATTAGTTGTTTAAGCAGGCGATTGGTCTTCCTCATTCCACTGCTCCTTGCCCTATCCTAATAATGCCGAGCGCCTTGCGAGGAAGCGACAAGTATAAATTTTTAAGTCATTGGTTTGACTCAACCAGGATTCGACCCCACGATCTACCACACGGGAGACGGGCGCTCTAACTCATTTGGCCATCCTGCCTGGTTACATATCATAGATAAATACTTGAACAAAAAACTTACCTTATTCGACTGCTAAATGAGTAGTAAATCTTGTGCTTATTTCTATAGATTGATTGATTGGTAGTTTGTAAACGCCGTATCGGCAACATGGGCCATATTCACAGCGAAAATTACTTGTTTTGTTAAAAATCCATTTTGAAATATCCCAACGAAAATTGTTTGGTTTTAACAAATCCATTTTGAAATGTCCTACCTGGAGATTGATAGTTATTTCTATAAGTACGACTAGTAACCCTTCAGCCAATCCCAGCTTCCTTGTACTGTGGTGGCGCCACCTTGTGGACACAAATGGCGACTGCCTGTGCATTTTACGACAGGTTTCGTCATATCGTATCCATATAACTCCCCATGTTGCCATGTCGAGTTCTCATTGAGGACACGCTGAAACAAGGAGCTCAAGAGTTGCAACTTCTGGCGATATCTTGGCATATCTTTATTTGTCAGTCGACGTAGAACTCCCTGGCTCTCGTATTGGTCTTAGCACGGCGCCGGCTGTTGATATTTTGAGTTCAGGATGCGGTGGCGGCATCTGGTGGAAAGAACCGACATAATAAATAATGTGTAGTACGTAGATTCGCCACCCGGGGGCGCCACCGCTGCCTAGGGTCATTTATGATTGGAGTTGGTTGTCTGAAGTTTTACGTCCTGGCAATATCTAAGGTCATATCAGTGCGGGTAGGAGACTGGTGACAGTGCGCGGTCATGGCGACTTTATAGTGCTGTCCCACTGGGAGATCAATTTGACAGCACCATGACCTGATATCCCACTCAGTCACATTATCCTGATACTGTACTAGACTCAGTCACATTATCCTGATACTGTACTAGACTCAGTCACATTATCCTGATACTCTTAGGCCCGTTATTAGCCTGATGGGCACATTACTAGTCATGTTAGGCCCATTACTAGGCATGTTAGGCCCGTTACTAGGCATGTTAGGCCCATTACTAAGCATGTTAGACCCGTTACTAAGCCTGTTAGACCCATTACTAGGTATGTTAGGCCCATTACTAGGCATGTTAGGTCCGTTTCTAAGCCTGTTAGGCCCATTACTAGGCATGTTAGGCCCATTAATAAGCCTTTTAGGCCCATTACTAGGCATGTTAGGCCCGTTACTAAGCCTGTTATACCCATTACTAGGCATGTTTGCATGTACAGCAATACCTCAGGGAGTTTAACGCCCTGCCCTGCAGAGTTGTAAACCACTGCCTTGTGGTACAGGTTCTTGACAGAACCGAAGGCTAAGGGAGCAAACCCTGAACAGAAAACCATGTCACTGTGGCAGCATTAAGGGCGGTTGATGTATGGAACTCCCAACATCTCCCGACCAGCCACTGCAGGGACAAATAGTTTTGCGCCTGTCTTGACATGTTCTTGCCGGTGTGAAACCTCTATTTGCTCCCCGAGAGAGTGCCGCTGGTAACTTGCAAAAGCCAGCAGCACTTCAACACTTTTGCAGGCAGCTTTCATGAAATGTCCTACCGTGCAATCGTACTATCCACCCTACTATACGGCGCCGAGGCCTGGACAGTATACAGATGACAGGTGAAAAAGCTGCATGCCTTCATGATGCGACATCTGCGTTCAATCATGAGGCTAACCTGGAAGGACAAAGTGACAAATAAGGAAATACTCAAACGGACGGGGCTGCCCTCTATGGAAGATCTGATCAAAAAGAATCTCCGGTGGACTGGACACCTCATGAGGATATCATCAGAAAGGCTACCAAAGCAGATCCTCTACTCTCAACTGTCTTCTGGTTACAGAAAGAGAAGGCGCCCTCGTCTCCGGTTCAAGGATACCATCAAGAGAAACCTCAAGCCCCTTGTGCTCCCAAGGTAGGTCCTTTGATCCGGAGCTAAGGGTGGGGTAACCCTAACAGAAAACCTCGAGTGCTGAAGTCGGAGGTAGCAGGCCGCAAGGCGCACCCTAACAAACCATGGTACCATGCATACACAGCCATATGACACTTGGAGACAAATTCAACTGGACTCCAAGTGTAATTGAAGGCGAACGAAAAGAAGAAGAAAGAGACATTAAGACCGACTCATGGACACAACTCTCACAGCAGAGAGCTAAATGGAGAGCTGCAGTCAAGTAATGAAAGCAGTCTTTGTCATATCATGACCAACAGCATGATGATGATGAGGCATGTTAGGCCCATTGTTAGGCATGTTAGGCCCGTTACTAAGCATGTTAGGCCAATTACTAGCCATGTTAGGCCCATTACCAAGCCTGTTAGGCCCATTACTAAGCCTTTTAGGTCCATTACTAAGCCTGATAGGTCCATTACTAGGCATGTGAGACCCATTACTAAGCCTGTTAGGCCCATAACTAGGCATGTTAAGCCCATTACTAAGCCTGTTAGGCCCGTTACTAGGCATGTTAGGCCGATTAGTAAGCCTGTTATGCCCGTTACTAGGCATGTTAGGTCCATTACTAGGCATGTGAGGCCCATTAGTAAGCCTGTTACTAGGCATGTTAGGCCCATTACTAAGCCTCTTAGGCCCATTACTATGCATGGTAGGCCCATTACCGACCCTGTTAGACCCATTACTAGCCTGTTATGCCCGGTACTAGGCATGTTAGGCCCATTACTAAGCATGTTAATCCCATTACTAGGCATGTTAAGCCCATTACTAGGCACGTTAGGCCCATTACTAAGCCTGTTAGGCCCATTACCAGGCATGTTAGGTCCGTTACTAGGCATGCTAGGCCCATTACTAAGCATCTTAGGCCCATTACTAAGCCTGTTAGGCCCATTACTAGACATGTTAGGTCCGTTACTAGGTATCTGAGACCCATTACTAAGCCTGTTAGGACCATTACTATGCCTGTTAGGCCCATTACTAGGCATGTTAGACCCGTTACAAAGCATGTTAGGCTCATTACTAAGGCTGTTAGGTCCATTACTAGGCATGTGAGACCCATTACTAACCCTGTTAGGCCCATTACTAGGCATGTTAGGCCCGTAACTAGGCCTGATAGGCCCATTACTAAGCATGTTAGGCAAATTACTCAGCCTGTTAGGGCCGTTACTAGGCATGTTAGGCCTGTTACCAGGCATTTTAGGCCATTACTAAGCCTGTTAGGTCCGTTGGTAGGCATGTTAGGCCCATTACTAAGCCTGATAGGCCCGTTACTAAGCCTGTTAGGCCCCTTAACTAGGCATTTTAGGCCCATTACTAAGCCAGTTAGGCCCATTACTAGGCATGTTAGGCCCATTACTAAGCCTGTTAGGCCTGTTACTAGGCATGTTAAGTCCATTACTAGGCATGTGAGGCCCATTACTAATCCTGTTATGCCCGGTACAAGGCATGTTAGGCCCATTACTAACCATGTTAAGCCCATTACTAGGCTTGTTAAGGCCGTTGCTAGGCATGTTAGGCCCATTACTAAGCCTGTTAAGCCCATTGCCAGGCATGTTAGGTCCGTTATTAGGCATGTTAGGCCCATTACTAAGCATGTTAGGCCCATTACTAAGCCTGTTAGGCCCATTACTAGGCATGTTAGGTCCATTACTAGGCATGTGAGACCCATTACTAAGCCTGTTAGGCCCCTTACTAGGCATGTTAGGCCCATTACTAAGCATGTTAGGCCCATTCCTCAGCCTGTTAGGGCCGTTAGTAGGCATGTTAGGCCCATTACTAAGCATGTTAAGCCCATTGCTAGGCATGTTAGGCCCATTACTAAGCCTGTTAGGCCCGTTACTACGCCTGTTAGGCCCATTACTAAACCTGTTAGGCCCGTTGCCAGGGATGTTAGGGCCATCACCAAGCCTCTTAGGCCCGTTGCTAGGCATGTTAGGCCCATTACTAAGCCTCTTAGGCCCGTTACTAGGCATGTTAGGCCCGTTTCTAAGCATGTTAGACCCATGACTCAGCCTGTCAGGCCCGTTGCTAGGCATGTTAGGCCCATTACTAAGCCTGTTAGGCCCATTACTAGACATGTTCGGCCCATTACTAGGCATGTTAGGCCCATTACTAAGCCTGTTAGGCCTAACATGTTAGGCCCGTTACTAAGTCTGTTAGGCCCATTACTAAGCCTGTTAGGCCCATTGCCAGGGATGTTAGGGCCATCACCAAGCCTGTTAGGCCCGTTGCTAGGCATGTTAGGCCCATTACTAGGCATGTTAGGCCCGTTACTAAGCATGTTAGACCCATGACTCAGCCTGTCAGGGCCGTTACTTGGTATGTTAGGCCCATTACTAAGCCTGTTAGGCCCATTACTAGGCATGTTAGGCCCATTATTAGGCATGTTAGGCCCATTACTAAGCCTCTTAGGCCCATTACTAGGCATGTTAGGCCCATTATTAGGCATGTTAGGCCCATTACTAAGCTTGTTAGGTCCATTGCTAGGCAGGTTAAGCTCATTCCAAAACCTGTTAGGCCAGTTACTAAGCCTGTTAGGGCCGTTACTAGGCATGTTAGGCCCATAACTAAGCCTGTTAGGCCTAACATGTTAGGCCCATTACTAAGCCTGTTAGGCCCGTTGTCTGGGATGTGAGGCCCATCACCAAGCCTGTTAGGCCCATTGCTAAGCCTGGTGGGCCCGTTACTAGGCATGTTAGGCCCATTACTAAGCATGTTAGACCCATGAATCTCCTGTCAGGCCCGTTGCTAGGCATGTTAGGCCCATTACTAAGCCTGTTAGGCCCATTACTAGGCATGTTCGAACCGTTACTAGGCATGTTAGGCCCATTATTAGCCATGTTAGGCCCATTACTAAGCCTGTTAGGCCCGTTACTATGCATGTTAGGCCCATTATTAGGCATGTTAGGCCCATTACTAGGAAGGTTAGGCCCATTAGTCAGCCTGTTAGGTCCATTACAAAGCCTGTTAGGCCCATTACTAGGCATGTTTGGCCCATTACTAGGCATGTTAGGCCCATTATTAGGCATGTTAGGCCCATTACTAAGCCTGTTAGGCCTAACATGTTAGGCCCGTTACTAAGCCTGTTAGGCCCATTGCCAGGGATGTTAGGCCCATCACCAAGCCTGTTAGGCCCGTTGCTAGGCATGTTAGGCCCATTACTAAGTCTGTTAGGCCCATTACTAGGCATGTTAGGCCCATTAGTAAGCAGGTTAGACCCATGACTCAGCCTGTCAGGGCCGTTACTAGGCATGTTAGGCCCATTACTAAGCCTGTTAGGCCCATGACTAGACATGTTAGGCCCGTTGCTAGGCATGTTAGGCCCATTACTAAGCCTGTTAGGTCCGTTGCTAGGCATGTTAGGTCCTTACTAGACCTGTTAGGCGCATTATTAGGCATGTTATGTCAGTTACTAAGGATGTTAGGCCCATTACCAGGCCTGTTAGGCCCGTTGCTAGGCATGTTAGGCCCATTAGTAAGCCTGTTAGGCCCATTGCCAGGGATGTTAGGCCCATTGCTAGGCATGTTAGGCCCGTTGTTAGGCATGTTAGGCCCTTTACTAGGCATGTTAGGCCCATTATTAGGCATGTTAGGCCCATTACTAAGACTGTTATGTCCGTTGCTAGGCATGTTAGGCCCATTACCAAGCCTGTTAGGCCCGTTGCTAGGCATGCTAGGCCCATTACTAAGCCTGGTAGGCCCGTTGCCAGGGATGTTAGGCCGTTGCTAGGCATGGTAGGCCCGTTGCTAGGCATGTTATTCCCGTTGATAGGCATGGTAGGCTCATTACTAAGCCTGTTAGGTCGGTTGCTAGGCATGTTAGGCCCATCACCAAGCCTGTTAGGCCCGTTGCTAGGCATGCTAGGCCCATTACTAAGCCTGGTTGGCCCATTACTAGGCTTGTTAGGCCCATTACTAAGCCTGTTATGTCCCTTGCTAGGCATGTTAGGCCCATAACTCAGCCCGTTAGGGCCATTGCTAGGCATGTTAGGCCCATTAATAAGCCTGGTAGGCCCGTTGCCAGGGATGTTAGGACCGTTGCTAGGCATGTTAGGCCCGTTGCTAGGCATGGTAGGCCCGTTGCTAGGCATGGTAGGCCCATTCCTAAGCCTTTAGGCCCATTGGCAGGGATGTTAGGCCCATTATTAGGCATGTTATGCCCATTACTAAGCCTGTTAGGTCCGTTGCTAGGCATGTTAGGCCCATCACCAAGCCATTATTTAGCCTGTTAGGCCCATTGCCAGGGATGTTAGGCCCATCAGCAAGCCTGTTAGGCCCGTTGCGAGGCATGTTAGGCCTATTACTAAGCCTGTTAGGCCCGTTACTAGGCTTGTTAGGCCCGTCCGTTACTGAGCCTGTTAGGTCCGTTGCTAGGCATGTTAGGCCCATAACTCAGCCCGTTAGGGCCATTACTAGGCATGTTAGGCCCGTTGCTAGGCATGTTAGGCCCATTACTAAGCCTTGTAGGCCCGTTGCCAGGGATGTTAGGCCCGTTGCTATGCATGCTAGGCCCGTTGCTAGACATGTTAGTCCCGTTGCTAGGCATGGTAGGCCCATTACTAAGCCTGTTAGGTCCATTGCTAGGCATGTTAGGCCCATCACCAAGCCTGTTAGGCCCGTTGCTAGGCATGTTAGGCCCATTACTAAGCCTGGTAGGCCCATTACTAGGCTTGTTAGGCCCGTTACTAAGCCAGTTATGTCCGTTGCTAGGCATGTTAGGCCCATAACTCAGCCCATTAGGGCCGTTGCTAGGCATGTTAGGCCCATTACTAAGCCTGGTAGGCCCGTTGCCAGGGATGTTAGGACCGTTGCTAGGCATGTTAGGCCCGTTGCTAGGCATGGTAGGTCCGTTGCTAGGCATGGTAGGCCCATTACTAAGCCTTTAGGCCCATTGCCAGGGATGTTAGGCCCATTATTAGGCATGTTATGCCCATTACTAAGCCTGTTACGTCCATTACTAGGCATGTTACCCCCATCACCAAGCCATTACTAAGCCTGTTAGGCCCGTTGCCAGGGATGGTATGCCCATCAGCAAGCATGTTAGGCCCGTTGCTAGGCATGTTATGCCCATTACTAAGCCTGTTAGGCCCATTACTAGGCATCTTAGGCCCATTATTAGGCATGTTATGCCCATTACTAAGCCTGTTAGGTCCGTTGCTAGGCATGTTAGTCCCATCACCAAGCCTGTTAGGCCCATTGCTAGGCATGTTAGGCCCATTACTAAGCCTGGTAGGCCCATTACTAGGCTTGTTAGGCCTGTTACTAAGCCTGTTAGGTCCATTGCTAGGCATGTTAGGCCCATAACTCAGCCCGTTAGGGCCGTTACTAGGCATGTTAGGCCAATTACCAAGCCTGTTAGGCCCGTTGCTAGGCATGTTAGGCCCATAACTAAGCCTGGTAGGCCCGTTGCCAGGGATGTTAGGCCCGTTGCTAGGCATGTTAGGCCCGTTGCTAGGCATGTTTGGCTCGTTGCTAGGCATGTTAGGCCCATTACTAAGCCTGTTAGGGCCATTAGTAGGCATGTTCGGCCTGTTACTAGGCATGTTAGGCCCATTATTAGGCATGTTAGGCCCATTACCAAGCCTGTTAGGCCTAACATGTTAGGCCCATTACTAAGCCTGTTAGGCCCATTACTAAGCCTGTTAGGCCCATTGCCAGGGATGTTAGGCCCATTATTAGGCATGTTATGCCCATTACTAAGCCTGTTAGGTCCGTTGCTAGGCATGTTAGGCCCATCACCAAGCCATTACTAAGCCTGTTAGGCCCATTGCCAGGGATGTTAGGCCCATCAGCAAGCCTGTTAGGCCCGTTGCTAGGCATGTTAGGCCCATTACTAAGCCTGGTAGGCCCATTGCCAGGGATGTTAGGCCCGTTGCTAGGCATGTTAGGCCCGTTGCTAGGCATGTTAGGCCCGTTGCTAGGCATGTTAGGCCCATTACTAAGCCTGTTAGGCCCATTACTAGGCATGTTCGGCCCGTTACTAGGCATGTTAGGCCCATTATTAGGCATGTTAGGCCCATTACTAAGCCTGTTAGGCCTAACATGTTAGACCCGTTACTAAGCCTGTTAGGCCCATTACTAAGCCTGTTAGGCCCATTGCCAGGGATGTTAGGCCCATTATTAGGCATGTTATGCCCATTACTAAGCCTGTTAGGTCCGTTGCTAGGCATGTTAGGCCCATCACCCAGCCATTACTAAGCCTGTTAGGCCCGTTGCCAGGGATGTTAGGCCCATCAGCAAGCCTGTTAGGCCCATTGCTAGGCATGTTAGGCCCATTACTAAGCCTGTTAGGCCCATTGCCAGGGATGTTAGGCCCGTTGCTAGGCATGTTAGGCCCATTGCTAGGCATGTTAGGCCCATTACTAAGCCTGTTAGGCCCATTACTAGGCATGTTCGGCCCGTTACTAGGCATGTTAGGCCCATTATTAGGCATGTTAGGCCCATTACTAAGCCTGTTAGGCCTAACATGTTAGGCCCGTTACTAAGCCTGTTAGGCCCATTACTAAGCCTGTTAGGCCCATTACTAGGCATGTTAGGCCCATTAGTAAGCATGTTAGACCCATGACTCAGCCTGTCAGGCCCGTTACTAGGCATGTTAGGCCCGTTAGTAAGCATGTTAGACCCATGACTCAGCCTGTCAGGGCCGTTACTAGGCATGTTAGGCCCATTACTAAGCCTGTTAGGCCCGTTACTAGGCATGTTAGGCCTGTTACTAGGCATGTTAGGCCCGTTGCTAGGCATGTTAGGCCCATTACCAAGCCTGTTAGGCCCGTTGCTAGGCATGTTAGGCCCATTACTAAGCCTGGTAGGCCCGTTGCCAGGGATGTTAGGCCCATTGCTAGGCATGTTAGGCCCGTTGCTAGGCATGTTAGGCCCATTACTAAGCCTGGTAGGCCCATTACTAGGCATGTTCGGCCCGTTACTAGGCATGTTAGGCCCATTATTAGGCATGTTAGGCCCATTACTAAGCCTGTTAGGCCCATTACTAGGCATGTTAGGCCCATTACTAAGCATGTGAGACCCATAACTAAGCCTGCTAGGCCCATTACTAAGCCTGTTATGCCCATTACTAGGCATGTTATGTCCATTACTAGGCATGTGAGACCCATTACTAAGCCTGTTACGCCCATTACTAGGCATGTTAGGCCCATTACTAAGCCTGTTAGGTCCATTGCTAGGCATGTTAGGCCCATTACTCAGCCTGTTAGGGCCATTACTAGGCATGTTAGGCCCATTACCAAGCCTGTTAGGCCCGTTGCTAGGCATGTTAGGCCCATTACTAAGCCTGGTAGGCCCGTTGCCAGGGATGTTAGGCCCGTTGCTAGGCATGTTAGGCCCGTTGCTAGGCATGTTAGGCCCATTACTAAGCCTGTTAGGCCCGTTTCTAGGCATGGTGCTGGCGGCCTGGTTTCCCAGTGGGGCAGCACTATAAAGTCTCCATGAGCGTGCACTTTCACAAGTCGGTACCCATCCTGATATGATCTTAGATGTTGCTAGGACGTAAAACAACAACCAACCAAACTCTCCATAGAGGTGGGCGTGTGTGAATATCGTACAATACCTGTCCTGATATGAACTTAAGTTAGATGTTGCTAGGACGTAAAACAACAAACAAATATCGTACAATGCACTACATCCTTCCAGACCCAACAGCATTGGCACATAACGGGGTATACATTTGATATCGTCAGTGCTATTTTGAGTTACTATTTGATTTACATTCCATGATGTTATATAAAACCTAGTTAAAAGATTCACCCGGTACTTGTAGTACACGGGTGAAGACCAGAAAAATCGGGCTAATGAAATGAGTCTTTATGAGAGCCTAATTTCACAATCTAAGAACAATATTTATTCTTTGTATATGTCTTCATATTTACCTGCTACTTTTGAGTTGGAAAATATAATAAAACATATACTTTAATGCAATTTAAAAGTGAAATCGACGGCATTCTCTGGCTGCCATCTTGTCTTTTTGCATTCTCTCCCATTTCACCAACTCTGTGCTGATATTAGTAAGCATTTGACACTGGTGCCAGGCATTCTACTTCTTGTTCCATACTAAAGCTATTTTCGCCTGTATTTAGACTACGTTGTCATTCATCCCTGTACTGCAAGTATGGGGTGAATCTTTTATCTATCTCATACCCTGTGAGGGGTCGACAGAGTACAAATAAAATCATTGTCATTATCATCATTGTCATTAGTTTGTTGACTTTCCGGTCGATCAAAAGCGCATATTATATAATTTAATTAATGAAACCGCTATCTATGCACAGATATTTTTTTCATCATTTATTTGTAGGGTTTCACTGCCCAGCAGAAGCTTTGACCGTTCCAAACCAATACGATTCAATCCATACATATCTAGGTCGAACCCACACTCTCTCGGTCGACGTTGACGCACCCAAACTGGCGCTGGTTAGTCTGGAATTGCTCATGCGCAGATATCCACTTCCGCCTTAAACCGATTCAAAGCACTGCCCGTGTGAACGCGAAACACTTTCAAACTAAATCGCATCATATGATTCGATTTGTCTAATTCGCTTCACATTTTGCCCGTGTGAATGGCCCTGTCACACTACGACGTGACTACGTCAGCGTAACCACAACGTGAAAATAATGATATCACGTCGAAGTTATCGGCGTAATATGCAAATTGTGGACGTGAATGCAACGTAGTTGACGTGAGCGTAACGTGAAAGTAACGTGGGTGTACGTCGTGACGTTAGCTGTAACGTGACAACGTTAGAGGGGAGGGGTAATTGGCGACGTGACCGGGCGTTAGTGTAACGTGAGCGTAACGTCGCCGTAACGGGTGTGACGTGAACGTAACGTGACCATAACTTGACCGTAACGTGACCGTAACGTGACCGTAACGTGACCGTAACCGTGACCGTAACGTGACCGTAACGTGACCGTAACGTGACCGTAACGTGACCGTAACGTGCAAAACGCTGCCCACACGTTGCTCCCACCCGGGCCGTCGGTCTGACGTGACATAACGTGACTCTAACGTCATTTACGCTGCTATAACGATCGCGGAACGTCAACCTAACGTCATTGTCACGTCATCCCAACGTAACGGCTTCACGTTGAGATACGTTGAAAGTTTTGAACAGGTTCAAAACCTCGACGCGCGCCGACGTAACACGACGTAACATGACGTAGCTCGACGTCAGTCTAACGTCATTATGACGTCATCATAACGTAATCCAACGTACATCAACGTAATGACGAAATATCACCACGTTAGGGTCACGTTCGCTCATTACGTCGTAGTGTGACAGGGGTAGAACACGGCTATTGTCAATGGCTAGTGTGTCAAGGTTGTGCAGATCGCTCAGCGTACACCGGCCAGCGCCGGTAGTTCTGGGAAGTGACGGCAGGCGGCGGCACTGCTTCACCCACGTGTGTCTTTGTTGTTGTGTTCGCGTCTCGACGCCAAGCCAAGACGACAGTTCTCTTGGATTTACCACCAACAACTAAACTCTGCCTCCAAACTCCACCACCACCGTCACCACCACCACCACTCCACCTCTCCCCCCACATTCACACACAGGTCAGGTGAGTAGGGTTTTGTCTTCTTGAGCTGTGTTTTGTGTGCGTTGCACGCTCGTTTGTTTTTGTGTTTAGTTTTGGTAAAGGTACTTGGCGGCGGCGGCGGCGGCTGCGGGGAGACCGTGAGCAGGAGGCCGTCGTGCCCGGGGAGTGGAGCAGCACAGGCCGGGGGACCGCGCCGGCACTGGCCGCCCTCATCGCCCGGACAGACCAGGCCAGACCCGGGCAGGCCCACTCCGGGGGTCGGCCTGGGAGTGCCGTCCGCGTTATCTCATTCTGTGCGTGTGTCGTTTCATAGTCTCTATCCGTCTCCCTCCGTCTCCCCCTCTCTCCCCCTCTCCCCCCCTCTCTCCCCCTCTCCCCCCCTCTCTCCCCCTCTCTCCCCCTCTCTCCCCCTCTCTCCCCCTCTCCTCTCCCTCCCCTCCCCTCCCCTCCCCTCCCCTCCCCCTCCCTCCCCATCCCCATCCCCATCCCCCTCTCTCCCCTCCCTCCCCTCCCTCCTCCTCTCCCCCTCTCCCCCCCTTCTCTCCGTCTCTCTCCCCCCTCTCTCCCCCTCTCCCCCTCCCTCCCCACCCTCTTCCCCCTCCCCTCTCTCCAACTCTGTCCCCCTCTCTCCCCTTCTCCCTCCCTCTCCGTCTCCACTCTCTCCCTCCCCCCTCTCCCCCCCTCCCCCTTTCCCTCTCCCTTCCGCTCTCTATCTCCCTCTCCCCCCCCCCCCCTTCCTCTCCCTCTCTCCTCCCTACCGCTCCCTCTCTCCCTCTCATTACTCCTTCTCCCTTTCGTTCGCTCTCTACCTCTTTTCTTCGCTCTTCTCCACTCTTCCTCTCTCTACGGTAGAGTGCAGACTTCCCGTGCGGAAGGTTGGGAGTTCGAGACCCAGCGGAGTCAAACCAATGAGTTACAATCTTAGCCTGGTGCTCAGCATTACTAGGATAGGACAAGGACTGGTTAGCTCAGTATCAGAATAATGTGATTGAGTGGGAGATCTGGTCGGGTTTCCAGTGGGGCAGCGCTATTAAGTCACCATGAGTGCACACTGTCACAAGTCGGTACCCTTTCTGATATAACCTTCGATGTTGCTAGCACGCAGGGTATCAACAACAACCTCACTCGGCCCCACTCACTCATTCTAACTTACTTATTCACCCACCCACTCACTCAATCACCCACCCACCCACTCACTCACCCACTCACCCACCCACTCACTCACCCACTCACTCACTCACTCACCCACCCACTCACTCATTCACCCACCCACCCACTCACTCAATCACTCACACACTCATTCATCACACTCATTCAGCACCACACGGGGTGGCCGAAGGAGTTGAGCGTGCGTCTCCTGTTCTGCGAGATTGGGGGATCCGAACCCATAAGGTCGTGGGTTCGAACCCTGGTCAAGTCAAACCGATGACTTAAAAATTGATACTTGTCGCTTCCTAGCCAGGCGCTTGACATTACTAGGATAGGACATGGACTGGTTCGCTCAGTGTCAGGATAATGTGACAGTGGGATATCAGGTCAGGGTGCTGGCAGCCTGATTTCCCAGTGGGGCAGCACTATAAAGTCGCCATGAGTGCACACTGTCACAAGTCCGTACCCGTCCTGATATGGCATTAGATGTTGCTAGGATGTAAAACAACAAACAAACAAACGCACTCATTCACACCCATTCACACCCTCACTCACTCATTCACTCACACCCTCACTCATTCACTCACTCACTCACTCACTCACTCACTCACTCACTCAGGGTTTCACACGTAGTGTAATTCTACAAATATACCTGGTAGATCAAGAAAATTGACAAACTGTGGTTAGCGATGAAAAGAAAGTCGCTGTGACTTCTTGTGAAGTGAAAGGCAAATAGAATAAATTTTGAAACGCTACCCAGCCTGGCACTCGGCATTACTAGGATAGGGAAAGGAGCAGTGGAATGAGGAAGACCAATTGTCCACGTTTGTAATTTCCCCTTCTTAAACAATTAAGGTATTGTCATGGGGGGGGGGGGGTGATGAAAATGGCAAACATTGTGCCTAGAGCGGGAATCGAACCTACACAGTGACACATCCCACACTCCAGGCCAGTGTGCCAACCACTACACCACCTAGGCTCCCTGATATCACCACCCTATCCACGCCTTCCTGACTATGTGACTCCTTGCCTGAGAGGTCAGTGCAGACTACTACACTAACCATTACACTACCTAGACTCCCTGATGTCACCACCCTACCCATGCTTACCTGTCTATGTGGCTCCTTGCCTGAGAGGTCAGTGCATACTACCACACTAACCATTACACCACCTAGGCTCCCTGATGTCACCACCCTACCCATGCCTACCAAAAACCACCACGCAAGACAACACATACACACAGAAAACAAAAACAAAACATTTTTTAAAAACCTATTACCCCCCCCCCCCCCCCGAACACCCGAGACCCTGCAGATGTGCTACGATTAGTGTTATTACAGAAGCCACAGAGTAGAACCGACCCACGGACAGTAAGTACTGCAATAGGCACACACATGGCCAGCTGCGAACGTGGCATTGATTCGATCTGTGGGCTCGCAATGTTTATTGGAGAGCCTGTGTGTGTGGACGGTGTGTGAGTGTGTGTGGTGTGCGTTGAGGTGTGTGTGTGTGTGTGTTTGGTGGGTGAGTGTGTGGGGTGTGTGTGTGGCAGGGGGAGTGTTGAAGTGTGTGTATGCGTGTAGTGGGTGTGTGAAGTGTGTGGTGAGGTGTGTGTGTGGGGGGGGGTGTTAGATGCGTGTATGTGTGCTTGGTGAGTGAGTGTGTGTATGAGTGTATGTGTGGTGATGTGTGGGGGGGGGTTGAGGTGTGTATATATGTGTGTTTGGTGAGTGAGAGTGTGTGGTGGGTGTGTGTAGTGTGTGGTGAGGTGTGTGGGGGGGGTAGAGGTGTGTGTATGAGTGTGTGGTGGGCGTGTGTAGTGTGGGGTGAGGTGTGGGGGGTTAGAGATGTGTATATGTGTGTTTGGTGAGTGAGTGTGTGGTGGTGTGTGGGGGGTAGAGGTGTGTATATCTGTTTGGTGGGTGAGTGTGTGGTGGTTGTGTATAGTGTGTGGTGAGGTGTGTGTGTGGGGGGGGTTGAGGTGTGTGTATATCTGCTTGGTGAGTGAGTGTGTGTATATGTGTGTGTGGCGCGTGTGTATGTGTGCGTGCCTGGTGGGGGTGGGGGGGGGGGGGGGTAACGAGCACTGGATCAGAGCAGTGTCGATCTGAGAGCCGGATATGAGGTGTGTGTGTGTGTGTGTGTGTGGCTGTGATGTTTGAGGGCGAGTGGGGGCAAGGAGATGCGGGTGGGTGTGGGTGGGTGTGTTGTTTGAGGGGGGTGGGGGTTGTAGGGGGGGACTGCCTGCTCAGTGGGGCGTGACGGCCTTTTATTGTTGTGAGTCCCGTGTCAAAAGGCAGTTGATTCGCAGCTGAAACCACGTGAGACAATGGTGGGGGCCGCGCCAAGGGGGTGGTGGGGGGGGGGGGTGAGTGTGTGTGAGGGGGGGGGGGGAGGGGGGGGGAGTGAGTGTGTGTGTGTGTGGGGGGGGCAACAAAGAAGCGTTGAAAATGCATCAAACGCTGGGAGGAGGGATGGCTCAATTGTTTGTTTTGTTGGGGTTTCACATCCTGGCAACATCTAAGGTCCTATCACTGTATCAGGGTGAGGACATACCGACTTGTGACAGTCTGCCCTCATGGCGACTTTATAGTGTACATCGTGTATGTAATCATGAATATGCATTGTATTCAATGAATTCAATGGCATTAAAAGTTAGGTATCTTAAATTTGATAAATTTTCTTTGGTAAATGAATTTTATTCATACAATATTTTGTCAGTGCTGTAGCACTGGTTTTGCGACCGTTTTACAGGTAGTTACGCAATTTAATTTAGTTTGCTTACATGGTTTATATAGTACATTGAAGTGTGAAGTAGATTCTGAAATTAAAGTGTCCTAACAGTGATTGTGTACAAATTTAGTTCGCGATTCTGATGTTTGACCCTGTTGGTAGATCGTGGGATTCGAACCCATGGTTCGAAAACCCTGGTGGAGGCAAACCAATGACTTAAAAATTGATACTTGTCGCTTCCTAGCCTGGCACTCGGCATTATTAGGATATGGCAAGGACTGGTTGGCTCAGTGTTACTAACACTGTTAGGATAATCTGACTGAGTGGGATATCACTCAAGTCAGTGGGGAAGCACTATTAAATCGCCATGAGTGCGCACTGTCACAAATCTGTACCGTCCTGATATGACCATAGATGTTGCCAGGATGTAAAACTCCAACAACCAACCTGACGTTCAACAACAATCTGGGTTTTACCTCATCCTACATGCTCCGTTGATAAAGACCTATTCTGTGGATGTGCATAGCCGTATAAGGAAGTATCCGAACTAATTCACTCTTCGCTAAGATGTGTCGAGAATAGTCACTCCAGTAGCCAAAAAAGGGAAGGTTTGTTTTATTTGACGATGCGTCTAGAGCACATTGATTTTTATCATTGGGTATTGGGCATCCAACATATGAACGACCAGTTGTGGACCACTGGTTGGAATGGAAAATAGCCCAAACTGCAAATGGGTCCACTGAGCAGGATTGATAGGATGACCCACACCTTCACAGGTGGACACTCTACCCCCTGAGCTATGTCCCACTCTCAGTCCAGTAGCACTCCCTCAAGACACTGCTACAAAACAAACCTTTTGAAAAAGTGTCGCGAAGCTGGGTTATTGACATAGCCACATGAGTTTGCAATCTAAAGTGCTAAATATATACAGTAAAACCTCTCTAAATCGACTGACCATGGGACCGACTTTAAACGTTCCATTTGTCGAAGTACAGTGCAGATATATTATTGGAGTTCATATGTTTTTTTATTTTTATCTTAACCCGCTGTGCTTGGAGTGAAGAAATTGTTAAATCGTTAAATCAAGAGCATCTAGTGGCAGCCATCTTGTTTTTATTTTTTTTGCATTCTCGCCCCTTTCACCAACTCTACGCCAATATGGATAAACACTGAATGCTGGAACCAGCACTTCTACCTCTTATTTACAGCCCATCCTGATGTGACCTTAGATGTTCCTAGGATGTAAAACAACAACAAACAAACAACAAACTTATTTCCAGTTGATTCCTACCAAAACAGTTTTTTGTTCAGTTTTCTGCTCAGTTTTCTTCGACATTGTTGTCATTCAACCGCTACTCTTCAGGTGTTTCTTTTGGTAGTTATTTTTGGGTACAATAGTTGATTTAGCACGGGAAATTTCAATCACGGACGATTGGTCTTCCTCATTCCACTGCTCCTTGCCCTATTCTAACAATGCCGAGCCCTGGTCTAGGAAGCGACAAGTATCAATTTTTAAGTCCTTGGTTTGACTCGACCAGGGTTCGAATCCACGATCTACCAACACGGGATACGGACGCTCTAACTCATTCAGCTATCCTGTCTGGTTGTGGGTGAATATTTTATCTAGGGGGGAGAGAGAATGAATGTCCAAGACAACGCGAGAGTGATTTCAGGGTAAATCCATAATGATGTCTCCTCATCACACCGCTTTCGCTGTGCAACGAGTTGCGCCAGCAGCCTCTTGCTGATAGGTCGAGCTCTCAGGCTGCGCACGCACACAGAGCATGCGCACAAGGCCCCGGAACCACCATGAGCACAAATAGGCCGCAAATTCAATTCCAGGTGGCGCCACCGATCGGGCGTCTATCCCATAATATCCGAGCCCTGGTGGTGGGGTATACATGCCATCCCATAATGTAGTTACCAGCCCATCAGTTCAGGGCTGCATTCTGATTGGTTTATTGCCGAATGCTGGGTGAAGCACCAGGGCAGGCATGCTTGAGGCACGAGTTGCGGCCATTTTTGGAAATGTTCGCTTGGAGGCTGATCGCGAGCGCAATTGTTGCTCCCCCCCCATCTTCCAATTAGGTTAAACGACGCTTGCGCTGGCAGGAGTGGTATTCGCATATTTGGGTTGGCGGTAACATTTTGATTCGCATAGGGCTGTTTTTCGTCATTAGTAATCACAGTCCTTGGGCTGTTAATTATAGACCTGTTTGAATATGAAGATTTCAGGCGCAAAACACGAAAAACGCCAATCCAAGAATTAAATTAAAAGAAAAGATTTTTACCTGAGGATAATCTGAATTCTCACTAATTCCATTTTTCTTTTGATGAAATGGTTATGGAGCAATGAACAACAAAATATGAGTGCTAAAAATTAACCTTTTCAAGGTTTGATTCCGATGTTTATCAATTTTTATGTTGGTGTTTATGGGGTTTTGCGCCTTAACTCCCCATTTTTACTCTTTTTTTCTCTTGAAGATATATACTGCCTATCATGGATAAATCTGAATAGACTTGTTTTCACCATTAGACAGTTTGTCAATAGAAAGCCTGAGCCTACACTTTTACCGACACAACGGATTACAGGGCTGCCCTCTATGGAAGATCTTCTGATCAAAAAGAATCTCCGGTGGACTGGACACCTCATGAGGATGTCATCAGACAGGCTACCAAAGCAGATCCTCTATTCTCAACTGTCTTCTGGTTACAGAAAGAGAGGGCGCCCTCATCTCCGGTTCAAGGATACCATCAAGAGAAACCTGAAGCTGAGAGACATTAAGACCGACTCATGGACGCAACTCTCACAGCAGAGAGCTAAATGGAGAGCGGCAGTCAAGTAATGAAAGCAGTCTTTGTCGCATCGCGACCGACAGCATGATGATGATGACATCTCACCGTGAATATGGCCTATGCTTCCAACACGGCGTAAAGCAACCACCAATCGATCAAACCATCAAAACCTCCCACACCACATAGACATGGTATAAGAGCAACTGGCCTTTGATGTCGCTATAAGTTATACACAGCAGTGGAAATCCAAATTGGCAGAGGTGCGGGCACCGGGAATCGAACTACTGACCTTCAGATTAGGAGTCCGACACTCTAACCACTCTGCTACAGAGAACACCACAAATTCTCTAGGTGCAATATTTCCCATTTTCATCACCCGCATGATGGTAACAACAAATTCCACACACACAGAAAACTACCCTTGTCCCCTCCTACCCAACCCAGTGGGGCAGCACTATAAAGTCACCATGAATTCGCACAGTATCACAGCTCACAACATGAGAATGACACTCACACTATCTGTACCATAGGTAAGCAATATTTCAGTTTGTTTTGTTGGGGCTTTATGTTCTAGCAACATCTAAGGTCCTATCAAGACGGTTTACTGACTTGTGACAGTGCACACTCATGGTGACTTCATAGTGCTGCTTCACTGGGAAACCAGACCACCAGCACAATGACCCAATATCTCACTCAATCACATTACCCTGACACCGAGCCAACCAGTCCTTGTCCTATCCTAATAATGCCGAGCGCCAGGCTAGGTAGCGACAAGTATCAATTTACTATTTAGTAAGTCATTGGTTTGACTCAACCAGGGTTTGAACCCACGACCTTCTGCAATGGAAGCCAGCCAGCGCTCTTACCAATTCGGCCACTGCGCTTGGTAAATAATTAAGGACCGCCCTCTCTCCAGAAATATGTTTCCCACCATTATCGAGAAGCGCATTGATATTGATTGAAAAGGAAGGATGACAATGGTGTCGCTTCCTAGCAACATCTAAGGACATATCAGGATGCGCAGCGACTTGCTACAGAGCGCACTGATGGCAACTTTATAGTGCCGCCTCACTGGGAAGCCAGACCGGCGGCACCACATATCCCACTCAGTCACATTATCCTGATACTGAACTAACCAGTCCTTGCCCTATCCTTTTATTATTAATGCCTAGCGCCAGGCTGGGAAGCGACACATGTACATTTTGTAAGTCATTGGTTTGACCACCGCGGTTGGTAAATATTTAAGGACTGCCCTCTCTCCACAAAATATGTTTCCCAAGATTATCGAGAAGCGCATTTATATTGATTTAAAAGGAAGGATGATAGTGACGTCACGTGACACAACCAAACACATGAAACAACGCAGAGACTAACCCCTGACCCCTGACCCCTCCACACCATACCCCTTTGCACTTCCCACCCCTCACCCCATAACCCCACCTACAGCCAGCCTCAATATATCACACTGGGCGCGGTGGCCGAATCGGTAGAGCGCCGCTTCCCGTGCGAGAGATCGGGAGTTCGAATCCCTACTGAGTCAAACCAATGACTTATAAATTGATACTTGTCGCTACCTAGCCTGATGCCCGGCATTAATAGGATAGGGCAAGGACTGGTTAGCACAGTATCAGGATAATGTGACTGGGTGGCATATCGGGTCATGGTGCCAGCAGCAGGCCTGGTCTCCCAGTGGGGCAGCACTATAAAGTCACCATGAGCCCACAATATCACAAGTCGGCACCCGTCCTGATATGACCTTAGATGTAGCCAGGACGTAACACTCCAACAACCAACCAACCAACAGGGTATGTTGATATGACCTTAGATGTTGCCAGGACGTAAAACCCCAACAAGTAACCAACCCTCACCGCGTCATCCCACATAGAACCAGCCTCAATACATCGCTCTACATTCCGCCATATCGTTCTGATATATATATATATATCCCTTTTTTTGGTGGTAAATATGTTTATTCTGCTGAATAAGTCTTTTGTCAGTGTCAAAGCACTGGTCTTCCAGCTATTTTTCCATTCAGGGTTATTTACACAAAAATGGTACATAGAGTATGGTAATACAATAACTGGTGAATACACAATTTGCAGCATGTGACATGATGAAATTCTGTAACCCAAAAGTTCCATAGCAATATGGTAACAGTAGTGTCATATGACTAGATCAATATTAGTCAGATCAATGTGAGTATTTACATAGTATTTAGAATGTAAGCAGAAGTTATCTTCTGTATTCATTTGGTAAAGTTGTCATAAGTTTTAATGTAGGGTCGGTTCAGTTGGAGTTAGGCAAGTATATAAATGGTATGCGGGTATTGCAGGTATTGCAATACCTCAGGGAGTTTAACGCCCCTGCCCTGCAGAGTTGTAAACCACTGCCTTGTGGTACAGGTTCTTGACAGAACCGAAGGCTAAGGGAGCAAACCCTAAACAGAAAACCATGTCACTGTGGCAGCATTAAGGGCGGTTGATGTATGGAACTCCCAACATCTCCCAACCAGCCACTGCAGGGACAAATAGTTTTGCGCCTGTCTTGACATGTTCTTGCCGGTGTGAAACCTCTATTTGCTCCCCGAGAGAGTGCCGCTGGTAACTTGCAAAAGTCAGCAGCACTTCAACACTTTTGCAGGCAGCTTTCATGATGATGATATAAATGTCAGTTTGTTAGAAATATTCTGGTGTTACTCTAGTGTGGTTAATTAAAGTTGCATAGTCCGATGGTTTTGAATTTCCGTATTTTTTCTGAGATAAATATATTAGATCGATCACTAGTATCTACTTTACATTAGTTCAAAGTTACTTTTATTTTAAATGGTAAACCTTTGAGATATTTTGAGTGCAAACATGGAAAATTAGTTTTGGCAAGCTTGCCAAAACTCTGACATCATAGACTTCTGCAGTAACAGGTTCTGTTAAATTGACTCAGTATTGCCTTCTACGCAGAAACAAATGCTTAATAAGTGAACCAGTATCTAAGTTAGATATGTAAAATTAAATCTAGATAATTGGTTTGGTTTTTGAAATTTGATATTTCATCGGACTATGCAGCTTTAAGTGAGTTTATGAATTATGCTGTTAGGGTGGGGTTGTTTATTATAATATGACCTTAGATGTTGCCAGGATGTAAAACTCCAACAACCAACCACCCAACCCGGCCATTCCGGCCAGTGCTGAGACGCAGCCTCGTTCTGGTTGAGTCTGTCGCGTCTTCCTCAGAGATCCTCATTGCCTCGTTTTTCTCTTCTGCATGGCGAGACGTGAAAATATCCCAGAATGCCATGCTCTCCATCCATCACCACTCGACGCCTGCGCTATCAGCGGGGTCCACCAGGTGGCGCCCTTAAATCCATCCCATAATGCCCGCCGACAAAACCGTCCGCCCGCGGCGCCACCTAGCAGGGGACCTTTGTACTAAAACTCTGCCCCCGCTAAGGAACCGGGCGCGGTGGTTGAATTGGTCAGAGCACTTGTTGGAGTTTAGCGTCCTGGCAACATCTAAGGTCAGACCAATGTACCCTGTTGGTTGGTTGGTTGGTTATGGTTGTTGGAGTTTTACGTCCTGGCAACATCTAAGGTCATATCAACGTACCCTGTTGGTTGGTTGTTGGAGGATTACGTCCTGGCAACATATAAGATCGATCAACATACCCTGTTGGTTGGTTGGTTGTTGGAGTTTTATGACCTGGCAACATCTAAGGTCATACCAACGTACCCTGTTGGTTGGTTGATTGGTTGTTGGAGTTTTATGTCCCGGCAACATCTAAGGTCATACCAACATACCCTGTTGGTTGGTTGTTGGAGGATTACGTCCTGGCAACATATAAGGTCAATCAACATACCCTGTTGGTGGTTGGTTGTTGGAGTTTTATGACCTGGCAACATCTAAGGTCATACCAACGTACCCTGTTGGTTGGTTGATTGGTTGTTGGAGTTTTACATCCTGGTGACATCTAAGGTCATATCAACATACCTTGTTGGTTGGTTGTTCGATTTTTGTGTTCTGGCAACATCTAAGGTCATATCAGGACGGCTCCTGACCGACTTGTGACAGTGCGCACTCATGGCAACTTTATTAGTGCTGCCCCACTGGGAAATCAGCCCACTGACACCCTGACCTGATATCCCACTCAGTCACATTATCCTGACACCAAACCAACCAGTCCTTGCCTTATCCTATTAATGCCGAGCACCAGGCTAGGAAGTGACAAGTATAAATATTGTAAGTCAATGGTTTGACTCGACCGGAAACCGAACTCCCGATCTTCCGCACGCGAGGCCCACGCTCTGCTGATTCAGACATCGTGCCCGGTCGGGAAGGTCGGGAGTTTGAATCCCGGCCGAATCAAACTAATGACTTAGAAAATTGATACTTGTCACTTCCTAGCCTGGCGCTCGCATTAATAGGATAGGGCAAGGACTGGTTAGCTCAGTGTTAGGATAATATGACTGAGTGGGATATTGGGTCATGGTGACGGCAATAGGCCTGATTTCCCTGTGGGGCAGCACTATATAGTCACCGTGAGTATGCACTGCCACAAGTCGGTACTCGTCCAGATATGACCATAAGTGTTGTTAGGACAAAACCCCAACAAACAATCCTTTTTTCTTTTTTTTTCTTGAAGATTTATACGGCCTATCATGGATAAGTCTGAATAGACTTGTTTTCACCATTAGACAGTTTGTCGATAGAAAGCCCGAACCTACACTTTTACCGACTCAAGGGATTTTTAACCTCCCACACCACATAGACATCGTATGAGAGCAACTGGCCTTTGATGACGCTGTAAGTTATACACAGCGGTGGAAATCCAAATTGGCAGATGTGGAGGCACAGGGAATTGAACCACTGATCTTCAGATTAGGAGTCCGACCTAGAAAAAAGTCAGACACTCGAACCACTCCGCCACAGAGAACAAACACCACTGTTGAATGCTAAAACTGACTGACTTCAACATGCCCATAGCAATTGCGCATTGCACTTAGATTCGCGACGCAACTTGAAGGCAGAGAAAGTGTTAGTTAATTTGAGAGTAGCTTACAGCATTTTGATGGGGTTTTTAACCTTCATTTTTGTATTGCGCTTCTGTTGATTTATCCATCGATTGTGTCCTTTGTACATGAAAATACTTTTTCTTTTAAATTCCGTGAAGGGGATTAAGCAGGATGGATTTGCAGTGCATTGTTCAGTCCCAAAGTGTCAGAGTATGGGTTTGATCCTAGATGGAGTCATAGCCAAAGACCCTATAATACTAAGACGGCTCACTCCCTATCTCTCCCATGGTAATGTAAATTTCGCAGTGGCACCTTGTGGTGGGTTTGATCAGCCCGGCTGCTGGTTGGTGTTTTGCATGTAAACACATACAATTATATTATACATGAGATAGGTAAGCATGAATACACATCAATATGAAATTTCTATGAACAAATACACATCATCATCAAGATCATCATCAGCATCGCCATCATCACACATCTTTCACATTCATATATACATTTATACATATAATATAGCACCTGTTTAACCCAGAGAACAGCCAGCGCACCAAGTGGTGGGTTTGATCATTTTGATTACACAGTACAGGCTGAGTGAGCCGTCTTAGTATTATAGGGTCTTTGTCATAGCCAACGAGTTAGACAAAACGGAAAGTCACATTTCTTTTCTCTTGTCAAATGTTTAACATCACTAAGATAGGACAAGGACTGGTTGGTTCAGTGGTAGGATAATATGACTGAGTGGGTTATTGCATCAGGCTTCACATGACACGGTGCCATAGCGCGGCAGCACTATAACAACCACCAGAATTGTGCATTGCTATAACAGAACAAGTCGCTAACCAGCACCTCTGTGGCCTCACAACGTTGCTAGGACATAAACCCCCTCCCTATGCATCCAATCAGTCGCTGAAATGGTATGAGCCTAGCCCCAGTAGTGCGTCCGCGTCCCGCCTGGTGGCGTTGGTGGAGTGGACGCCCATTTATCGCCCATTTGGGTCCTTTTCACCGAATCAGAGACTGTCACCGCCAAATCTAACCCCGAAAAGCATTCTATTGCGTATTGCGAACACCCTCATTGCCAACTGCACAGTCGCAGGGTTTTTAAACAAAGATGGCGCATAAACCCGCAGTAGCGAGTTTAAAAAAAAAAAAAGATTTTGCGCTTTCTTCATGTGGTTGTAATATATCTCGCGATTATCCCATGGAATGAATGTATTGTTCGCTAACGCAGGCGCTAACTCTAAGCAAAAGCGTAAACCCATTGGAATGCTGGTCCTGGAGAGAGGGGAGAGTGGAGTGTGACAGGGAAATGCCATCACAAGTGGGGGGTGCGAGTGGACAGGGCCCCCCCCCCCCCCCCCCGCCCTGGTCCCTGAAAGGACATGCAGTGGAAGGAAAACACTAAAAGACAAAAAATACAATCCCATTAACTCATGAATATTATTTGTTTAACCGCAAATCACATTGAATGTGACATTTTTGGATTCCTCTCAGAAAGAGCTTTAATTTGAGGTGTAGGATTGCAGGTATAACAATACCTCAGGGAGTTTGACGCCCCTGCCCTGCAGAGTTGTAAACCACTGCCTTGTGGTACAGGTTCTTGACAGAACCGAAGGCTAAGGGAGCAAACCCTAAACAGAAAACCATGGCACTGTGGCCGCATCAAGGGCGGTTGATGTATGGAACTCCCAACATCTCCCGACCAGCCACTGCAGGGACAAATAGTTTTGCGCCTGTCTGGACATGTTCTTGCCGGTGTGGAACCTCTATTTGCTCCCCGAGAGAGTGCCGCTGGTAACTTGCAAAAGCCAGCAGCACTTCAACACTTTTGCAGGCAGCTTTCATGAAATGTGCTACCAAAGCAGATCCTCTATTCTCAACTGTCTTCTGGCTACAGAAAGAAAGGGCGCCCTCGTCTCCGGTTCAAGGATACCATCAAGAGAAACCTGAAGCTGAGAGACATTAAGACCGACTCATGGATGCAACTCTCACAGCAGAGAGCTAAATGGAGAGCGGCAGTCAAGTAATGAAAGCAGTCTTTGTCGCATCATGACCGACAGCATGATGATGATGAGGATTGCATGTGTGCAATGTGATGTAAAGATTTTAGGAATGTGGGGATGTGGGGGTGGGGGGGATTAGGTCGTAGGGGTGGTGGGTGGGGTGTGGGTGAAGGGTGGAGTTTTACATCCTGGCAACATCTAAGGTCATATCAGGAGGGGTACTGACTTGTGAGAGTGCGCACTCATGGTGACTTTACAGTGCTGCCCCACTGGGAAATCAGGTCGTCGGCACCATGACCCGATATCCAACTCAGTCACATTATCCTGACACTGAGCTAACCAGTGCTTGGCTGCTTGCCCCATCCTATTAATGCCGAGCGCCAGGCTAGGAAGTGACAAGTTTCAATTTTATACATCGTGGTGGTGTTTGATGGGGTGGTGTGGGTGAGGGGTTGTGGGGGTGGTGTGGGTGAGGAGTTGTGGGGGCGGTGTGTGTGAGGAGTTGTGGGGGCGGTGTGTGTGAGGAGTTGTGGGGGTGTGTGGGTGAGGGGTTGTGGGGGCGGTGGGTGGGGTGAGGGAATGTGGTGGTGAATGATGGGGTGGTGGGTGGGGGTGGCTGAAGATTCGACACTATGATCAGGCAAGGAGCTGTGGATGAGAACCAGGCAAGGACTGGTTGGCTCAGTGTCAGGATAATGTGACTGAGTGGGATATCGGGTCATGGTGCTGGCAGCCTGGTCTTTCAGTGGGGAAGCACTATAAAGTCGCCATGAGTGCGCACTCTCACAAGTCGGTACCCATCCTGCTATGACCTTAGATGTTGCTAGGACGTAAAACAACAACAAACAAACAAATAATGTGACTGAGTGGGATATCGGGTCATGGTGCCGGCAGAAGGCCTGATTTCCCAGTGGGGCAACACTATAAAGTCGCCATGAATGCGCACTGTCACAAGTCGGTTCCAGTCCTGATATGACCTTAGATGTTGCTAGGACGTAAAACAACATCCTCCCCCCCCACCACCTCCCATCTGAAGTACTTTACATAAATAATTGCCGGCATCACTTATGAGGACAGTCTGCTAGTGCTAAGCTGTCTCCAGCTGTTAATCCTAGCTCGCAAACCAGGACAGGTCTCCTCCACCCACAATGCATCACTCGCGTCATGGAGAGGGCGATAATGAGGCAAGGTGGGAGGAGAAACAACTGCTGACTCATAATCCAACGTCGAGCCGAGGGGATGAGCTGGTTGATTGTTGCAGTTTTAAGTCCTGGCAACATCTAAGGGCATATTTCGCTGTGAATATGGCCTATGCTGCCGATACGGCATAAAGAAACCACCAATCAATCAATCAATCAATCAATCTAAGGTCATATCAGGACGGCTACTGACTTTTGACAGTGCATACTCATGATTGTGACTTTATAGTGATGCCCCACTGGGAGACATGGGGACATATGCATGAACCGGTGTTTACCTCACCCGGTGTTAAAAGCTAACACCGGGGTACCTATCACCAGGGTGGCAAAGTAGGTCAAGGTGTATGCGGGGGCACGAAAAGTGGTGAGGGTAGCTAACCTTCCAGTTATTTTTAGGTTGGGGAATCCCCTCTAACTGGTACCAGCGTGCACAGCTCTATAAGCCTGATAGATACGCTGGTACAGTGCACACCAACTGGTACCCACATGTATTGTATGTTTCTAAGCTCAAAATGCTTAATTATGGATAGTTCTGTCTTAAATATATTCATTATATTATTATATTGCATGCATGTATCCATGTTTATGCCAAATTGTTCTGTATTTCTATTAATTTTCAATAAAATTGATGTTATGGACTACACGTATCGGCAAACATAACAAATTGTCGTATGCCTTTGTTTTCTGCCGACGCTGTTTTCAGCGACTTTACTCTACTTGACTTAACCAGACTTACAAATAACAGAATTTGATATTAACAGTGAATATCATACTCAGAAATAACCAGATTTGATATTAGCAGTGGATGGTCAATCTGTTTGTTTATGGTCGTTGTCAGCCCACAATCGACAGCTAACCTTGCCGAGGTTTCGCTAACCCTGCTATGAAACAGGGTTAGGCCTACACCCGGTTACGGTCGTGAGGGTAGCTCGAACACCACTTCTTGATTACTGTCTGTTCACCGCTAACCGGGGGGATTCCCGCCGAACCCCGGTTTGGAGCGCTAACACCGCGTTTGGCATACGGCCCCTGGCCTACTGCAGGCACCATGACTCGATATCCCACTCAGTCACATTATCCTGACACTGAGCCAACCAGTTCTTGCCCTATCCTAATAATGCCGAGCGCCTGGCTAGGAAGCGACAAGTATCAATGTTAAAGTCATTGGTCATTTGACTCGACCAGGATTCGAACCCACGACCCCATGGTCTCCCAACACGGGAGACTGACGTGCTAACTCATTCTGCTATCCCGTCTGGTACTAGGATGAGGTGTGTGTGGTGGGGTGGGTGGGTGGGTGGTGTGTGTGTGTGATGGAAAGAAGGGGTTTTCGTACGTGTAGGTACTTGGGGGGAAAAGGGCAGTTGGTGTTTGTGTGGGGGTGTGGGGAGCGGTGAGGGGGTGAGGGGAGGTGTCTCTGTGTTATTGGGGAGAGAGGCGATGTGTGGGTGTGTGGGGGGGGGGGGGTGGTGTGAAGTTATTGGGAGAGGGGCGATGTTTGTGGGTGGGTGGGGGGATGGGATGGATAGGGGACGGGAGGGGGGGGGAGGGGGAAGGGAAGGTGTGTGTGGTTGCTATTGGTAGAGGGGCGATGTTTGAGTGGGGTGGGGGTGGGGGATGGGTGGAGAGGGGGGAAGGGAAGGGTGTGGGTGGGGGGGGGGTAGGGGTGTGTGGGGGGGGGGGTAGGACGTGTGTAGATTATTGGGAGAAGGGCGATATTTGATTGTGATGGAGGGTGGGGGATGGGTAGGGGTGGGGAGGGTGGGGTGTGTTTCTAGGTTATTGGGGAGAGGTGTTTGTGTGTGGGTGGGGGGAGGGGAGGGGTGGAGGGGAGGGGGGAGAGTTCGGGGTGTAAGCGCTCATAACGACTGATGCCCTGTCCATGTTTGATGCGCGTGACTCAGCAGGTTTGGGTTTCACGAGCCACTTCCGGTGCGCGGTGTCTGCGCATGCGCAGTGCGATCTGTTGAATAATGCAGGGCGGTTTGGGAAAAGCGTTGCGTTTAGTTAAAGCTGCACAGGATGATGAAGGCGGCATCTTTTACATCTAAAACACTCGTCTAGACTTCACCCTACATTTCTACGCGTTAGGTCCTGGTGCATTTATAACAGTTGCACAGTACGGTGTTTTTTTAGTTTTTGAGATTCTGTCATTTTTCTGAGATAAATATAGAGGGGGTGTAATGATGTCACGAGACAACTTTCAGTGGCCATATTGGAGTACATACAGAAGACTGGCAACTGCCTACACTGTGCTTATTTACTGATTTGTTGGTTTATTTGTCACTGTTTTAAGCAGTTTGACCTCAGAAGTTGTTGCTAAAGTGTTGTAAGTAAACACAGTTGATGTAAACTGCCCATAACCTCCCAGAACACAAGAAAACTCTGTTTTACTGCATCTGCATGCATTCACAACATGGCTAGGGAGCGTGCTCGTATTCCAAGATGGCTGGCCGCTGACTGCTGAGTGATGACGTCACGTGCACTCCCTCTATATTAGGTTGATCGTTATAATCTACCTTACTTTAGCTTGAAGTGACTTTTATTTTAAATGGCTAATATTTCAAGTGCAAATATGCTATTTTTGGCAAGCACACCAAAACTCTGATACCATAGGCTTCGGCATTAATAGGATAGGGCAAGCACTGGTTGGCTCAGTGACAGGACAATGTGCCTGTGTGGGATATCGGGTCATGGTGCTGGCAGCCTGATTTCCCAGTGGAGCAGCACTATAAAGTTGCCATGAGTTCGCACTGTCACAAGTCGGTATCGGTCCTACTATGACCTTAGATGTTGCAAGGATGTAAAACTCCAACAACCAACCAATCGAGTGGACTATGCAGCTTTAAATGTTCCGCTGTTCTCAACCCAGCCCCACTTGATGCTAATAGACCTTTACTGTGGAGCGGGACGTAGCTCAAGCGGTAGAGTGTCCACCTGTGAAGGTGTAGGTCATCCGATCGATCCTGCTCAGTGGACACATTTGAAGTTTGCGTTATTTTCCGTTCCAACCAGTGGTCCACAAGTGGTTCATCAAAGGCTGTGGTATGTGCTGTCCTGTCTATGGGAAAGTGCATATAAAAATTAAAGACCCCTTGCTGCTTCTCGGAAAGAGTAGCCTATGTGGCGGCAGCGGGTTACCTCCAAAGAAATATGTCAGAATGACCACATGTTTCACGTCTAATAACCGACGATGAAAATCATTGTGCTCTAGAGGCGTTGTTAAATAAAACAAACTTTACTTTTTACTGTGGAGCATGCACACTGAGTGGGGCATAAATCGTTAGTTCTTGCACTGCCGTCAGAGGGCAGCAGGTTGGTAGTGGAAATAGTTCCAGGGGTGCCAATTTTCCCGACTTACCAGATCTCTCTAAAATATATCAACGTAACCCCAATCTCCCGATTACCCACGTTTATTTTGTAATCTCATGTCAAAGAATAATTTTAGCTTTAAAAAATGTTTATTTTGCGTTTTTGCTGTTGTCAGAATGCACCATTATGTATCGTTTGTTCCCAACCCCTCTCTCTCCCCATTGGCCACATTTACAATTTGTGTGTCAGGGAGGTCGCCCTACTCACACTTGGCCCCGCTGTTGTCAGTGGGTGGAACAGTCCACCAGAGGAACTGTTCCTGCTAGCGTGCTGCCACCTATTGGAAACTGAATTGAATAAGTTGGTGATTTATTACTCAAACTCTCCCCAGATACAATGGTAGCTCGGGGTGAGGCTAAAGGGGGGGTGGTGGTATGTAGATATTGCATTCTCTGTGTGACAGCTCCCCCTCACCACCCCCACCCCCACCTCGACCACCGCCACCTCGACCCGCACTACCACCACCACCACACCCACACCACCGCCACCACCACCATCACCATCACCGCTACCACTACCACCACCACCACCAACACTACCACCACCACCAACACTACCACCACCACCACCACTACCACCATCACCACCACTACCCCACCACCAACACCACTACCCCACCACCAACACCACTACCACCACCACCACCCACACCACCACCACCACCACCACTACCACCACCACCACCACCACCCCCACCATCATCACCACCATCACTCCCACCACACCACCACCACCGCTACCCACCACCACCACCACCAACCCCACCACACCACCAAACACCCCACGTACTTCCCACCCCCATTTACCACACCCCACACTACCACCACCTACTACCCTCACCACCACCACTACCACCACCACCACCACACCCCACCACCACATTCCACCTCAATCACACCACCCCAATCACACACTGCCACCCACACCCCACCACACCACCATCCACACCCAAACACCACCACCACCCATTACTCCCACCCACCCTCATTACCCCCCACCAACACCACTAACCCCCACCACTACCAACCAGCCCCCCCCCCTTCGTTCCTCCTCCGCATCTCACCAACACCACCACCCCCTCGCCCCACCTAACTGACCCCCACCCATTCCTCCACCACTCACACCCAGTTCAATATCATGCGCTGTTTTTATTGAATGAACAAAGTTATCTCCTATGCATTTCCTGCTGACCTTTTTGCACCAGAAAGTCTTTATTGAGGGTTCATTCAATTCATGGCCACCTTATCGAATACTAACACCCAACTGAACATTGCCGCTCAAATCGAACAAGTTCCCAGAAATCATCTAACTCCGCGAAAGAACTGGGCCTCATCAGCACCGAGCCTCGAAATGGTATTTTACTTTTTTTAATTTCCTATTTAGAATTTGCATAGTCTAATAAAAGTATCATATTTTCAAAAGCAAAACACTTCTCTACATTTGAACCTCCATATCGAACTTAGGCACTGATGCACTTATTAAGTATTTATTGTCGCATAGAAGGGAAAACCAATGACTTATAAAATTGAATCTTGTCGCTACCTAGCTTGGCGCTCGGCATTAATAATAGGATAGGACTGGTTAGCTCAGAGACAAGATAATGTGACTGTGTGGGATATCGAGTCATGGTGCCGGCAGTAGGCCTGGTCTCCCAGTGGGGCAGCACTACAAAGTCGCCATGATGTGCGCACTGTCACAAGTCGGTGCCCGTCCTAATATGACCTTAGACGTTGCTAGGGCATAAAACACAGGCATGTGATTTCTCTGGTTTTAACCGGAATTCCGTTTTTTATCTGGCCTCTGAAACTGGAATTCCATTTTTTTTTTGTAATTCCTTTTTTCCCCCTGGCCGCCGAAACACCTCTGAAATACACCATTTGCATCATCTCGTGACTCAGTGGGATGCTGTGTGTCGCCACGATAACCTAAACAAAATTTCAGGGTTTTTTTTCTACACGCAATCACATGCCTGAAAACAACAACGTGGTGTTCTCTGTGGCGAATGGTTAGAGTGTCTGACATTTTTCTAGGTCAGACTCCTAATCTGAAGGTCAGTGGTTCGATTCCCCGTGCCCCCATCTCTGCCAATTTGGATTTCCACCGCTGTGTATAACTTACAGCGTCATCAAAGGCCGATTATTCTCATACCATGTCTATGTGGTGTGGGAGGTTAAAAATCCCCTGGGTGCGTAAAAGTGTAGGCTCAGGTTTTCTATCGACAAACTGTCTAATGGTGAAAACAAGCCTATTCAGGCTTATCCATTATAGGCAGTATAAATCTTCAACAACAACACAGGCGCAAACTGGGAATTGTGGGTAGAAGCTTTTGTAAAGGAGACCGGAACCAGTACGATACAATGGGTCTGGTGGAGGGGGGGTGGGAGGGGGAGTGGCCTCACCGCCTGACCTTGACTTGACCCACGAGTCACTTCCGGTGGCCGTGCCATGCGGAATCAGGTCAGCGTCAGAACGAGGCTCTACTTTTTGGCGAGCACTAATTGCGCCGCTTTACCGCCAGGAGACCGGGCCGCCATTTGTAATTTGGTGTCAGGATGGGGACGATCCATGGTGGCTGGTTTGTAGGGGACGGTTCATTATCAATGGTCCATGGTGAAGGGTCCATGGTGGATGGTCCATGGTGGATGGTCCATGGTGGGTGGTCCATGGTGGGTGGTTTGTAGGTGACGGTTTGTTATCAGTGGTCCATGGTGGATGGTTCATGGTGGATGGTCCATGATGGGTGGTCCATGGTGGGTGGTTTGTAGGTGACGGTTCGCTATCAGTGGTCCATGGTGGATGGTTCATGGTGGATGGTCCATGGTGGATGATGGATGGTCCATGGTGGATGATGGATGGTCCATGGTGGGTGGTTTGTAAGGGACGGTTCATTATCAATGGTCCATGGTGGATGGTCCATGGTGGGTGCTGGATGGTCCATGGTGGATGGGCCATGGTGGATGGTCCATGGTGGGTGGTCCATGGTGGGTGGTCCATGGTGGGTGGTTTGTAGGTGATGGTTCGTTATCAGTGGGCCATGGTGGATGGTTCATGGTGGATGGTCCATGGTGGGTGGTCCATGGTGGGTGGTCCATGGTGGGTGGTCCATGGTGGGTGGTTTGTAAGTGACGGTTCATTATCAGTGGTCCATGGTGGATGGTCGATGGTCCATGGTGGATGGTTTGTGGGGGATGGTGCATTATCAACGATACATGCTGAATGGTCCATGGTGATTGGTTTATGGTGGATCGTCTATGGTGGATAGTGGACGGTCCATGGTGGATGCTGGATGGTCCATGGTGGATGGGTTATGGTGGATGGTCCATGGTGGATCGTCCATGGTGGATAGTGGATGGTTCATGGTGTGTAGTTTGGAGGGGACGGTTCATTATCAATGGTCCATGGTGGATGGTTCATTGTGTGTAGTTTGGAGGGGACGGTTCATTATCAATGGTCCATGGTGGATGGTTTGTGGGGGACGGTACATTATCAACGATCCATGCTGAATGGTCCATGGTGGATGGTTTATGGTGGATCGTCCATGGTGGATAGTGGACGGTCCATGGCAGATGCTGGATGGTCCATGGTGGATGGTTTATGGTGGATGTTCCATGGTGGATCGTCCATGGTGGATAGTGGATGGTTCATGGTGTGTAGTTTGGAGGGGACGGTTCATTATCAATGGTCCATGGTGGATGGTTCATGGTGGACGGTCCATGGTGGATGGTCCATGGACTATTCATGGTGGTTGGATTAAGGTGGATGGTCCATTATGAATGGTCCATAATGGATGGTCCATGGTAGATGGTCCATGGTAGATGGTCCATGGCGGATGGTTCATGGTGGATGGTTCATGGTGGACGGTCCATGGTGGATGGTCCATGGACTATTCTTGGTGGTTGGATTAAGGTGGATGGTCCATTATGAATGGTCCATTATGAATGGTCCATGATGGATGGTCCATGGTAGATGGTCCATGGTGGATGGTCCATGGTGGATGCTGCATGGTTGATGGTCGATGGTCCATGTTTGATTGTTTATGAGGGATGGTTCATTATCAATGATCCATGGTGGATGGTCCATGGTGGATGCTGGAGGTCTATGTTGGATGGTCCATGGTGGACGGTCCATGGTGGATGATATGTCAGGTGATCCGCGGCAGACGATCCATTGTTAATGGTTCCTGGTCAATGGTCCATATTGGAAGGTCCATGATGGATGGACATGATCCATTGTGAATGATCCATATTCGAAGGCCTATGGTCGATGGTCCATGTTGGGTGGTCTATGATTAACGGTCCATGGTGATTGGTGCAAGACTGAAGGTCCATTTCTCGTCACCATAATGACTGGTCCATGTTGGCTGGTCCACTATGGCCAGTCCAGTATGCCCGGTCCCTTGTGGATAATCAACGCTTGATGGGACCACAGCAAAGGGTCCACAGCAAAGGTTCCCTGATGGATGTCGTAATTCGGTACCCATTCTAACATGAACAGGGTAGATGTTGCCAGAACGTGAAACCCCAAACCCTCGCTTATTGAATGTAGGCATTCCCTGCACACTCTGTCCACCCCACCCCCACCCCCACCCCCACCCCCGCCGTATGAGAACGAGGCTGGGAATGTCTGTGTGTCTTCGCCTGATAAGAACGCAGCTCGATTTACTCACGTAAGGCAAACCGGAAGTGGTTAGCAGTGTGTACCGTAAAGTCTCCACACACCACAGGGCAGCTTAGTAGTGCTTGGTGCTGTTTACCGTAAAGTCTCCAGACACCACAGGGCAGCTTAGTAGTGTTTGGTGCTGTTTACCGTAAAGTCTCCACACACCACAGGGCAGCTTAGTAGTGCTTGGTGCTGTTTACCGTAAAGTCTCCACACACCACAGGGCAGCTTAGTAGTGCTTGGTGCTGTTTACCGTAAAGTGTCCACACACCACAGGGCAGTTTAGTAGTGCTTGGTGCTGTTTACCGTAAAGTCTCCACACACCACAGGGCAGTTTAGTAGTGCTTGGTGCTGTTTACCGTAAAGTGTCCACACACCACAGGGCAGATTAGTAGTGCATGGTGCTGTTTACCGTAAAGTGTCCACACACCACAGGGCAGCTTAATAGTGCTTGGTGCTGTTTACCGTAAAGTGTCCACACACCACAGGGCAGTTTAGTAGTGCTTGGTGCTGTTTACCGTAAAGTCTCCACACACCACAGGGCAGTTTAGTAGTGCTTGGTGCTGTTTACCGTAAAGTGTCCACACACCACAGGGCAGATTAGTAGTGCATGGTGCTGTTTACCGTAAAGTGTCCACACACCACAGGGCAGCTTAATAGTGCTTGGTGCTGTTTACCGTAAAGTGTCCACACACCACAGGGCAGTTTAGTAGTGCTTGGTGCTGTTTACCGTAAAGTCTCCACACACCACAGGGCAGTTTAGTAGTGCTTGGTGCTGTGTACCGTAAAGTGTCCACACACCAGACAGCAGTCCGGGAGTTGTTGGTGCTATATACTGTAAAGTCTCCACACACCACAGGGCAGACCAGGAGGTGTTGGTGCTAGAACCATAACGTGTCCACACACCACACAGCAGTCCAGGACGTGTTGGTGCTATATACCGTAAAGTCTTCACACACCACACGGCAGTCCAGGAGGTTTTGGTGCTCTGTACCATAAAGTCTCCACACACCAGAGGGCAGTCCAGGAGTTGTTGGTGCTATATACCGTAAAGTCTCCACACACCAGAGGGCAGCTTAGTAGTGCTTGCTGCTGTGTACAGTAAAGTGTCCACAGGTTGGTGCTATATACCATAAGGTGTGCACACACCACACAGCAGTCCAGGAGTTGTTGGTGCTATATACCGTAAAGTCTTCACACACCAGACAGCAGTCCAGGAGTTGTTGGTGCTATATACCGTAAAGTCTTCACACACCAGACAGCAGTCCAGGAGTTGTTGGTGCTATATACCGTAAAGTCTTCACACACCACACATCAGTCCAGGAGTTGTTGGTGCTATATACCGTAAAGTCTTCACACACCACACATCAGTCCAGGAATTGTTGGTGCTATATACTGTAAAGTCTTCACACACCACACGGCAGTCCAGGAGTTGTTGGTGCTATATACCGTAAAGTGTCCACACATCACATGATAGTCCAGGAGCTGTTGGTGCTATATACTGTAAAGTCTTCACACACCACACGGCAGTCCAGGAGGTGTTGGTGCTCTGTACCGTAAAGTCTCCACACACCAGAGGGCAGTCCGGGAGTTGTTGGTGCTATATACCATAAAGTCTCCACACACCACACGGCAGTCCGGGAGTTGTTGGTGCTATATACCGTAAAGTGTCCACACATCACATGACAGTCCAGGAGCTGTTGGTGTTATATACTGTAAAGTGTCCACACACCACACGGCAGTCCAGGAGTTGTTGCTGCTCTATACCGTAAAGTGTCCACACACCACACAGCAGTCCAGGAGTAGTTGGCGATGATCTTACACCGACAGTCTGTGTGGTGTGAGAAACAAGTCCTGCCAATTGCTGGCACCAGACAGTCCTCACTGTCTGGTTGTTAGGCTACTCAAGCTCTACCGGAAGTGAGATCACCGGACCGGAAGTGAAATGTAGACGCCCGTTAGCAGCAGGGTCGTCAGTGGTTGTGTTTTAGCATTGTTTGTTGTTGTTCTATGTCCTAGCTACACCAAAGGTATACCAGGACAGGTACCTACCAACTTGTGACATTGCGCACTCATGGTGACTTTATAGTGCTATCCCACTGGGAGACCAGGCCACCAGCAAGATGACCCGATATCGTAATCAATCACATTATCCTGATATTGAGCAACCAACCAGTCTTGCCTTATCCTATTAATGCCGAGCATCAGGTTAAGAAGTGACAAGTGTCAATTTTATAAGTCATTGGTTTGATTCGACCGGGATCCAAACTCCTGACCTTCCGGACGCGAGACCGATTAGGCCACCGAACGGTCTGGGTTTTAGCTGATGGTGGATATCGACCAGCAGTTAACTCAGGCAGTACGTCCGTCTGTTGTCACCAAGCAGCCCACCACGAACCCGTAACCCCCCCACTCCACCACCACGACCACCACCGTCATCACCATCATCACCACCACCACCACCACCAGCAGTTAACTCAGGCAGTACGTCCGTCTGTTGTCACCAAGCAGCCCACCAGGAACCAGTAACCCCCCACCACCACCACCACTGTCATCACCACCACCATCACCACCACACACCTCCCACCACAAGCCTCCCACCATTATATTAAATTTATAAGGTTAGTCACACTATAGTGACAGCGATTTGCGGCGATCGGCGATGGTTTAAATCGGGCTAATGTTGACACATGCGCAGACAATGCTTTGACGCATGCGCAGATGCTTTTGTGGGAACTTCAACTGCTGGGAACTTCAACTGCGACACCGGGGGAGTCTCCTTCCACGCATGTTCTGGCGCTACTTGGACTCGACTGCGCATGACCCACAAACCAGCACAACCCACTCAATCACCCCCCCCCCCCACACACACATACCACCCACATACCCCCCCCCCCCCCGTCCACAGTGCCGGTGTCGTGTTCAGTTGACTGTGAGGCTGGTGAGGAGTGACACGCAGCACCTTAACCACGTCCAGCCTCCTCTCTCTCACCTCCACTCACTCCCCTCGTTCTCCTCCTTCCTCCTCCTCCCTGCTCCCTCCTCCTCCTCCTCCTCCTCCCTCCTCCCCTCCCTCCTTCCCTCCCTCCTCCCCTCCCTCCTCCCCTCCCTCCCTCTTCCCTCCCCTCCACTCCTCCTCCTCCCTCTTCCCTCCTCCCCCCCCTCCCTCCTCCCTCTCCCCTTTCCCTCCCCTTCTCCCTCCCCCCTCCTCCTTTCCTCTTCACATCTCCTCTGTCCCCTTCTCTTTTCCTCTTTTCCTCCCTCCTCTCCCCCTCTAGCCCTCCTTCTCTCCCATCTTCCTCTCCTCTATACTGATATGACCTTAGATGTTGCCAGGACGTACAACTCCCCTCCCCTCCCTTCCTCTCCCCTCCTCCTCTCTTCCTCATACCCCTTCCCCTCCTCTCTCATATCCTTTCCTCCTCTCCCCCCCTCCTCTCCTCCTCCTCTCCTCCTCCTCTCCTCCTCCTCCCCCCCCCCCCCCCCCTTCTCCTCCTCTCCTACTCTCCTCCTCTCCTCCTCCCTCCCAGTCCCCCGTCCTACCACCAACCCTACACCTCTCTCTGTATAATCCCGGCTTGTCGATTTGGACGTTAATCACGGCTTCAATTGCTCACGCCGCACGGGCTGAGCGGGGAGAGGCGTGTCCAACTGAGCAGTCAATATTGACACGATTGATTAGCGTTGTCCTTATGGGAGGCCACACTGCCCAACTCAACCCGATTACACACTGCTTCTGGGCGCGAAATTTAATTTAACCCCTTATTTAGATGTGGTAGTCCCCGCACCCTTCACACACTCACACACAGACACATATGCACACACACATACAGACACACTCACACACACGCACAGAGGCACACACACAGACACAAACTCAGTCACACACAGACATACAGATACGCATGCGCACACACACATATACAGACAGACACACACAGGACCACAGACACATAGACACAAAGTCAGTGACACAAAGGCATACAGATACACAACCTTGCACACATATACAGACAGACACATGCACACAGACACACACACAGACACACAAACACAAACTCAGTCACACACAGACATACAGATACACACGCGCACACACAGACACACACAGACACAAACTCAGTCACACATAGACACACACACATATACAGAGACAGACACCCTCACATACACACACATACACACAGACACATACATACACATGTACATACATAGACACATGGACATACAGACACATAAACACATGCACATACATACACACACAGACACGTACATAGACACAGACACATACACAGACACGTACACACATGCACATACAGACACACACATACACAGACACGTACACAGACGCATATACACATGCACATACAGACATCCATGCACATACAGAGACACACAGACAGACACATGCACATACATACACACATACACAGGCACAGACACATACAGACACATACACATACACACATGCACATACAGACACACACAGACATACACATGCACACACAGACACATACACAGACACGTACACAGACCCATAAACACACAGACAGACACTTACACAGACACGTACACACATGCACATACAGACACACATGCATACACACACGCACACATTGGCAAGGTTTCCTCCATTAAATATTACATCACCAACGGTAAATCCTGCCGTTTTCGGTACCGTACGAGATATTCTGGTATGCAGGTATTGCAGGTATAGCAATACCTCAGGGAGTTTGACGCCCCTGCCCTGCAGAGTTGTAAACCACTGCCTTGTGGTACAGGTTCTTGACAGAACCGAAGGCTAAGGGAGCAAACCCTAAACAGAAAACCATGTCACTGTGGCAGCATTAAGGGCGGTTGATGTATGGAACTCCCAACATCTCCCGACCAGCCACTGCAGGGACAAATAGTTTTGCGCCTGTCTTGACATGTTCTTGCCGGTGTGAAACCTCTATTTGCTCCCCGAGAGAGTGCCGCTGGTAACTTGCAAAAGCCAGCAGCACTTCAACACTTTTGCAGGCAGCTTTCATGAAATGTACAGAGAGCTAAATGGAGAGCGGCAGTCAAGTAATGAAAGCAGTCATTGTCGCATCGCGACCGACAGCATAATGATGATCATGATGACGAGATATTCTATTTTTCTCTTCTACTGGGACCAGGCGCGGTAGCCGAATCGGTAGAGCGCAGGCCTCGCGTGAGGGAGATAGGGAGTTCAATTACCGGTCGAGTGAATCCAATGACTTATAAAATACAAAATTGGTATTTGTCGCTTCCTAGCCTGGCGCTTGGTATTAAAGCTGCATAGTCCGATGAAATATAAAATTGTCAAAACCAAACCAATTATCTAGTCTATTACCGTTTGACAGAGTTTATGATGTGATTAGAAATTTGGGGTTTTGGGTTTTGTGAGATAAACAACTGATAAGCTGAAATACCGAATGCCAGCACCATGACCCGATATCCCACTCAGTCACATTATCCTGACACTGAGAAAATCAGTCCCTGCTCAATCCTATTAATTCCGAGTGTCAGGATAGGTCGCGACAAGTATCAATTTTGTAAGTCATTGCTTTGACTCGGCCAGGGTTCAAACTCACGACCTCCCACATGGGAAGCCAGTCGGTGCTCTTACCAATTCGGCCATTCTATTCAGTGGTTAATTAAAGCTGCATAGTCCGATGAAATATCAAATTGTCAAAACCAAACAAATTATCTACATTTGATTTTACATATCTAACTTAGGTACTGATGCACTTATTAAGCATTTGTTTCTGGGTAGAAGGCAATACTGAGTCAATGTAAGAGAACCTGTTACTGCAGAAGTCTATGGTGTCAGAGTTTTGACAAGCTTGCCAAAACTAATTTTCCATGTTTGCACTCAAAATAAAAATAACTTTGAACTAATGTAAAGTAGATACTAGTGATCGATCTAATATATTTATCTCAGAAAAAATACAGAAATTCAAAACTATCGGACTATGCAACTTTAACAGGATAGAGCAAGGAATGGTTGGCGTGGTGTCAGGATAATGTGACTGAGTGGGATATTGTGTAATGGTACCGGTGGCCTGATATCCCAGTGGGGCAGCAAGCACTATAAAGTTGCGATGAGTGCGCACTGTCACAAGTCGATACCAGTCCTGATATGACCGTAGATGTTGCCAGGATGTAAAACAAGCAAACAAACCTGTGGAACCCAAACAACGAAATTCACAAGATTTGAATCAATTGAAGATTTGAATCAAATTGGACTAGTGCTGCCGAGCGGTGAAAACAAGTATTAACACACTTAACCGTTTTGAGCAGGTAAAACTAACAATTCATCACATCCTTTTTTTTTGTCTTCTTGCATTTTCATTTTGTCGGCCAAATCGAGTTAGTCTGCGGCATGCATTGACCTGGGAGTGAGACACGCGGGGTTCACACACTCAGCGGCACGGGCATTGTCCAATCACAACGCGCGTGTCAAGGTCATCCATCTAACGCCGCCTCTGATTGGTTGGTGGTCGGTGCGTCTGTAATGACACGTCGTTTGTTACTCGCGCAACTGTAGAGGATTTCAAGCACCGACCCGCCCTCTGGTAGCAGTGGCAAGAACTAATGGTGTGGGTAGGCGCTCATTGTGCAGTGTGCTCTGTGGAAAAGGTCTTATAGAGGATTTCCACCACCGACCCGCCCTCTGGTGGTAGTGACTAGAACTAATGTTGGTAGCCACTCAATGCTCTGTGGAAAAGGTCTTATAAAGGATTTACACCACCGACCCGCCCTCTGGTGGCAGTGGCAAGAACTAATGGTGTGGGTACAGCTTACTGTGGAACATGCTTTGTGGAAAAGGTCTGATATAAGCCGTGTTTACACGGGGAATTGTGAAACGTTCTAGACAAAGCAATTCATATGAAGCGTTTTAGAGACCCGTTTACACGGACAGACTTTTGAAAGTGTTTTGTCGCCGGAAACAAGCAGCCTTAGTTCTGCATGTAGCCGGCGAGCACTGCTATTTGTTTACTTTACCCTCGTCGATTCGACGCCGATGTAGCTGTTACGTTAATATCGCTTGTAATTTAGGGTTAATTTAATTAAATTTCATTATTTGAGTATCTAATTCTCTTAAATATGATCGCATTCACTAGATTTCAGCCTAATCGGGCCCTAACACTGCCAGGAACCAGCTGAATCGCTTCATCTATACTACCTCGCGAGGTGGTCTAGATGAAACGTTTCATATGAAGTGATTCAGCCCTAAAACGCCACAGAACTGCGTCTACACACCAAATGTGAGTCGATCTAGGCAAGTGGGTTCATATGAAACGTTTTAAATCGCCCGTGTAAACGGGGCTATAGAGGGTTTCCATCACTGACCCGCCCTCTGACGGCAGTGGTAAGAACTAACGTTGGTAGCCAGCCACTCAATGTGCAGTGTGCTCGGTGGAAAGGGTTTTATAGAGGATTTACATGCCGTATTTAATTTGGCAAATTTACACTTCAACAATCTCCGACATTAGTAACTTTAAAGGAAAATTGGTCGAAACTAAATAAAGGGACTGTCACATTACGGCCCTGTCACATTAAGGCCCTGTCACATTACGACGCATTGCGCCAACGTACGCCGACGTATGTGATTTTTGGCTGCTACGTCAGGATATGTCGTTATGCGTTATTTGTGCATTAGGCGCTCATTGGTATATGTCAATGTACGTTGACGTTCGTCGAGGTACGACAAGGTTCGACAACGTGTGGATTTTACGTCCACCGTACATTATGTATGCATTAGGTGTACGTTGATGTACGTTAGACATACGTTAGACTAACGTTGTTCACTAGGTTGCACTATGTTGACCTACATTAAAGGCAGTGGGAATGTACAATCCACATACTGACAACGTATGGATAACGTACGCCTAATGTAGTCTAACGTACGTTTAGCATTTCTCCAGCGTGTCTTGACGTATGTAACATTTGAGGCGTAGTTCTAGCGATCAAATAATGTATATAACATTCACCGGCATTCGGTGAGAGTGTAATTCGAGCATTTTTCGCCGCTGAGGTATGTTAGCCTTACGTTGGTCATATGTTGGCCATACTCTATTTATACGGTATGTATACATCCAACTTTACCCCCCACGCCAAAGAGTTTGACGATTCTCGACGTAAAAAAGTGATTTTATGTGTTGGCCGCGCGCTTGTGAGATGCGTCACAATGTAAGAGGGCCTTTAGATAATTTATAATGATCAAGCTAAGATATTTGATTATTTATCTCAGAAAATGATAGAAATTCAAAGCCATCGGCAACTTTAATAGGTGATTGGTATCTAAGTTCAGGGAGGAAACATCTCCGCAGTTTAGCGGATTTCCAGAATTGTTTATATTCACCGATTAATGTTCAACAAAATTTTAAAAAATGGGATGTATATATGACACCAGTTGGGTGGTTCGAATCCCTTTCTTATATGACCTTAGATGTAGCTAGAAGTAGTAGAACATCAAATCTAAACAAGAAAGTGTTCGGTATGGGCGGTAATGCAATCACAACAAGGCTAGTTCAAACCTGACTTCCGGTATTTTTCCGCGATTCTCTGACAATGCTAAACCTATGGTCGTATTGTAACACGCCCGCCTATTGGCCGAGGCGCCGGCCCTGTCAGCCAATCAGATTCCGCGTTGCTTCGACACTCGCCATTTGTTGTGGTTTCCCCGGATGCCGGGAGGTGGGATGTCACGTCACGTGTCATTTCAAGGTCGTTTGAAGGTCAAGCAAACAGCGAGTTCTGCGTGTTCTGGTTTAAGACTCCCCTCCCCCTCCCCTCTCCCCCCTCCCCCCTCCCCACAACCCACTACTCCCACCCCCCCAAAAAAAGACCATGATTTGCTGTGTGTTATTGAAGCTGCATTGTCCGATGAAACATACAATTTTCAAAACCAAAATAATTATCTAGATTTGATTCTACATATCTAACTTTGATACTAAAGCCCCTGTCACACTCGCCGGATTGAGGAAATGGAAAGAAACCGAACAAAGTCCGTTGATATCCGGCAAAGTCCAGTTTGTGTACGTTGCATATCCGTTGGATATCCATTGATATCCGGCCCGATACGTTACAAGTTTTGAACATGCACAAAACTTGGAAGGGATGCCGCTGGATTGATGTCTACGGTTCTTGACCGGTTTGAGTTTGTTTCGTCCGTTGGCTATCCGTTCATGTGCGTTTCATGTGTGTTTCATGTCCGTTCTTCCGGCGGCCTTTGACCCGATATCGCAACAGTTTGACACATTTTAATACATTTTGATACTTATCACGCCCGAACACCATCGGACTAGACAATTCTGTCAGTTGCTCAGTCCGGTGAGGTGTGACAGGGGCTTAATGCACTGTGAGTGGCATAGTGTGACAGGGGCTTAATGCACTGTGATTGGCATAGTGTGACAGGGGCTTAATGCACTGTGATTGGCATAGTGTGACAGGGGCTTAATGCACTGTGATTGGCATAGTGTGACAGGGGCTTAATGCACTGTGATTGGCATAGTGTGACAGGGGCTTAATGCACTGTGATTGGCATAGTGTGACAGGGGCTTAATGCACTGTGATTGGCATAGTGTGACAGGGGCTTAATGCACTGTGATTGGCATAGTGTGACAGGGGCTTAATGCACTGTGATTGGCATAGTGTGACAGGGGCTTAATGCACTGTGATTGGCATAGTGTGACAGGGGCTTAATGCACTGTGATTGGCATAGTGTGACAGGGGCTTAATGCACTGTGATTGGCATAGTGTGACAGGGGCTTAATGCACTGTGATTGGCATAGTGTGACAGGGGCTTAATGCACTGTGATTGGCATAGTGTGACAGGGGCTTAATGCACTGTGATTGGCATAGTGTGACATGGCCTTAATGCACTGTGATTGGCATAGTGTGACAGGGGCTTAATGCACTCTGATTGGCATAGTGTGACAGGGGCTTAATGCACTGATTAGGCATTTGTTTTTGACAGTGTGCACTCATGGTGACTTTATAGTTCTGCCCCACTGGGAGACCACATCACCAGAACCATGACCTGATATCCCACTCAGTCATATTATCCTAACACTGAACCAACCAGGCCTTGCCCTATCTTAATAATGCCAAGCAACAGGCTAGGTAGCGACAAGTATCAATTTGATAAGTCATTGCTTTGACTCGGCCGGATTCTTCGAAACTCGCGACCTTCTGCACAGGAATCCTGGACTCTTAGCGATTCGGCCACTGCGTCCGGCCACCCCGCGAAACCCCCCACGACTGGTGTGAGTTCTGGGAACTCGCAAAACAGACGCGGCGTCCTACATTTGGGCGATGCTGAAAGCTTTCCGGTGTGTTGGGATCGAGCCGAGTTCAGTCATGCGTCAGATATGGCGATGAGACGCCCTCAAGCGACAAGTTGCAGTAGATAGGGCGGTCACGTGACAGCCTCCTTTCGGGTTAGCCCATCGCATGGTTATTTACTGCGGCTGGGTTGCCAGATTGAAATATGCATGAATAATAGACCTTTTTCCTCCCACAGTAAACTGCTACCCACATCCAGACTAAGTCTTGCCCTTGCCCTCAGAGAGCACTTCAGTGGTGGAAATCTTCTATAATAGTAGACCTTTCCCCATAGAGTTTGCTGCACAGTGAGCTGCTACCGACAACATTAGTTCTTCACACTGACGTCAGAGGGCAGGGCTGGTTGGTAGTGGAAGTCGTCTATTTGAATGTTTTAGAAGCGAGCACCCCCCCCCCCCCTTCCTCCTCCTCCTCCCCTCCCCCTCCCCGTCCCTTCAGCCATTTTCCTTCCCACTCATTCCCCCTCCACCCCTCCCCTCCCACTCCCTCCTTCACACACCTCCCGCCCTCCGCGCCCTCACTGCACCCCCTCCTACTCCCCCCCCCCCCCCACTCCCCCCCCCCCTCCCTCTTTCTATCCATCCCTCTCACCGTCCGTCTCCCGTTTTGGTAGATCGTGTGGTTCGAACCTTACTCGAGTCAAACCCCAATGACTTAAAAATTGATATGTGTCGCTCCTTAGCCTGGCGCTCGGCATTACTAGGATAGGGCAAGAACTGGTTGGCTCAGTGTCAGGATAATGTGACTCAGTGGGATATCAGGTCATGGTGGTGGCTGTAGGCCAGGTACCTAGTGGGGCAGCATATTCACACGTTACCTAATTCGTCATCAGAACGAGGCTGAGTAAGAGTCGGTATTGGAAATTGCCATAAGACACTGCTGTGTGCCGATGTGTATGAACTACTACAGAAATTAAAGGAGTGAAATTTGAAGATATTCACTTTTGAAACTATCATATTCATTTTTGCATACATTTTTTTTATCTATTGGTCAATTTTCATGAAGATTGAGTGATGATCAGATGCATTTCAGTAGACAATGTCAACAAAGTCACTCACTTTGGCTGCCAATCTTTTCTTAAATTCAAAATTGCATAACTTTCGTAATATATATATTTTTCAAATATATTTTAATCCTTTTAAAGCTTTTATTAATTTGTAATTACTAAAACTAGTTGTTTAATTGCTACACAGATAACTACGCTGACAGTACTGCATGGTACATGATACCACCATAACTATGCAGACTTGAAGTTGACAGTCACATTGTCGTTAAATAATGGGAAAATCCCCATGCAAAGGTCACCCAATCTTCGTGAAAATTGGCCAATAGATATAAAACAGGTATGCAAAGATGAATATCGTAGTTTAAAAAATGAATATCCTCAAATTTGAGTGATTTTGGGAAGTATTGGTAGACAAAAAAGTATTCGTATCACTTTTCATACAACGGCACCTCACAGCTGTGTACAGCGCCTCGGTCTGGTTTCAACATGGCCACGGCATGAATAGCATCAATAAATTCATCATAAGTGTGCACTGTCACAAGTCGGTATCCGTCCTGATAATATGACCTTAGATGTTGCCAGGACGTAAAACTCCAACAACCAACCAATCACCCCCTTACTGTCCCCCTCTGCTCCTCACTGACACCCCCTCCCCTCCTCCACCCACTCCACCTCCCTCCCCCCCCCTCCTTCCACCACTCACACCCAGTTCAATATCATGCGCTGCTTTTACTGAATGATCGAAGTTATCTCCTATGCATTTCCTGCTGACCCTTTTGCACCCGAAAGTCTTTATTGAGGGTTCATTCAATTCATGGCCGCCTTATCGAATACTAACACCCAACTGAACATTGCCGCTCAAATCGAACAAGCTCATAGCCGAAACACAGCCGCCAAGTGTGTGGAGAGTTGGTTAGTTGTTGGAGTTTTACCTCCTGGCAACATCTAGGGTCATATCAGGACGGGAGAGAGAGGCTGCATGCACTACACAGGCGAAGCAAGATGGCGGCTGAAGTAGAATTTATGAGGAGGCTGAGAGCCAGTATCCGAATTCATATATCTCGGACAAAAGATTACAAATGATGGGAGATGTGAGGAAGAAATTAAAAGAAGGATAACAATAGCCCGAACAACATTCTCCAAAATGTATAGAGTGTTAACATCAAGTAAGATATTAATACAAACAAGGAAGCGTATTCTTCAGTGTTATGTGTGGTCTACTCTAATGTATGGGGCAGAGACATGGACAATCTCTAAGAAAATGTACAAACGTTTAGCAGCATTTGAGATGTGGACTTATCGAAGGATGATGAAAATATCATGGACAAAGAAGATCACCAACAAAGAAGTTCTCAGAAAAAAATAAAAATAAGGAAAGCTTGTTTGCCACTATACAGACAAAGAAACTTATTTATTTTGGCCACATCATTCGTCAGAGTTCAATATACCGTACATTGTTGGAAGGGAAGGTGAATGGCAGCAGAGGGAGAGGGAGACCAAGAACATCATGGTTTACAAATATTTCACAGTGGACAGGCTTGAATTATTCACAGTCTATCAGAACAGCACACCATCGGGACAAGTGGAGAACCATTGCATCCAACCCTCGACTAGAGGATGGAACTATTGATTGATTGAGAGCCATTAGTTACTCTACCGGGGATTCACCAGGCAGCAGATGCATCATGGGTAGCAGCAGCGAAAAGGTCACAGCGGAACACTCCCAGAGGTCACCAGGTTTTACTGTACATCATGATGCCCGCCTACCTATATGGTTGGTTGGAGTTTTACGTCCTGGCAACATCTAAGGTCATATCAGGACGGGTATCTACAGACTTGTGACAGTGCGCACTCATGGCGACTTTATATTTTATAGTGCTGCCCCACTGGGAAACCAGGGCATCAGCACCATGACCTGATATCCCACTCAGGTTGGTTGCGGGAGTTGTACGTCCTTGCAACGTCTAAGGTCATATCGAGACGGGTACCTACAGACTTGTGACAGTGCGCACTCATGGCGACTTTATAGTGCTGCCCCACTGGGAGACGAGGCCTACTGCCGGCACCATGACCTGATATCCCACTCAGTCATATTATCCTGACACTGAGCCAGCCAGTCCTTGTTATGAGTGTGACCAGAGTGACGCTGAATTTCGAGGTGGGCCATTCAGTTCAGCAGATGACATTTGGTGAAGGCAAAATACCTTTTAGTGCCAATATAGGCATGATGAAATCAGACATTTTGTGACACTGGTCATTTTGTGACAACAGACGACATTTTGCGATACCATGCGACATTTGTGCCAATAAAGATATTTTGTGACATCAGACAATGCTTTGTGACATCAGATGCTAGTGACAGCAGACATTCAGTGACAGCAGACATTCAGAGATATCATATACCTGTTAGTGACACTAGAGACATTTACTGACTGTAAGGATATTTAATGACATCAGATAGATTCATTTAGTGAGCATAGACATTTAGTGACGTCAGTTACATTAGTGGCTGTGTATAATTTAGTGACTTTAGTGAGTGTATAGACATTTAGTGACGGCAGTGACATCAGTGACTGTATAGACATTTAGTGACATCAGTGACATTAGTGACTGTATGGACATTTAGTGATGGCAGTGACCTTAGTGACTGTATGGACATTTAGTGATGTCAATTACATTAATGATTGTATAGATATTTAGTGACTGTATGGACATTTAGTGAAGTCAGTGACTGTATGGACGTTTAGTGATTTCAGTGACATTAGTGACTGTACGGACATTTAGTGATGTCAGTGATATTAGTGACTATGGACATTTAGTGATGTTAGTGACATTAGTGACTGTATGGACATTTAGTGACATCAATGACATTAATGATTGTATAGATATTTAGTGACATTAGTGACTGTATGGACATTTAGTGATGGCAGTGACCTTAGTGACTGTATGGACATTTAGTGATGTCAATTACATTAATGATTGTATAGATATTTAGTGACTGTATGGACATTTAGTGAAGTCAGTGACTGTATGGACGTTTAGTGATTTCAGTGACATTAGTGACTGTACGGACATTTAGTGATGTCAGTGATATTAGTGACTATGGACATTTAGTGATGTTAGTGACATTAGTGACTGTATGGACATTTAGTGACATCAATGACATTAATGATTGTATAGATATTTAGTGACATTAGTGACTGTATGGACATTTAGTGATGTCAATGACATTAGTGACTGCATAGACATTTAGTGACATCAATGACATTAGTGACTGCGTAGACATACAATATTTAATAACAGCAGACGGCATTTGATGACAACTGACGATATTTAATGAGAGCAGACAGCATTTGATGACAACAGACAATATTTAATAACAGCAGATGGCATTTGGTGACAACAGACAATATTTAATGACAGTAGACGACATTTGATGACAACAGATGACATTTAATGACAGCAGACAGCATTTGATGACAACAGACGACATTTAATGACAGTAGACAGCATTTGATGACAACAGACGACATTTAATGACAGCAGATGACATTTGATGACAACAGACAACATTTAATGACAACATACAGCATTTGATGACAACTGCCGATATTTAATGACAGCAGACGGCATTTGGTAACAACTGACGATATGTAATGACAGCAGACGGTATTTGATGACAACAGATGATGTTTAATGACAGCAGACAGCATTTGATGACAACAGAAGACATTTAATGACACCAGACGCCATTTGGTGAGAACCTGATATTTAATCACAGCAGACAGCATTTGGTGACAACAGACAATATTTAGTGACAGCAGACGGCATTTGTTGACAACAGATGATATTTAGTCACATCAGACGACATTTGGTGACAGCAGACACCATTTGGTGACAACAGATGGCATTTCTTGACAACAGACGTCATTTAGTGACATCAGACGACATTTGGTGACACCAGAGATATTTAGTAACACCAGACGGCATTTGGTGACAACATACGCTATTTAGTGACATCAGACGATATTTAGTGACATCAGAAGATATTTAGTGACAGTAGACGGCATTTGGTGGCAGCAGACGATATTTAGTGATAGCAGACGATATTTAGTGACAGCAGATGATATTTAGTGACAGCAGATGACATTTGGTGACATCAGACGATATTTGGTGACACCAGACGACATTTAGTGACAGCAGACGATGCTACTTGCAGACAACTACACGCTAAGCCGTCCTTTCTCGGGCTGACATTCTGCAGTTTGGTCTACGTTTTGCCATCTTCATAAACCCTGAGAAATCAATGTGGAGCCTCGTTTGAGACTTGGCGGGAGGAGAAGTGGGCGGGGTGGGGGGGGGGGGCAGGGGGGGAGGGGGGGACCAGCCTCCTCAGAGAAAATTAATGCATAATGTGAATAATGTGATAGCAGCGTTCAAGTGATATAACAGCAGAAGATTAACCCTACTCACGTAGCGAAAATACTAACAAAAGATTAATAAAAGTCCTGCTTCTGTTTTGCCATCGCTAAGCAGGCAGCCAGTGCTTGGTTTGTTCCATGCCGACTATAGACTACATCATGGTTCCAGCGGCGCGGTGCATTGTGGGATGCATCAGAGCAAAACAAACCCACGAGAAGCACATGGCACATGCTAATTAATACACTGGGTGCAGCTATGAAATGTGCTAGTTTCAGCTCATCTCAGCTCTTGTTTGATACATAGAATACCAACTAAAAATATATATATAATAAATTAAGATATTAATCTTTTATCCAGCATTGCATTTACATCAATATAATCAGCACATCTTATGCCATGTGCATTTAGATTTAGACAAATCTAGGCACTCAGACTAGTGTTAGAGCCATAGCCAGAGTCAGTTTTATTTATTTTATTCATGTTTTTATTTATATCCTATGGTTAATGACATATGTAGAAATAAAAAATGAGTATGGTTAACCAGATATTAGTTATATATTTCTTTGAAACATGTTTTTGTTGACACATTTGACATTTGAATATTTAGAACAAGAATTACTTCTGACTAATCAATGGTGATGTAAACATCAGCCTGTAAAGTGACTGAAATTGTATGTTTCTTAGCTCAAATTGCTTAATTATGGAGAGTTGTGTCTTAAACATATTCATTATATTATTATATTGCATCCTTCCGTCCATATTTGTACATATATAATATATGTATTTCTATTTATTTTGAATCAAATCGAAGTTTTGCCCTACGTGTATCGGCAAATTCAATGGCTGTACGCCTTTGCTTTGCTCCCAACGCCGTTTTCAGCGCATACGCAGTCGGAACCGTGATGTAGTCGATTGAAATCCCTATTTGCTAAGAAGTAGCACCAGGTGGCAGCACACTAGCAAAAACAATCCCACAGGTGGACTGTTCCACCCATCACTAGCGGCCACCCCTGGTGGAGGTTCATGCTACCCGGCTGGACAGTGACCGGTCACTTCTATTCTGACTTTGGCGGAATAAACCAGGGAGCGCCCTGGGGTTTCAAGCTATTTCAGCATTACCCTTTTATTCCTCAAGCGGAGTAGGACGCAGTCCATTACGGTACCATCTGGTCCCGCAGTAAAAAGCTGCTGCAGCAATCCATCCATGTTCCCCTGGCACAAGCCCAGCACCTTAGCCCACTAAGCCACCAAGTGGTTCCTTACTTCACCACTGATGCTGACCCATCTGGTTTGGTGGTGGAACTGATTGAGTGATTTCCCTGGCTGCAGTGAAAGTCAGCCTGAGGGTAATTGTTCGGTGACTTATTGCAGTGAATGCATCTCCTGTCCGCCAATGCTCGGCTTAGCGGATTCCTGACTCCTGCCATAGATCTGAGAGCTACTTGACGTTGGCGAAACAGAAGCCAGATTTTTATCTCATCGTACATTCGCTTTGTAAGCCCAATGATATTTACATGGCCTGAATATTTTTATATCGGTGATGTATAATCTATTATGCCAATATTATTTAGGCTGCGGTGTTACATACCTCAGCACTCCCTGTTTGCTCTATGTAAATGAAGTGATGCGGGTGAAGTTTGAATCGCAGAGATGGTTTGGTTTAATCAAGCACAGCTTATATTATATAGTACATTGAAGGTGAGTGGGTGGCACATGCACCAATCAAAGCATCAGGAATAGTCAGGTGACCAATACACCTACACCAGAGCAACCTAAATACACACTACCTAATTAGGTTACATGTATGAGATGGCATTTAGGCACATGTGCCAGACACACAGTACATGACGCTCAACATAGAGTGAGTCACCAAGCAGAGGCTCCAAAGAAGGACTGTCGCTGCAGAGAAGCGACACACCACGGTGGCTTTACCTGTTGAAAGAAATGACACAAACAGTGTGTAAAATATTCCGATTTAATGCATTGGTGGGGGAATGCAAAATGTTCTATTACTGATCGGGTATACATGGTATGCAGGTATAGCAATACCTCAGGGAGTTTGACGCCCCTGCCCTGCAGAGTTGTAAACCACTGCCTTGTGGTACAGGTTCTTGACAGAACCGAAGGCTAAGGGAGCAAACCCTAAACAGAAAACCATGTCACTGTGGCAGCATTAAGGGCAGTTGATGTATGGAACTCCCAACATCTCCCGACCAGCCACTGCAGGGACAAATAGTTTTGCGCCTGCCTTGACATGTTCTTGCCGGTGTGAAACCTCTATTTGCTCCCCGAGAGAGTGCCACTGGTAACTTGCAAAAGCCAGCTATCATGAACGCAACTCTCACAGCAGAGAGCTAAGTGGAGAGCGGCAGTCAAGTAATGAAAGCAGTCTTTGTCGCAACACGACCGATAGCATGATGATGATGATACGTGACCAGGTGCATGTATGTGTATATGTAGGTGCTGGTGGTGCCTGAGTGAGATGTAAATAGACAGAGTGGTGCTGGCAGGGCTGTGTGTAAGGGGCACTCAGAGCCTACCCCTCCCCCCTCTGCTAGTCAGGATCACAACATTCAGGCTCAAGGCAGGTGGTGGCCAAGGGAGCCACACCGCGTGGTGGTGGTGGTGGTGGGCAGATCACTGGTAACCATGGGGACCATAAATGCTTGATTCTCATTGGTATAGCTAGAAATGCTTGATTCTCATTGGGAGAATGTGGTTAGGTGATATACTATACTGGATCCATGAGACCATATAAATAATAAACCAGAGGGCTTGACTCTCTCTCTTCTTTCACACTTTATACTCTTCCTTTCTCTTTGTCTGTATTGATTTCACCATAGCCTGCCTACACAGCCACAGATTCGAGCTTTAGACTTTACATACTGGTGACCACAACCGGTGGTAAATCTATTAGTTGGAGGAAGGATTCAACTTTACCTTATGGAGACCTAGTCTTTACAAGAGGATTGTGCAAACAGAAGTCATGCATGAGCGGTTTTTGAATAAAGAGCCCTAGCTGCACTTAGCGACCTTTGCGCAATAACTAGGATGGACATGATTGGTTGGATGTTGCTGTCACTTGGCGGTTGTTTTGTGTGCGTTGGTTCGTTGTTGGAGTTTCACATCCTGGCAACATCTACAGTCATACCAGACAGGGTGGCCGATTGAGTAGAGCGTTCGTCTCCTGTTTTGGGAGATCGGGAGAGCCAAACCCATGAGTTTGTGTGTTCGAATCCTGGTCGAGTCAAACCAATGACTTAAAAATTGATACTTTTCATTTCCTAGCCTGGCGCTTGGCATTATTAGGATAGTGCAAGGGCTGGTTGGCTCAGTGTCAGGATAATCTGACTGAGTGGGATATCAGGTCATGATGCTGGCAGCCTGGTGTCCCAGGGGGGCAGCACTATAACCTTGTCATGAGTGCGCACTGTTACAAGTCGGTACCCATCCTGATATGACCATAGATGTTTCTAGGACGTAAAACAACAACAAACAATCAATCTAAGTGAAAAGCTTGTCGATGGCCGTCTCAACAACTCTTCGTACTCATTACTCCTCAGGTGGTTCCTGACAACTGTCTGCCAGTCCCCGCCTTTAAAGTACTCTAAACAACTCATGAGGAAGAAAGGGAAGACAAGTCATGTAAGATTGACAGTGAGAAGGTTGAGCTTTATTGGCTACAACTCTTGTTCACCTACTAGTGACCTGCCAACCTGACTCACTTACAACCTGCTACACAGACCCACATGGTTCCTGCTTACTCAATCAAAATCAGTGCATACAACCCATTGAACCTGGGTCCAATGGTTGTTGCACACAGCTCCGTATGGAACTGCTTCTTTCAGTACTTTTAGAGTGAGTGTGTCTGCATAGCAAGTGCACAGAGTATAAGGTGTCTGGGCTCACACAGCCAGCCAATCAAACACCTCTGCAGCTTGGGAGGGGTGGTGCCCAATAGGGGCACCTGTCACTCAACCCCAGCGCAGGTGGTGTCCATAATGTATGCAGAATGGCTGGTGTGCTTGCTTGCCCAGCGGTCCTGTGGTAACAAGTAGTCGTCATACGATTATAGTAAACATATATAGATGCTCCCACTCCATTTGGACTCTTCCTGGTGGATGGAGGGAACATTTCTGTAATTAGTAACAGCAGCTTCATATCTGGACATCATATCACAATCACGGTCACTGTGCATCATAACATTTCCACATAGCTTTCATATGTCACACGACCAGTGGGCACTCATTGTTGCGCTATTACATAACAATGGTCCTGAACTCCGTCGCCCGAGATATTGATATTTTTCCCAACTCCTCGACTATGATCGAAAGACCGTATATTTTGTACATAAGGTCATATCAGGACGGGTACCGACTTGTGACAGTGCGTGATCATGGCGACTTGATAATGTTGCCCCACTGGGAATTCAAGCCACTAGCACCATGACCCGATATCCCACTCAGTCACATCATCCTGACATTACGCCAACCAGTCCTTGCCCTATCTTTATACCAGACTAGGTAGTCACAATTACCAATTTTATACGTCATTGGTTTGAATCAGCTGGGATTCTAGCTACCGACCTTCCGCATGGGAAGCCTGCGCTCTACCGATTCGGCCACCGCGTCCGGTACCTCATTCAATAACTAAATATTATTTACCCCCCCTCCTACACAAACATGGACAATTTCAATGCAAAAGCAGGCAGAGACGCTGGGGCGACCTCTATGGGCGTAGTGGGGAACTACGGACATGTTCCGCCATTTTGGAACCGATTGATCATAACTACATGGGTCACGTGGTGCACACGTGATCAATACTTACCGCATTACCCCCAACTGCCCACAGATGACCTACATCACACCCTGACCTACTTAACTAAGGATTCACTCACTTTAGCGCATTTATTTATATTTATTTTCTAGATGGTCATTTTTGTAATTTGTTTAAATTGCGCTTTACACTTATAGCGAATAAGCAGAGCAGTTGGTTATATTTTTGTGCAGCTTCGTAATCAAAATGCTCTTCTGCCATGTTACAGTATGTCTGGTTTGCCTTCATTTATCTTCGAATCCCCCAACACCACCAATATCAACACCCCCACTGTCACCACTTCCACGCTATCACCACCACACACCACCACCACACACCACCACCACACACCACCACCACCACCACACACCACACACCACCAATATCAACACCCCCACTATCACCACTTCCACACACCACTACACACCACCACCACACACCACCACCTTCACCACACCACACACCACCAATATCAACACCACCAATATCAACACCCCCACTATCACCACCACCACTATCACCACCACCACCACCACTATCACCACCACCACCACACACCACCAATATCAACACCCCCACTATCACAACCACCACCACACACCACACACCACCACCAGACACCACCAATATCAACACTCCCACTATCAGCACCACCATCACACACCCCACACCACCACCACACACCACCAATATCAACACCCCTACTATCACCACTTCCAAGCTATCACCACCACAACCACCTCTATCACCACCACCACCACCACACACCACCAATATCAACACCCCCACTATCACCACTTCCAAGCTATCACCACCACCACCACTATCACCACCACCACCACACACCACCAATATCAACACCCCCACTATCACCACTTCCAAGCTATCACCACCACAACCACCACTATCATCACCACCACCACCACACACCACCAATATCACCACTTCCAAGCTATCACCACCACTATCACCACCACCACCACACACCACCAATATCAACACCCCCACTATCACCACTTCCAAGCTATCACCACCACCACCACTATCACCACCACCACCACCACACACCACCAATATCAACACCCCCACTATCACCACTTCCAAGCTATCACCACCACACCACCTATCATCACCACCACCAAAACACCACCAATATCAACACCCCACTATCACCACTTCCAACTATCACACCACCACCACTATCACCACCACCACCACACACCACCAATATCAACACCCCCACTATCACCACTTCCAAGCTATCACCACCACAACCACCACTATCACCACCACCACCACACCACCAATATCAACACCCCCACTATCACCACTTCCAAGCTATCACCACCACAACCACCACTATCATCACCACCACCACCACACACCACCAATATCAACACCCCCACTATCACCACTTCCAAGCTATCACCACCACCACCACTATCACCACCACCACCACACACCCCCACTATCACCACTTCCAAGCTATCACCACCACAACCACCACTATCACCACCACCACACCACCAATATCAACACCCCCACTATCCACCACTTCCAACTATCACACCACCCACCACTATCACACACCACCACCACACACCACCAATATCACACCCCCACTAATCACCACCACCCTTCCAAGCTATCACCACCACACCACCACTACCACCACCACCACACACCACCAATATCAACACCCCCACTATCACCACTTCCAAGCTATCACCACCACCACCACACCACCATCCACCACACACCACCAATATCAACACCCCCACTATCACCACTTCCACGCTATCACCACCACCACCACACACCACCACCACACAGCACCACCACCACACATCACCACCACCACACACCACCACCACCACACACCACCACCACTACCACCACCACCACACACCACCACCACTACCACCACCACCACCACCACACACCACCACCACTACCACACACCACCACCATACACCACCACCACTACCACACACCACCACTACCACCACCATACACCACCACTACCACCACTACACACTACCACCACTACACACTACCACCACCACCACACCACCACCCCACAACCTCCACAACCACGATTTTGAGAATTTGATGCTTAATCGGATTACACAGCTTTAAAACAAGATGGTGGACGTTTACCATTCACAAGATTGGATGGTCTAGTGCTTAGAGCGTCTGCTTTCCATGTGGTAGGTCGTGGGTTCGATCCCTGGCCGAGTCAACCCAAACACTTACCAAATTAAAACTTCCCCTCTACCTTCTCTGGTGCTCGCATTGATTTCACCTTTAAATTAAAGTTCCTTACTCAAATGGGTTTTTGGGTCATTATCATTTTTTCTGAGATGAATATATTAAATTGATTATTATAATTACGTTTGAAATAACGTTTATTTTTAATGGCTAACTTTTGAGATATTTGAAGTGCAAGTATTAATTTTGGCAAGCCTGCCAAAACTCTGACACCATAGACTTGTGCAGTAACAGGTTTAAAAAGAATTAAATTGACTCAGTATATGCCCTTCTATTTGGCAGCAAATGTTTAATACGTACACCAGTATTCAAGTTAGACACGTAGAATCAAATGTACATCATTATTTTGGTTGTGAAAATTTGATGTTTCATCGAACTATGCAACTTTAAGCTGCTTTTTGGTTACAGTAATTTTGAAGATTTGGATTCTTCTTTTTAAGGTTTTTTTACAGTTTTTTTTTAGTACCACGCACCCACGACAGGGGTCCCGTAGATATCGGCTCTGACTCGGGTATTGACAACTCAGTGATTACTGTAGTGATTTTTATCTCCTCCAGGGAGCCCCTACTGACAGCCCCACCCCCACTACTTCACTAACACTTCACCGATAGATTCACCGAACAAAAGAAATAGACCGATTCAAACCAATGACTTTACAGAATTGATACTTGCCGCCTTACCTAGCCTGGCACTTGACATTGATTGGATAGGGCAAGGACTGGTTAGCTCAATATCAGAATAATGTGACTGAGTGGGATATTGGATCATGGTGCTGCCAGCCTGGTCTCCCAGTGGGGCAGCCCTATAAAGTTAGCCATTTATTATAATAATTACATCCATCTCAAACAAAGTAAGGTGGATTTATAAAAAAAGCAACTTATTATATTCAATTAGAAAATAGGGAGAAAGTCAAAATCATCAGACTATGCAATGCTTATCTGGTCTAGTCCATCATCATCATCTCCACCATCATCATCATCATCATCATCATTTAAACAATATTATTTTGGGGTGCATTAGTTGTTTAAGCAGGGGAAATTTCAATCATGGACGACTGGTCTTCCTCATTCCACTGCTCCTTGCGCTATCCTAATAATGCCGAGCGCCAGGCTAGGAAGTGACAAGTATCAATTTTTAAGTCATAGGTTTAACTCGACCAGGGTTTGAACCCATGGTCTACCAACACGGGAGATGGACGCTCTAACTCATTCGGCCATCCTGTCTGGTCATCATCACCATCATCATCATCAATCCCTTAATCACAAGGGTCTTTGGGGCACCACCGATAACTTTGTTTCCCACCACCCTCTGGGACTTGCCAAACTCCTTCAGTCGGTGGGTGGTAGACCATGGGATCATGGGTTCGAACCAGGGTCGAGTCAAACCGATGACTTAAAAATGTATACTTGGGCAAGGACTGGATAGGGCAAGGACTGGTTGGCTCAGTGTCAGGGTAATGTGACTGAGTGGGATATCAGGTCATGGTGCTGGCAGCCTGGTCTCCCAGTGGGGCACCACTATAAAGTCACCATGAGTGTGCACTGTCACAAGTCGGTACCCGTCCTGATATGACCATAGTTGTTGCTAGGACGTAAAACAACAATTGTTGGGGGTTGGGTGTGTGTTTGTGTTGGTTTTGTCCTGATATGACCATAGTTGTTGCTAGGACGTAAAACAATAAACAAAATCTGTTGGCGGGTTGGGTGTGTGTATCGTGTGTCTGGTCTTCTCCCCTCTTCCTTCGTCCTACTTATTTTCTCCCTCCTTTCACTGCGCCTTCAAAGATGCTTTCAGCCAGACCTGAAGAACGCGGAAGTACGGTCTTTGTTGTCACACTATCCCGACACTGAGCCAACCAGTCCTTGCCCTATCCTATTAGGCTAGGAAGCGACAAGTATCAATTTTTAAGTCATAGGTTTCACTCGACCAGGATTCGAGCCCACAAACTCATGGGTTCGGATCTCCAGATCTCCCAAAACAGGAGACGGACGCTCAACTCATTCGGGCACCCCATCTGGTTGAGAAGTATGGTCATATCACTGCAGTTTGTGCCCCGTCCTGATATGACCTTAGATATTGCTAGGACGTAAAACAACAACAAACAAAAAACAAAGCAGTTTGTACTGCATCTCTTTACAATCATCAAGATATCTCTGTCTGATCCACCAGTTAAGCTAGTGACGTCTATCAGCAGAATCTGGAACCACTATTTGTGTACATTCCCCGCGTGCCTATGATTTCAATTTTCATATGCTACATCTCTGAAAGAATGCCTGGAAAAATAATAAAATGCCTGATTATGTTCAGATATTCATATAGCAACAGAATTCAAGCTCTTAACCTTGTAAAAGCTGTAAAGAAAAGACAACTATATTGTATTTTTCTTCTGGAATTTCCCCCGCGCTCTCTTCATGTACTAAACCCCACCAGTTAAGCTAGTGACATCTGTCGGCAGAATCTGGAAGCGCTGTAGTCAGGTACATTCCAGCTATTGTCCACTCGTTGGTAACAGGGTCTTTGTATGAGATGTGTTGTATCTCATTTCGACTGGGGATCGAACCCCACCACCTCCCGTGAGGGAAGTGAGCATTCTACCCGCTGGGCCATGCCGTCCAGTGTTCTAGGTTGGTGTTCTGTGCAGAGTGGATGAATAAGAAAAAAGTGTGTAAAGTCGAAAGCCGGACCACCCGGGGAAATCAATTTCTCTTAGCGCTCTGACTGGTGGTGATGGTGGGTGGGTGGTGGAGGTGGTATGTGGTTGGTGGTGGTGTGTGGTTGGTGGTGATGGTGGTGGTGGTGGTGGTGGTGGTGGTGTGTAGTAGGAGTGGTGGTGGGGGTGGTGTGTGGTGGAGGTGGTGGTGGAGGTGGTGTGTAGTAGGAGTGGTGGTGGGGGTGGTGTGTGGTGGAGGTGGTGGAGGTGGTGGTGTAGTATTAGGGGGTGGTTGTGGTGGGGGGGTGTGTGGTGGAGGTGGTTTGTAGTAGTGGTGGTGGGTGGTGTGTGGTGAGGTGTTGTGTAGTAAGTAGTGGGTGTGGTGTGTGTGGGGTGGTGTGTGGGGTGTGGTAGTAGTAGTTGGGGTGGGGTGGTGTGTCCTGAGGTGTGGGTTGGTGGTGGTGTGGTGGGGAGGAGGGTGTATGGTTGTGGGGGGTGGTGTGTGTGGTGGTGGTGGTAGTAGTGTGGTGGGGGTGGTTTGTGGTGGAGGTGTTGACGGTCGAGGAGGTGTGTCGTAGTAGTGTGGTGTGGGGTGGGTGTGAGGTGGTGGTGGTGTGGTGTGGTGGAGGTGGTGTCAGTAGTATGGTGGTGGGGGGTGGTGTGTGGTGGAGGTGGTGGTGGTGGGGTGGTGTGTTGTGTGGGGTGTTGGGGTGGTGGGTGTGGTAGTGGTGTGGTGTGTAGTAGGAGTGGTGGTGGGGGTGGTGTGTGGTGGAGGTGGTGTGTAGTGTGTAGTAGGGGTGGTGTGTGGTGGGGGTGGTGTGTGGTGGAGGTGGTTTGTAGTAGTAGGGGTGGTGGGGGTGGTGTGTGATGGAGGTGGTGTGTAGTAGTAGTGGTGGTGGTGGTGGTGTGTGATGGAGGTGGTGGTGGTGGAGGTGGTGTGTAGTAGTAGTGGAGGTGGGGGTGGTGTGTCCTGGAGGTGATGGTGTTGGTGGTGGTGGTGGTGGAGGAGGAGGTGTGTAGTAGTAGTGGTGGTGGGGGTGGTGTGTGGTGGAGGTGGTGGTGGTGTGTAGTAGTGGTGGTGGGGGTGGTGTGTGGTGGAGGTGTTGACGGTCGAGGAGGGTTGTCGTATATAGTGGTGTTGGGGTGGTGTGTGGTGTGTGGTGCTGGTGCATGTTGGTGAGTGGTGTCTAGTAGTGTGGAGTGGGGGGTGGTGTGTGGTGGGAGGTGGTGTGGTGGGTGGAGGAGGATGTCTGTAGTAGGGGTGTGGGTGGTGGTGAGTGGTGTGGTGGAGGGTGGTGGTGGTGTTAGTAGTAGGTGGGGTGGTGTGTGGTGGAGGTGGTGGTGTTGTGTTGACGGTCGAGGAGTGTGGTAGTAGTAGTGTGGTGGGGGTGGGTGTGCTGGAGGGGTGGTGGTGGTGGTGGTGGAGGTGGTTGTGTAGTTAGTAGTGGTGGTGGGGGTGGTTGTGGTGTGTAGTAGGAGTGGTGGTGGGTGTGTGTGTGTGGTGGGGGTGGTGGGGGTGGAGGTGGTGTGTAGTAGTAGTGGTGGGGGTGGTGTGTGGTGGAGGTAGTGGTGGTGGTTGTGGAGGACTGCCCCCCCCCCCACACACCATTTGTGAAAGGCCCTCAGCTGTTAAAGGTGGTGATGTGTACTGAAGGTGGTGGTGGTGGTGAGGGGAGTGGTGCTGGTGGTGGTGCTGGAGCTGGTTGTGGAGGAGAAGGAGGACTGCCCCCCCCCCCGCCGGAAGCCCCCCCCCTCAAAGTGAAGGCCCTCAGCTGGCCGGGTTCCCACACGGTGCATCAAGCCGAGTTCCAGTGACAGCAATTAACCAGATCTGCGCCAACCACATTCTGTCATCCGCTCTGACTATGTAACCTTCTTCAATGTGGATCACTTTCGCGACTGGACGCGGCGCCCAAATCGGTAAGCATTCCATGCGGAAGCTGGGAGTGTTCGACTGGCCGAGTCAAACCAACGACGTACAAAATGTATACTTGTCGCTACCGGACCTGGTGCTTGGAATAACTAGGATAGGGCAAGTACTGGTTAGTGCAGTGTCAGGATAATGTGACTGAGTGGGATATCGGGTCATGGTTCTTGAGAACTGTGTTCTCCATCTAAAGCCATCTCGCGCTGGACATTATTTTGGCCGCCTTTTTTAACTCTGTCAGAAAACCTTTGAATAATGATTAAATAGGTAGGCTTTTACTCGATTTATTTAGGAAAATAACATATCATGTTAACATTTTTATTTGATAAAATATCTAACGTGATCATCTGTTTGCATTTGTTTCCACAACACGGTTTAAATTTGATTAAAAAACTAATTGTACTGTATATATTATATACATGTTTAACCATAAGCAATTATACTGCATATAATAAGCCGGAAGAGCCCATCTACTCCCCAGCCACAAAGTCATCGGCTGGTTACCTCTATTCATTAAGCCATCTACTGATCCTGATACAACCTCACCTCTCCATCTGGCGCCACCTACTCACCCATGCCTCAGCCAGCGGCCATTACGCTCACCCACTGTACCGCTGAAAATGATAGTGTGTGTGTGTGGTAACCTGTGACCACGTATGCAATGTCTTCCTTTTCAAATGTTGCTAGGACGTAAAACAACAACAAACAAACAAACAATCAAAGTTTGGAAATGGCCACTCTAGGGTGATGTGGGGTGCAATTTAACTTCCTACTTCCCAGTTACCATAGCAACCTCAATCTCCATCCTCCATCCTCCATCCTCCGCCAAGAATTCTCTTCCCTGAGGCTCACTGTATCAGGTCCAAGCGCCATATGGTGAATTGAAAATTGGCGGCGCGCATAGTGTCATTCGCGCCCTAGAATATAATTATATATATATATAATTTAAGTGCGCGAGTGACAGTATTTCGCGCCACTGGCAGGGTAGGGAAAGGTGGCGCCACCTGGCCAAACTGTGAAAAGGTATCACCCATAAAGTAGTACACAACATATGGGTCATAATATAGGGACCATTCCCTTTCCTGCCTTTATACTCCATAATTTTTATACATCATATATATATTTATATATTCCTCCGAGCGAGTGGAGGCTAGGCCCCGCGCAGGAGGCGGAGCGGTGCATGATGGGGGTCCCACTCCCCCACCCAGACAGGGAGGGGGGGGGGGGAAGTGCAGGACACTACAGGAATTATTACACGCGATAAAGGGTTTATCACTATCCATATATAATTGCTATTGTGGATGCTTTTTTAAATTGTTGTTAATTGCCGATGAATTGTTAGCTCACCTCACCCCAGGCCCTGCGCGCTCTGTTGCCATGGTAACGGTGCATCGCGACCACACCTCACTAGGTTGCCGTCTGACTTGACTTCGCTGCAGAGGTGTTTGTGGGGTGTGAAAGGGTGGGTGTGAAATCACTGCGCACCTTCACAAAGATTGGTTTTATTTGTTTGTTTTGTTGTTTTATGTCCTAGCAACATCTAAGGTCATATCAGAACAGGTACCGACATGTGACAGTGCGCACTCATGGTGACTTTATAGTACTGCCCCACTGGGACACCAGGCCGCCAGCACCATGACCTGGTATCCCACTCAGTCACATTATCCTGATGCTGAGCCCACCAGGCGCTCGGCATAACCAACTAACCAACCATTCAGCCGTCTCAAAAATAAAATTTGCCTATACTACTATTGCTGATAAGTATTAAGGGCGCATTCCATATACGCGTAATGCGTAATGCGTTATGCGTTATGCGAATGCCATCATTCCATATACGCGTAATGCGTATTGCGTTATGCGTTATGCGCTATGCAGTGAAGTATATAAAAAGTATATAAAAAGTGTGTGTGACTGCTTCCTACCAGGTCCGCCGCATAAACCTACATGGCTGTCCGTAATTATCAGTCGCCTCCTCCAGCCTTATATCAATGGACAAATGCGACTGATGCTTTTCTGTTCGCAGACACAGAGACACAACACAGAGACACACACAGAGACACACACACACAGAGACACACACACAGACACACACAGATACACACACAGACACACACAGAGACACAGAGACACAACACAGACACACACACAGAGACACACACACAGACACACACAGATACACACACAGAGACACACACAGAGACACAGAGACACAACACAGACACACACACACAGACACAGAGACACACACACACAGACACAGATACACACACAGAGACACACACACACAGAGGGATGTTAGGACCGTCCCAAATATGAAGACTGCTTCCTAACAGGTCCGCCGCATAAACCTACACGGCTGTCCGTAATTATCAGTCGCCTCCTCCAGCCTTATATCAATGGACAAATGCGACTGATGCTTTTCTGTTCGCAGACACAGAGACAAAACACAGAGACACACACAGAGACACACACACACAGACACACACAGAGACACACAGAGACACACACAGAGACACAGAGACACAACACAGAGACACACACACAGACACAGACACACACAGACACACACACAGACACACACACAGACACACACAGACACACAGACACACACACACAGACACACACACAGACACACACAGACACAGAGACACACACACAGACACAGATACACACACAGAGACACACACACAGAGAGGGATGTTAGGACCGTCCCAAATATGAAGACTGCTTCCTAACAGGTCCGCCGCATAAACCTACACGGCTGTCCGTAATTATCAGACACAGAGACACAACACAGAGACACACACACACAGACACACACACAGAGACACACACAGAGACACACACACAGATACACACACACAGACACACACAGAGACACACACACAGACACACACACAGACACAGACACACACAGACACACACACACAGACACAGAGACACACACACAGATACACACACAGAGAGACACACAGAGAGGGATGTTAGGACCATCCCAAATATGAAGACTGCTTCCTAACAGGTCCGCCGCATAAACCTACATGGCTGTCCGTAATTATCAGTCGCCTCCTCCAGCCTTATATCAATGGACAAATGCGACTGATGCTTTTCTATTCGCAGCACCTTTACGCATTACGCATTACGCACCGATCGCTACATGGAGCGATCGGATAAATGGATTTTATTCGCATTCGCATTCGCATTACGCATTACGCGTATATGAATGTAGCTCATATTTTCAAGGCTTTCGATTTTTTGTTTTTTTGTCGCATTCGCATTCGCATTCGCATTCGCTATTCGCATTACTCATTACGCGTAATGGAATGCAGCCTTTTATAGTATTACACCACTACTACTACTACTACTACTACTACTGCTACTACTACTACTACCACCACTACTACTACCACTGCTACTACTAGTACTACCACTACTACTAGTACTACCACCACTACTACTACCAATGCTACTACTAGTACTACCACTACTACTAGCACTGCTACTACTACTCGTACTACCACTACTACTACCACTGCTACTATTAGTACTTCCACTACTACTACTACCACTACTACTACCACTGCTACTACTACTACTACTATTACTACCACTGCTACTACTACTACTAGTAGTACTACTACTAGTACTACCACTACTACTACCACTGCTACCTATACTAGTACTACTACTACCACCACTACTACTAGTACTACCACTACTACCACTACTACTACTACCACTGCTACCTATACTAGTACTACTACTACTACTACCACTGCTACTACTACTACTACTACTACTGCTACTACTAGTACTACCACCACTACTACTACCAATGCTACTACTAGTACTACCACTACTACTACTACCACTACTACCACTACTACTAGTACTACCACTACTACCACTACTACCACTACTACTACTACTACCACTACTACCACTACTACCACTACTACTACTACCACTACTACCACGACCAGACGGGATGGCTGAATGAGTTAGAGCGTCCGTCTCCCGTGTTGGTAGATCGTGGGTGCGAACCCTGGTCGAGTCAAACCAATGACTTAAAAATTGATACTTGTCACTTTCATCCTGGCACTCGGCATTATTAGGACAGTGCAAGGATGAGTTGGCTCAGTGTCAGGATAATGTGACTGAGTGGGATATCCGGTCATGGTGCTGGTGGCCTGGTTTCCCAGTGGGACAGCACTATAAAGTTGCCATGAGTGTGCACTGTCACAAGTCGGTACCCGTCCTGATATGACCTTAGATGTTGCCAGGACGTACAACAACAAACAAACCATTATATATATTAGTTTTTTGTTATTATATTATATATGTTTTGAGTAGTAGTAGTAGTATAGGCAAATTTGATTTTTGAGATGGCTGAATGGTTGGTTGGTTGGTTAAGCCAAGCACCTGGTTTGCTCAGTGTCAGGATAATGTGACTGAGTGGGATATCAGGTCATGGTGCTGGTGACCTGGTCTCCCAGTGGGGCAGCACTATAAAGTCGCCATGAGTGCGCACTGTCACAAGTCAGTACCCGTCCTGATATGACCTTAGATGTTGCCAGGATGTAACACTAACAATCCACCAAGCAATCTTTATATTTATCTTTCTTTTCATTAACCATCATCATCATCATCATCATCATGCTGTCGGTCGCGATGCGACAAAGACTGCTTTCATTACTTGACTGCCATTCTCCATTTAGCTCTCTGCTGTGAGAGTTGCGTCCATGAGTCGGTCTTAATGTCTCTCAGCTTCAGGTTTCTCTTGATGGTATCCTTGAACCGGAGACGAGGGCGGCCTCTCTTTCTATAACCAGAAGACAGTTGAGAATAGAGGATCTGCTTCGGTAGCCTGTCTGATGACATCCTCATGAGGTGTCCAGTCCACCGGAGATTCTTTTTGATCAGAAGATCTTCCATAGAGGGCAGCCCCATTCGTTCGAGTATTTCCTTGTTTGTCACTTTGTCCTTCCAGGTTGTCATTTCATGAAAGCTGCCTGCAAAAGTGTTGAAGTGCTGCTGGCTTTTGCAAGTTACCAGCGGCCATTAAACACCACCCACAATAAAAGAATTTAAATTGGAAGAACACAGTTAAAGAATTTTTTTTTTTAACCGAACACCAAAAGAAAACAGACAGATTCCTGACCAATTAGGCTGCTCTGTGTTAGTTCACGATGTCCCCACTAGGGGGTCTTTGGGACGGCCCCTTTCCTATTTTGGTTATCAGAAAAGAGTAGCCTATGTGGCGGCAGCGGGTTTCCTCCAAAGAAATATGTCAGAATGACCATAAGTTTGACGTCCAATAGCCCTTGATAAAAATCTATGTGCTCTAGAGGTGTTGTTAAATAAAATAAACTTCTTTCTTCTCTTTTGTGTGCGCGTATTTTGCAACGCGCCTGCATGGCATCATGGGAATGCTCCCTAGATTGTGTCTGCGTAGGGGTGGGTGCAGCCCAGCAATCTGATTGGCTGAGCAGTGTCACGTGACAGCTCACTGACCTGATGACCTCGCTTTGGTGCTGATTGCTGACCCGGATGTAGTTAGAAGGTCGGAGTGCGCACGGATGGAACGCCGTGTGAACGGGGGGGGGATCGTTTTGGTTTGTGGGGAGGTGGGGGAATGGAGAGGGAGGGATTGGGGTAGGAGCCGGTTGGTCCCTCGTTTTAGTTTGTGTGTGGGTGGGGGAGGGGGAAGAGGGGGAGGTGGAGCATTAGAAGATAGGGACAGAGAGGGGATAACAGAGTGAGGGGGCGGTGAGGGTGAGGAAGTGAGGAGAGGGTGAGGAGGGGGTGGCGAGGGTGAGGAGGGGGGAAGGAACGGAGTGAGGGGGTGAGCTACTTACTTACTTACGCCTTACGCCTACCACCCAACTTTGGGCATAGGCCACAAACAAGAGCTCTCCAGTTATCCCGGTCCTGGGCCATCTTCTCCAGCTGTCTCCATGTATGGCCAGACCTCTTCACATCTGCCTCCAGGTCACGGCGCCAACTGTTTCTTGGCCTGCCTCTCTTCCTTTTCCCCTGTGGATTCCAGGAGAGTGCATGTCTTGCGGTGTTGGATGCAGGCTTGCGAAGGGTATGGCCAACCCATCTCTAGTGTCTCCGAAGGATCTCCTCCTCAACAGGCTGCTGTCCTGTTCACTGCCATAGCTCCAGGTTACTGATGGTGTTTGGTGAGCGTACTCTTAGGATTCGTCTGAGACAGGTGTTGATAAAGGACTGGATTTTCTTCATGGTGGTAACCGTTGTTCTCCAAGTCTCTGCACAGTACAGAAGAACAGGCTTTACCATGGAGCAAAATATCCTGATCCTGGTGTTCCTAGGCAGCTCTGAGGATCCCCAGACATTCTTCAGCTGATGGAAAGTTGCCCTTGCCTTTCCAATCCGAACCCTCACATCAGCATCTGTCCCTCCCAGCCTGTTGACCACACTTCTAAGATAGGCGAAGTTTTCCACTTCCTCTAGTGCTTCTCCCTCTAGTCTGTTGGGGGCTGTGTTGTTGTTGTGGGGTTGGGGGAGCTCTAATGTGGGTGAGGTGCGTGTAGTGTGGGTGCGGTGTGTGGGGGTGGGTGTGGGTGGGCGGCGGTGAGCTTCGGTTGAGGTGGTGCAGCTGTGTAGTGTGGGTGGGTGGCGGTGAGGTTGGGTTGAGGTGGTGTAGTGTGGGTGTGTGGGTGTGGGTGGCGGTGAGGTTGGGTTGAGGTGGTACATCTGTGTAGTGTGGGTGTGTGGGTGGGTGGCGGTGAACTTGAGGTGGTGCAGCTGTGTAGTGGGTGTGTGGGTGCATTATTATTGTTTAATTGAGATAGATTTATTGGTGCTTGAGGCTAATTACATGACGAGGGTCCATGTAGAATGGGAACAGCAGCACCAGAGGTCTCCACACCCACACCCACATAATAGCCGGGACACGCCCCCCCCCCCACGCACACAGGGCACCACCCCATACACACACTTAGTCACCCTAACCAGAACACGTCTCACACACGTCTGACAAATGTCACACACACGTCTGACACATCACACACGTCAGACATACGCCACACACACGTCTGACACATCAGACGCACGTCACACATCGTCACACACGTCACACACACCCAATCCACCAACACACACTCCCCCAGCCTTACCAGTTCATTTCCTTGTATGCCGGCATGGCCAGGCACCCAGCACAGGTGGATGTCATACCCATCCGTTGTCAGTTGGTTCATTTGATAAATGACCATTGCTAGAATAGGGTGATTGGCAGAACAGGTAGATAGCTGGTGAGTTTTCTTTCAGTGTTTCTTTTTGGTTTTTCTAAACAATTTTGTTCATCCGAATACACCCATACTTGAGTGGCCACAGCAGACTGTGGCCTAATTGCTAAGAGCGCCAGCTGGCTTCACGTGCGGAAAGCCGGAGTTTGGAATCTTAGCCACGTTAAACCAGCTACTTACAAAATTGATATTTGTCGCTACCTAGCCTGGTGCTCAGAATTAATAGGATACGGCAAGGACTGTTTGGCTGTGTCAGGATAATGTGACTGAGTGGGATATCGGTTCATGGTGCCGGCAGCCTGATCTCCCAGTGGGATATCAGATCCTGGTGCCTGCGATAAGACTGGTCTTCCAGTGGGGCAGCACTATTAAGGTCGCCCTGAGTTGCACTATCTCAAGTCGGTAGGTACTCCATCCCGATATGACCTTAAATGTTGCTAAGACATAAAGCACCATCAAACTAACAAACATCTTGCTAGATTGAGGTGGAGCTGAGCGTTTGCATTGTTGCTTTCTGTTTGTTGGAGTTTTACGTCCTGGCAACATGTATGGTCATATCAGGACGGGTACCGACTTGTGACAGTGCACACTCATAGTGACTTTATAGTGCCGTTGGGAAGTCAGGCCTACGCCGGCACCATGACCCGATATCCCATTCAGTCACATTATCCTGACACTGAGGTAACCACTGCTTGCCCTATCCTATTAATGTCGAGCGACATGCATCAACTTTATAAATCATTGGTTTGACTCAACCGGGATCAAACTTCCAATCTCCAACACGCGAGGTCTGCGCTCTACCGATTAGGCCACCGCGACTGGTTCGAATTTAATAAAGATAGGACAAGGATTAGTTTTGAATCAGCATCAGGATAATGTGACTGAATGTGATATCGGGTCATGGTGCCAGCGATAATACCCCATCACACCAAACTAGTTCTCAAAACGTCCGACCACATTCTAAAATGGGCTGTGGTCTGGGTAGAACGTGCCTGCGAGAAAATGTTGGGCATGCTCAAAGTTCTGGAGCACCATTCCGTTCTAGCCCGTCCATTCTGTTTGTAAAAAGACCATAAAAATTTGCTACTACGTCCATTTCGTTCACACACAGTTTGAGTCCATTCAGCCACATTTTCAAGAACGTAGTGAGAACTAGTTTGGTGTGATGGGGGTATAAGACCGGTCTCCAAGTGGGGCAGCACTATAAAGTCACAGTGAGTGAGCGCTGTCACAAGTCGGTACCCGTCCTGATATGACGTAAAATTCCAACAACCAACCCTGTTGCAACAAATTAACAAATATCTTCTTGGTTGGCTCAGTGTCAGGACAATGTGACTAAGTGGGATATCAGGTCTTGGTGCTGGTGGCCTGGTTTCTCAGTGGGGCAGCACTTTAAAAATATGTCCTTAGATGTTGCTAGGACGTAAAACAACAACAAACAAATCTTGCTAGATTGAGGTGGAGCTGAACAAGCCTATTACCATCTGACTAGATGTAAATACTAGGCTACGATATTAGTTATATGATAGGAAGTTATACCCCTCTCAAAAAACTAACATAGATACTAACTACTTAAATAAATGCTGGTGGACGTCCGGGATACCAACCCGGAACTGGAACCCGGGCATACACCATTAAATTCCTCACAGCTGTCCAACATTGAAAACAAGCACCCTCGCGGGAACTTACACGCTATGGGCAGAATAAATACTGTGTCAATACAAATTTTAAAAGAATTTAAACAACATTTGCATTGCTTTTATGTTGTTGTTCTGTGTTGTTTTTATGTTGTTGTTATGTGTTGTTGTTTTTATGTTGATATTTTGTGTTGTTGCTTTTATGTTGTTGTTCTGTGTTGTTGTTTTGTGTTGTTGTTTTTATGTTGTTGCGTGTTGATGGGGCCCTGACTCATCCCGTGCCGATATTGAGGTCAGGAACAAACTCCTGATTAATTAATGAGTAATCAATTAGTTACACAACCAGTGCGTGAGGCTCATTCATTAGGACGTGGGTTTTTTTTTGTTTTTTTTTTTCTTTACTCGAAAAGAAATGGGGAGTGTAGCTCGCGATTAATCCAGGGCCCGTATGCATGAAGAATTATTTATCGGCTCCGGTCTTAAGGGCCGGGTCCGGGTTAGCTAACGTCGGCATTGGAAATTCGGTCACGGGGTATGTATGGAGCCAAAGCGCGGAGGCATTAGCTAACCTAGCAGTTATTTATAGATTTGAGAAATCCCTCTGTGCCTGTAGCCTGTTTTGTGTACATTCGTCGATTTGACAACATTAATATCGCCGCCGTTGTAGCGGCAGCGTTACTTTCGGTTCGTTTTTGCGGTTAATTTTGCAGTTAATTTGCTAAAATATCACTTGTACAGTGTGTAATTCTGTTAAATATGATCGCATTGAATAGATTTGGGCCTAATATATTGCCGCTGATGTGGCGGCAGCGGCGGCGATGTTTTGTTGATCTTCGACAGTATGGATAGCGGCGGCGGCAGCGATTTGTTTTGTGTACATTCGTCGATTTGACAATATTAATATCGCCGCCGTTGTAGCGGAGGTGTTAATATCGGTTCGAATTTAGGATTAATTTAATGAAATTTGACGATTTGAGTATGTAATTCTGTTAAATATGATCGCATTGAATAGATTTGCGCCGAATCGGTCCCGAACCCTGACGGTAAACTTGATATGGATTGGGGTTAGCGTAGATGATGTTAAACTCGCGGAGTTTCCCTCACCCGGCCACATGCATACCGACTTTTCGCCACTAACCCGGAGATCGCCTCTAACCACGGGTTTGGCTCGCTAACACCGCTCCATGCTTACGGGCCCAGAAGGGTTGTCCGTGTCTGCTATCTGACTGTACTGTCGAGGTGGCTTTAAACAAACAAACAAACAAATTCTTTTTTCTTTTTTTTTTCAAATATATTTCTGTATGGGTAGTGGCATGAAAATGCCGCTCCAGGAGACCGAGTCTCCAAACTGAAGCTGCAGGCGACCAACTGGCGACCACCAATATGTGGTAGTGGTTGGTTGATTGTTGGTTGTTGGAGTTTTACGTCCTGGCAATATCTAAGGTCATAGCAGCTCTGTCACAGGAACAGAAGTGTGGGAGTAACTATGGTTGGGTGGTTGTTGGAGTTTCACATCCTGGCAACCTCTAAGGTCATATCAGCTCTGAAAATCTACTCCGTAAAGTGGGACCCTGCTACAGGCGATACCAGCAGACTTCGGTTGGTTAGTTGGTTGTTGGTGTTTACGTCCTGGCAACATCTAAGGTCATAGCAGCCATGTCACAGGAACAGTTCTGCAGGAGTAAGTAAGGATGGTTGGTTGGAGTTTCATGTCCTGGCAACATCTAAGGTCATAGCAGCCCTGTCACAGGAACAGTGCTGCGGGAGTAAGTACGGTTGGTTGGTTGGAGTTTCATGTCCTGGCAACATCTAAGGTCATAGCAGCCCTGTCACAGGACCAGTGCTGCAGGAGTAAGTACGGTTGGTTGGTTGTTGGAGTTTCATATCCTGGCAACATCTAAGGTCATATATCAGGACGGGTACCGACTTGTGTCAGTGCTCTCCTAGTTGGGCAGCGCTATAAAGTCGCCATGTTTATTGAGTGCACCAGCATCTATTTGGACCTGTAGGCCCAAATCCAGGCAAGCGATTTGGTTTCGAAAATGAGATATTTTCAATGATTATTTAAAGTTGCATAGTCCGATGGTTTAGAATTTCTGTATTTTTTCTGAGATAAATATCTTAGATCGATCACTAGTATCTACTTTACATTAGTTCAAAATTACTTTTATTTTAAATGGTAAACTTTTTAGATATTTTTAGTGCAAACATGGAAAATTAGTTTTGGCAGGCTTGCCAAAACTCTGACACCATAGACTTGTGCAGTAACAGGTTCTGTTAAATTGACTCAGTGTTGCCTTCTACGCAGAAACAAATGCTTAATAAGTGCATCGGTATCTAAGTCTGATATGTCAAATCAAATCTAGATAATTGGTTTGGTTTTGCCAGTTTGATGTTTCATCGGACTATGCAGCTTTAATTAACCACTGAATAGGATGGCCGAATTGGTAAGAGCACCGACTGGCTTCCCATGTGGGAGGTCGTGAGTTCGAACCCAGGCCGAGTCAAAGCAACGACTTACAAAATTGATACTTGTCACGACCTATCCTGGCTCTCGGCATTAATAGGATAGAGCAGGGACTGGTTTTCTCAGTGTCATGATAATGTGACTGAGTGGGATATCAGGTCATGGTGCTGGCATTCGGTATTTCAGTTTATCCGTTGTTTATCTCACAAAACCCAAAACCCCAAATTTCTTATCACATCATAAACTCTGTCAAACGGAAATGGACTAAATCGATAACTCTCCAAGCCGTCAAGCCCACGTGCAGTGCCACAGAATCAGTTGAGACAAGTTGATTGCTTTTAGATGTAGCCTTCGGGACGTAGCTCAGGCGGTAGAGTGTCCACCTCTGAAGGTGTTGGTCATCCGATCGATCCTGCACCGTGGACCCATTTGCAGTTTGGGCTATTTTCCGTTCCAACCAGTGGTCTACAACTGGTTCATCAAAGGCTATGGTATGTGCTTGCCTGTCTGTGGGAAAGTGCATATAAAAGATCCCTTGCTGCTTATCGGAAAGAGTAGGCTATATGGCGGGAGTGAGTTTCTTTCAAAGAAATATTCAGAATGACCATATGTTTGATGTCCAATAGCCGATGATAAAAATCAATGTGCTCTAGAGGCGTCATTAAATAAGACTAATTTTTGTTCTCCTTCAGACTCCAGTTCGGGGACTGACGTTAAAGTTGCATATTCCGATGGTCTTGAATTTCCTGTATTTTTTCTGAGATAAATGTATTAGATCGATCACTAGTATCTACTTTACATTAGTTCAACATTAGTTTTATTTTAAATGGTAAACTTTTGAGATATTTTGGGTGCAAACATGGAAAATTAGTTTGGCAAGCTTGCCAAAACTCTGACACCATAGACTTCTGCAGTAACAGGTTCTGTTAAATTGACTCAGTATTTATTGCCTTCTATGCAGAAACAAATGCTTAATAAGTGCATCAGTATCTAAGTTAGATCAAATCTTGATAATTGGTTTGGTTTTGAAAATTTGATATTTCATCGGACTATGCAGCTTTAAACTCATCAGAGGTGTATGGTCGGGTTAAAGAGTCCCTGACTATCCCCGTCCTGATATGACCTTAGATGTTGCTATGACGTAAAACAACAACCAGCCAACCCTGCCTATCTCCCTTGAAATGCTACACTTTTTAACCTTAACGTGCAACTGTTGAATGTGGTCGACGCCATAACATTGAGCGGGTCCTTGGGATTTGAGGGCTTTGGGTGAAATCTTCGGCAGCAGAGAGATGGATAGCTTTCTAAAGGCGGCGGTGAAATTTGACTAATTGCTAAAGTAACTAAGCTGATTATCGATGTGGATTTGAAAAAAACGGCTGGTTACACAAACCATTCACCAGATGGTTCTGCGGTGAAGTAAAACCCAGGGGCCGTACTTCGCTACCTATGCCCCACGAGAAATAAACATGGCTGAAGTATCGTACATGCTAGTGAAATCCTTACTGACCGATGATGTTTGTTTTAGTCTGGGATCCACAACCAGAAAAATAATTTTGATGTGACACCCCTGCTATAAAATTTTTGGCAATTGGATTATGTCTATGGGGGTCTTGGACATCTGAAAAGTGAATTTGGACACTTTGAATGTATCGCGCAAATTCGGTAGACACCGTTTTATATGATAGGGTGTGACGACACCAGCCGCCTAATTCCGGGGTAGGGGAAACTAAATCTAGTATATCATCACAACGCAAGACTCTACTGCAACAAATTACCACTCATTCTTTTGGAATGGATGTAGGCTAAAACAATAAGCAGAGTAGATTCTGATTGGATTAACCTCAAGGTCACTAGAGGTCAAAAGGTCACGAAGGTTGTGGCATGCCCAAAATCTGGGACTTCCATCAAAGAAGTGCCTATTAATATACCGTATCATAAATTTTTTTCATTAAAGTACTGTTTCAGTCAACTCCTTAGATCCCCCTGATGATTTTAGAAAAGGGATGTGAGGATTGGTAAAGAACTAATGGCCCCCCTGTACATCTTTTACTAAGCGATATTTCAGAAAAAAGCCAAATTCAGTGAATTTTCCTTCGTACATTTTATTGATATAACTCTCATTATCCAATAGTTTTTGTTATTATTTGTGAAACTATCAGTAGAAAACATCTGAACTATCTGGAGATAAGAAAAAAAAACTTAATAAGCAGTATGTTGTCATCCCAAGTTCATCATTCTAACAATAACATATAATGTTCCGATTACAACTACACCTAGTAGAAAATATACTTTGTTTTTGGTTACCTAGTCCTCATCACTTTCGGTGTCTTCAGTCAGTCACCCACATTTGTTTGGGTCCCCATTGCAGGTGCATGCAATAATGCATGCCGATCCGGCCTTTGCACATGAACAGTTCCTTAAACAGCCCTTCTTGCACTTGCAGTACATCAGTTTTGCCACTGCAGGTTTGTTTGGCTTGCTCTTCATGACAGGAACTAATCTTCCTTTGTCCATATATCTGCCCTACTGTTCAGGTGGGAGAAGAGTTGGATTGCTTAGATGGGCCTGTTTGTAGAGGCTGATGCGCGAGAAGGAAGAACAGAGGCGGAGGTGGGAAAACTGAGGCGTTTATTGTGACGCCTCGGGCA